>OX451401.1:16410058-16648896 GCA_949629135.1 Eremobia ochroleuca | reverse complement strand
GAACCAGCCGGTGGAGCGAGCGCTGAAGAAGCTCATCTACAAGAACAAGGTGACGCGAGTGCGGAGTACTGATCAGCTGATGCCAACGGTGAGCTCGCCCGCACACACCCAAGCATGCATGTTGCAGTTTGGCGCAGATTTGGCAGGCGTTCAACTTTCCTCTATGCCAAATTTCGCTAATCTTTTCATCATCTAGAAAAAACAGCCGTCGATTCCGATACGATGGTGCATATAAAGTAACACCTTTCATTTAGAAATTTGAAGAAGTGTGAATTACGTTGTCACCAAATCTGCGCCAAAATTTAGAGTATCGACTTTCAATAGAGCCGACGATGTGTTGAACCTTCTAAACGTTAGATGAAAGACCACCTATCCCTAATCGTCTTAATAGTGCATTAAAATTAGACTTCGATTAGAACAATCGGTAAATAAAGTATCATCTTAAGCCAGAAAAGGAGAAAAATTCCAATATGTAGGAAAATATAGTGAAAATTAACACATTGAAGGACACTGAACGAGACACAATAGAAGTTTTATTGTGATTACGTCGAGGGGCATTAAGTGTCCCGCAAAGTGTTAAGGAATTTCTAACATTTGACCTCTATTTTAACTAGTCGTTCCTTTTTGTCGTTAGCATCTAAATACTGTGTTTGCTTACTAGACTCTTATCGTGATCGCTTTTATGTTACCGCGGAATAATACATAAAGTACCTACTTTGTTTCTCATTTTTGTACTACCACTCGTTTTCGTATGAAAGAACCACTTTTATTGTAAGAAGGACCGTCAGAGTTCGGCGTATTATTGGTATATTGTTGTTGAAAATAAAAAAAAAAGTAGCATCTAATTTCATAATTCAACGTAAACCAAATAGCGCCTACCCGCCATTATTAGTGCTGCTCGAAATTCGAACAGTCGATTTCGATATTTGAAAACTTGAATTCCATTCGTCTATTGATTTGGCGGGTTTAGGTACTTACTACGGATCGCGCGGCGTACAACCGAAACTTTGAAGTATTCCTATTTATTATATAGTTATAAATGGTCGTATATAGTAAACTCAAAGCGCCTACGGAAAATCTCAATAAAAATTCTTTACATATTGGGAGCGCCGGAATTTTAATTTCATTTTGTCTCACTCTTGTTCTCAAGGAAACAAAATTAAATTTTGGAACGATTCAGATTATTTTGAATCGAGTTGGAGTAAGTATAAATTCTTATGGAGATATTTTTATTTTAGATAGAAGATAGATCGATAGAATATTCTTTATTATGTACTTACTCCATAAAAATTGCCGATATAAATGAAATTTTACTTTACATGGGGCGACACAATGGGCGGTCTCGGTATCGCTAAAAGCGATTTTAGGCGATATTAAAAGTTATATTATTACAATAAAAATAAAAAAAATATACATCACACACACGTATATACATTCACACAATAATCGACATTGCTGTAGAGGCCGCTTCTACTATAGCGTTTATCGTCATCGGAGAGTTGTTTATTACTAAATGTTAATTAGCTATTAATACTGTTGGAGGCCATTAGATTATCCATTGACTTTTACTAAAACTTACCAAATAAGTAATAAAACTTTTCAGCGCATACCATTCAAAGTAACATTCATGATCTGCATAGCCTTTTCCCAACTATGTTGGGGTCGGTTTCCAGTATAGTCGGATGCAGCTGGATACCAGTATTTTACATGGCGCAACGGCCTATCTGACCTCTACAACCCAGTCACTGGGTAATACGGTACCCCTTGGTAAGACTGGTTGGTACAGACGCCAGCACATCAAGCTACTACAATCTGTCAGATTTTTTTTAATAGATTTTCTACTTTAGCGCTAAAGCATAAGGTTCAAAGTTGATTGGGAAAATCTGACAGTTTCGGGTAGCTTGATGTGCTGGCGTCTATACATAAAATTTTAACATTACCATAAAAAAAGTTACTCTGTTACACGAAACAGACAAAACACGCATAAAGGTAATTTACGTAAAGTAATAAAGCAAGTCATGTATAAGGCTGAAAACAGGGATGTCAGTGCCGTTTTAGGTCATAAAAGGTTGTGATATTTTTTTTAAATATCACCGAGGTAGGCCTAAGTAACGCTGTCGTGACGATTTGGACTCGTTCCTGACCGATTGGGCGGTGAAGGAAACATAAGGAAATTGGAAAGTATTGTGGAGACCTTTGCCCAGCCGTGGAACAACAAAGGTTAACAAATAAAATATAATAGACTTCATGACAAAGTTCTAAGCTATTGTGATTTTTTATTTTTAAACAAGATATTATGCAAGCTAACAGACAAATTTTTAATCTATCATAATAACAAACACGCATATAGGTAATTTCCGCAAAATAATAAAACACGTGCTGAATAAGGCTGAAAAAACAAATGTCAGCACTTTTTTGGGTCATAAAACCGTAGCGATTTTTTAAAATAAATAAAGACTTCATGTCAAAGCTATAAACAAGTGTGATTCTTTATTTTAAAATAAGTTTAGTAAATAATAAATAAGACAACAGTCTTTATAAACATAATAATATTTAAAAAACTTTATTGGTTTTCTGATAACAGTCCGTAGACAGTCGTCCACAAAATATTTTGCCTATCTTGCTCAACAATACAAGTAAAACTTCGGCGTCCATCAGTTCCTGTGAACTGAAAACAACAGCGGGGTGGTTGCGTAACACACTATCAGTAGGAATAGCTTTCATTTTGACAGTTCAACAACATTCATTGCGTTATTTACGTTGCTGAGCGGACACGTTAAACAAACATATGAAGCAATGGATTAGCAATATCCTTCAAAAGTATTTAGATTTTGATTGATAGTGTGTTACGCAATTAGAGTGCCGAGTGGTTAACTAAATAAACTGATTTCGGAGAACGCAATCTGAGATTTTTTCTAGGAATTCATATCATCATCAAGGCAATAATTAATTAATCCGGTGTGACCGAGTTCGCAAGACTAAATCTGGTTTTGCAAGTCATCAGAGAGCTCACGAATGGAAAGGAAATAAGTCTGGGTAGCTATCGACGGATACGGTGAAGAGGACTATACTATATTAAAAGGAAAAATATAAGCAGATTTCAAAGGAAAAAAACAGAAAAGTACACTTTGCATATAAAATATACATACCTAGGTTCAAGCGCAAAAAAACTCGATAGGGAATTGCATCTAGCGGGGTAATTGAGTAACACACTATCAGTAGCAATGGGTTTCATTTTGACAGTTCAACCACATTCATTGCGTTATTTACGTTTTCGAGTAGACACATTTTTCGACCATATGAAGCAATGGATTAGCAATATCCTTCAATATAATTCAGATTGAGATTGGTAGTGTGTTTGTTGGTGCCGGTTAAGACGATGCTAGAAGCTTTTTTCCACTTCTATCAGTCATGCCTCAAATGGGGTTAAAAAACCACAGGGAAAACTACCAACACCTTTGAGGGTCGAAGCTCGGGGCATGGCCCAAGTGCGCGTCTCCTTCTTAAGGAAATTTCTCGCCGGCTGGTCGACACTTTTTGGCCAACTGCCAGTCTTCTAGGCACGTTTCCAGATGACAGCGACGCGGACGAGTACTTCGACGCCTAAACGTCCTTTTGTTTTTGTATTTATTTGTATAGTTAGGGCTAATTTTTCAATCGACTGATAATTTTTATTCCTAGAATAAAATTAACGTCTTTTTAGATTTTTAACCGACTTCAAAAAGGAGGACGTTATCAATTCGGATGTTTATATATATTTTTTTATGTATGTTCGGGCATGACTTTGTGGATGTTTGATGGATTTGCAAAATTCTTTGTTTGTTCGATAGAGGTTTATTTCGGAATTTATTATTTTTTTTATTTTTTATTTTATTTCTTTTTAAATTTTGTAAAGATCTGGTGATGAGTTTCGTAAACAGAAAGGGAACTCTTCAAAAAATACCAGTAAAACATCCGCGATTGCTGCTATCGCATATGTACCTATGCATTGTTTACGCAATCGCACAAAATTTTACAAAAACATTGCACAAATTTTTACATAGCAAGTAGTGTTATATATGAATTCGTTTGGGGTAAGTATAACTAAAAAGTGAAAAATAAAACAAAAAAAAAAAAAAACAACCGACTTCCAAAAAAACACTACTAAATGAAAAATAATTTTAATTCCGGGGTCGGTGTCAAAAAACGAAAACGCGGAACCAACGACACTGACTTCCAAAATTAAAGTTATTTTTCACTTTGTAGCGTTTTTTTGGAAGTCGGTTGTTTTTTTTTATAAAAAAGTTTTTTGTATGGATGAACTGTCAAAAATTCAAAATTATTCCTCGGATAAAATTATCAGGCGTTGGAAAGACCAGCCCTTAGTCATTTAATTTATTATCTACAAGGTGTAACTTAAATAACGCACAACCTCTTAAGGGGTCATTGTACTCATCATTATGAACAACTTTTACTATGGGACCAAACCGGAAATCGCGAAAATAAAATCAGCTGTTCCCTACATTTTGACGAGTTATGCGAACATAAATGTAGGGAACAGCTGATTTTTTTTTCGCGATTTCGGGTTTGGTCCCATAGTAAAAGTTGTTCATAATGATGAGTACAATGACCCCTTAAGAGGTTGTGCGTTATTTAAGTTACAACTTGTATACATATAATAAAGTACCAACCTTTTCGGTTTCACTTTTATTTCCAAGCAAGCATAGAACAACATATCAGTTTAAAGTATAAAATTGCTTTACAAATTATGTTATCATACTTAAACAGATCGTGATGAAATTCTACCGAGCTCATGGAAATATGGAAATGAATACAATCGTTTTAATTGACGTGCTTCTGCATTGAAATATCAAATAGCAATTTCTGTCTGGTTTTTAAATGGATTTTTGAGGTTCTCTGTTATTACATTGTTCATATAAATGCATTAACGAAAATGAATCATCGTTGTAAATGCTTAATGGTTGGTGTTGAATAAATGATTATTGCTAATTGATGGATTACACCTGTTTTCATGGAGTTGTCGTAGTCAATTTAATGTACGAATACAATGGACTAATTTGTTCCATTATGATTTTACATTATTTTGCTTTCGGCCCCGACTTTGGCCCCGATTTATGAGGCTAGAGTTCGAACCTAGAAAGGCACTGTACTTTGGCTACTGTAAATTAGGACTTTCGTGAAACCAGTCGAATTCATCCAAAGCTGAAGCGTGATCTTGCATTGCAGACTTTACTCAAGCCAGTTGAAAAACCAGGACGAAAGTAAAGACTTATAAACACGAGATTTTTAATATCCGAACAAATAACTTCCCCTCACTCAACTTCAAAGAAACTGAAAGACAACGTTCATCAGGACTATAAACAATGATATTTGCAAAGTAAAAACCCATCTAGAAGTTTTAAACGAAACAAAAGATAGGGAAAGAACGCGAAATGAACAGAATTTTATGAAAATTGTTCTTTTGACTTCGACTCCTACGTCGACGGAACTGCGACAGGGTGGATTGGGTGCCGAAACATAATGCAGACGAAGTCGCTGGCAGAACCTAGTTATAAATACGCACGCATATTGCTAAGCAGTTTTTTTTGTTGAGTGAAACCTGGTTAAGTGGGCCCTGGATATGTGAGAAACCTCTGTTATTGATTATTACAATGAGGTCCCGACACTTTTGCATCGAAATAACTCTGTTACTGGGAATTTTCAAACCTCGTTAATTGAGATTAGATTTCATAGATTTTTTTAAAAATCTATTGCTATGATAGGGATTTCTTAGCTCAATAACTCGTATAAGTGAGACAATTTATCAGGCTTAGACAAGTTATGACACGCCTGTTTACAAACAGTCTAATTTCTTCCATACTTACTTTCTTTGTCAGTACTATCTAAGGGTTTGTTTTTCCTCTATAAATAATACAACTGTGATGTTGAACTGCCTATTTGGGAAACTGGGTAAATGAGAAGCCTCTATAAGTGAGAAAAAATTCTAGGTTCCTTGAGATCCCAGTTAACCAGGTTTCACTGTATTTGATAACTAACTTGTTAATTAAGTTTTCTACGACGTGTAACGTTAAATGCGCAAAACCCGAAAATAGTTTGATCAGAATAACGAGCAGAATTAATTGAACCAATTTTTAATATAGGTTACATTTTTCAAAAAATCTTCAATAAAAACGTTGCCGTGTCTATTTATTAATAGGTCAAGCAACCCAATGTCAGCGCGGCGCAGCGGCCCGGTGACGACTCCTCCCTCGATAAAGCGTCGTCGCAGACGCATGAAACGATCAGAATGGCCAGTAAAACTAAAACAGCACATAAAACCTTTACAATTTTTTTAACGACTTATTTTCTCTGTGAAATAGGTCAATTGAATTAAAAATCAGTTGGGGTGTCTGAGGTTTTGCGCATTTAACGTTACACGTTGTATAGGTGAATAAAATTGAAGAAGTGTCTGTTTGTAATGTCAAAATAACTGCTTTACCTTGCAATGACACAATAATTTCACCATTTGAAAGGAACTTTATTCCGAATGGACATAGGATATATATTATGTAGATATAAACTAAAAGAAAGTACTTGATAATACTAATGAAATACTATCTTGAATTCATGTAAGCCTGTTACTTTTATTTAGGTTATTGCTCAGAGCTTGTACACAACGTGTCGTTTACCTAGCCTTTTCCCAACTATGTTGGGGTCGGCTTCCAGTCTAACCAGATGTAGCTGAATACCAGTATTTTATATCTGAACTCCACAACCCAGCTACTGGGTAATACGATACCCCTTGGTAGACTGGTTGTCAGACTTTCGGGCCACTGACAACCCGTAACGACTGTCAAAGATCCACGAATGACAGCCGGGACCAACGGCTTAACGTGCTTTCCGATGCACGGAGGGGTCTTGGTATGTGAAAATGGTCACCCATCCACGGGCCAACCGCGGCAAGCGTAGCTTAACCTGATCGATCGACCCGTGCGGCTGTTATTGTACACAATATGTCGTGAACTGAATAACAGTCTTCACCTGTAATTGCAACCTTTCGAAGTCTGGGCGGTTCGCTAGTTTTCTCATAAAATACTTCCAAGACACGAACGCAGAGATTTATATTTATTTTATAGCTCTTTTACTTAAGGAACTCTAGTCGATAAAGGAAATAAGTTTACGGCTTGAGAGAGCACAGAATTTGCTCTCTAAGTCTATGCAGTCACTATTTCGTTTGCTTTGAGTCTTTGATGTTTACTTTAGTTTTTATTCCTCCGACTCTTCAGATCTGTGAAGCGTAACGTAAATTCAAACGATATATTCTAATTGAAAATATTAGTCCACTAATCCACCACGCGGGCCCAGTAAATGTTGGTAGATGTCAGAGGTCTTCGAACTTTTGGTTCCAGTGTGATGTGAGAAGTCACATATATTGTTCATCATCGTGTCACGTATGTTGTACATCAGCATATCACGTATTGTTCAGGGTTAAGTTAAGATAAATATACTGTTTTCCGTAAGCTTAGTATTAGCACGTAGTCACGTACTATCTATGTATATTTAAACCACCTATTAAAGGAGAGAACACAGTTGAGGACTGTAGCTGAGTACAGTTGAGTCTCAGTTCACAATTGACTCTCAAAGTAACACACGTCATGTAGTTTACTTAACCCCTCCTCATCCCCACATCGCACCAGGATATGCCAGTTTCTTCACGATGTTTTCCTTCGCCGTTTTAAGAGCAGTGGTGATGATACAAAGTAAAGCGCCTGCCTGGGTTCGAACCCACAACCCACTTTCATTTGATACCCAACAAGGTACCATCCCAAAATATTTATTTTTAAATTCATTACTTTATATTCTCTAGAGGGCGCCATATTCAATTGAGTGTGACATCACATAGCCTATAACCAGCGAACGGTCAAGACGCTTCTAACGATACCTTATTTGTCAAATTATGACCATGAGTTTAGAAGTTATGAGGGAACAGATGAACATATATACATAAATACCGGTCAAAATCATAACCCTCCTTTTTGCTTCACCCTAGTCTGCTAAATAACTGTGAATGGGCTGTTGGCTGTGTAATGACCCTCCAAAAATATGTCCAAAAGTAACGGCCCTAAATGGCCAAGGCAAGACTACGCCTGCTTATTTCACATTAATCTAACGTAGGTAGGTGTTACCTCGTAACATCAAAATTTCGCTCACGCTTATACTATTTGCTTACTTTTAGGATCGATACCCACTTCCAAAATATATGTGCGTAAGAGCAAATATTATGATGCCGCGCCCCTTTGGGTATCCACCCCTCTTTGCAAAGGCTTATGGCTGTATAAAATAAAGTCACGGTGCTCATTTTCTCCTTATGGTTGTCAGGAGCTTGGTATAAAGATAGCTTGAAATCTACGCCACTAAAAAATATTTAGGTTATATCCAATTACTGCAAGGAAACTCTATTACAGCCGTGCGATTCTGTAACCATCTCACCGTGAAAGCTTGGGTGAAGTGAGCGTGGAGTGAGATAGGGATTAACACTATTAAGTGCTCACTTCACTTATGATTTCACGGTGAGATTTTTACATAGTCGACCGGCTTGTACTCTTTTACACCTAGTCCAATCAAATGTTCAATAAATCTGCCTAGCCTTTTCCCAGCTACGTTGGGGTCGGCTTCCATTCTAACCGAAAGCAGCAATTTATTTATTTATTTATTTATTTATCCTCCTACTGGAACGTCATACAGCAATTACACCAACGGAGCAAAAAATTACTTAATGTGCTGCTTCCCATCCATCCTGTGCGTGGTGGACATCGAACGGGCGGCGATGGAACACGCACAGCGTTAGCTCAATAGTGCCATTACTCCATCCAAATCCCGCACAATCTTTGCGTTTTTTTTTGAGATACAATTATTTTTTCAAAATAACAGCATTCAAATTGTAAAAACGGAAAATTTTGGTGTGTCGTTCTGATTGACAGATGATGCAATACCAGTATTTAACATGAAGTGACCGTCTATCTAACCTCCACAACACAGTTACTGGGTAAAATTATACTTTGATCCTTTGTCAAACTTTTGGGCTTCTGACTACCCGTAACGACTTTCAAAGATCTACGAATGAAAGCCGGGACCGACTGCTAACTGTGTACTGCAGAAAGATCTCGATATGTAATAGATGGTCCCCAATCTATGAACCGACCACGATAAGCGTAGCTTAATCTTCGATCTCGTACGGCTGTTATTATTTAGCCTCAAACCTCTCCAGTCAAATGTTTGTGACCTAACCTAATTTTTACCTTAAAAAAAAAACAAACTACATTAAACAATTTAGCAACACTAGCATTACGTAACGTAGCGTGCTAACATCACGTGTGTCGTCGATTTGATTTCAAACGATTACGTATACTTTTATGTTAAGGTTTGCGTTTTGACGGCCATGCTCGCGTTTATGCGTTATGATGACACGCAAATAGGGTTACAGGGTTATAAGTTTGCGCAGTAGTGCGGGGAAATTGGTCGAGGTTTTTTGACGTTTGTGGTGCAACGGAAATTAGTATTGTTTGTTTTTTAATAGGGTATTTTTGCCTTTACGGTGTTCTATTTAAGTGTAGTGAAATACCATTTTATTATTATTGTACAATTTGAGGTTGTTTTTAAATCTTTTAACCTTAAACGAAATTAATAAATATATTCCTTCTTTAAGCACACCCAGGTAAGTTATTTTATTTTTTTTAAACGTTCGTTTTCTAAAGCAAAATAAATAAATCTGTACAATTGATCCACTGCCTTAAAAAAAAATTGGCATTATATATTTTTTTGTTCTTCACGAATAAAAACAGCTCAAAAGAAAAGACTTTCCATTCTAGAATTCAAAAAGCCTTTCTGGCTTTTCTCTTTATTCCATAAAAGTTCATCAGAAAGCACAAAGCACAAACATTATTTTTACACAGAGCTTCTACTTTCAAAAGCTGCCTTTCTCATGCACTGTAAGTGGAAAACTGTGTAAAATCCTGACTGTGTAATAACAAGTTTAGCCAGCATCTTCGTATTTCCTGAACGAATTGCTGAAAGTGGAAATGAAAAATTTTCACAGTCTGTGACCGTTTCATAAGATTCAAATTGATTTTGACTTTACCTAAGTGCTGGTCGAAATTGTTGCACTTTTACTTGGGTCAAAAATAGTAAACATTTTATGTTATCATAATATTTTACATGGAGCGACTGCCTATCTGACCTCCACAACCCAGTTACTGGGTAATACGATACCCCTTGGTAAGACTGGTTGTCAGACTTTCGGGCTTCTGACTGTACCCGTAACGACTGTCAAAGATACGAGTATACGAATGACAGCCGGGACCAACGGCTTAACGTGCTTTCCGAGGCACGGAGGGGTCTCGATATGTAAAGGTCACCCATCCACAGACCAACCGCGGCAAGCGTAGCTTAACCTGGTCGATCGACCTGTGCGGCTGTTATTATTTAGCCACGGGCCCCTCATAGTAAACATTTTATCTATCCAGTGTTAAATAAAAGTAAATTTAATTAACAAGGCTTGTCTTAAAATGTCGCTTTGTTTAATTAAAATACTTTTGAATATGAATTTAGTTTAAAAATGCAGTGTTAATTTCATAATACCAAGCGAGCCTTATGAAGCATATTTTAATAGTTTTACTTTCTGAATATTTTGATTTTCAACTCAAACAAATTATGTACAAATTATATTCATATATAAAACTAACAAAACCGGTCAAGTGGGAGTCGGACTCGCGTACTGAGGGTTCCGTACTTTGTAGATATGTAAATAGTTTATCACGGGTAAAAAAATTGTAATGTAACTACAAATTTACGGTTTTTAAGCTAGTAGTTAGTTGGGTGGACCGAAATTTGGCTTGAAATTCTCGGACGAAACCAAACAGACAAATAACGTGAAATGATGACTCGAGATGCAAGCAGAAACTTTTACAACAAAGAAGGACATACCAGTTTAGTTATTTTGAATCACGGGGATTCACTAACTCACCGATTTTGTATAACGCTGCCTAATGTAAAGAAAAATAGGTTAACATATTGAAGGCGAAAAGAACTTTCGAATAATCAATAGAAGAAAAACACACAATGGACATTTTACAATATAATTATGGAATTGGTACTATTCAATTTAGTTGTACAGGTCCTAAAAAATTACGTGACTCGGCGCGTGTCATAACTTTCCATCAAGTGCCAAAGCTTCATAGAAAAATCTTCCATGACACGAGAAAATTCCATATTTAAAAATAAAATCGAAAAAAAAATTTCTGATCAAGCAAAGTATCAAAAATGAGGTTGAATATATTATATTTTCAAAGAAGGATGATTGTCAAAAAGTTTTAATGCAGTATTTACTAATGCTGCAATCAGCCGTGCGATTCTGTAACCATCTCACCGTGAAAGCTTGGGTGAAGTGAGCGTGTAGTGAGCTGCCTGCTGAGATTTTTACAGAATCGACCGCCTGTACGAATCTATTCGAGCCTAAATACGGGTTACAAAACACTGCTACGGAGTAGGTCAATACCGCTACGGGCGACTACGGGCCTACGCTCGTAGCTCTCGTAGATAGGTCTACGATAATAACTGCGCCGGCGTAGCTGCTATTAAGAATGATGCATTGTATTGTCGGTAACCAAATGGATGAAGGTTTTAAGGTTCCGCACCTTTTTTGTATTTGTTTGAGGCTTTCCTTCTTTGTTTTAGGGAAAAGTTTGAGAATTCGTAACGGTGAAGGCTATGTATAGTTTTGGAGATGTAATGTAGGGAAACTATCGAAATTCGAAAATAAACTTTTTGATAGAGTTCCGGTAAAGGAGTTGGTTTTTTAGCTTCTAAATAATAAAGCTGAAGAGTTTGTTTGTTTGAAAGCGCTAATCTCTGGAACTACCAGTCGTACCGTTAGGAGCCGAGCAAAAAGTCAGAAAACGAAACAAGGGCGCGGATGAAAGGATGTGACGAGGTGGGTCGCAGGCCGAAATATCAAGAAAACGAAGTCACGGGCAGACGCTAGTACTTTATAAGCAATAATAAACTACATTTAAATTTACTCAACCGGGTGTTTTTGGGCTTTTATGATATACAAGGTGTAACTTAAATAACGCACAACCTCTTAAGGGGTCATTGTACTCATCATTATGAACAACTTTTACTATGGGACCAAACTGAAAATAGCGAAAAATAAATCAGCTGTTCCCTACATTTTGACGAGTTATGCGAACATAAATGAAGGGAACAGCTGATTTTTTTTTCGCGATTTCAGATTTGGTCCCATAGTAAAAGTTGTTCATAATGATGAGTACAATGACGCCTTAAGAGGTTGTGCGTTATTTAAGTTACACCTTGTAATGATTATTTACAAATGGGTTTTACGTAAACATTAAAAATGTACAATAACAATCATCCGTAGCGGTCCCCTGAGATTTAGAGTACCACACAGACTTAAGTGCCGGTTTCTTAATCCGGCTCCGTTCTTTTGCGTTCCAGGCTACAGACGGAGTTTTGAAACTTCATTTAATTTTGCAATTAAATATGATTTGAAGACCTTAATGCAATAGTTTGGAAATTAGATGTCTTTATAATGAGTTATGTCTCATTGGATTCAGAACCTGAGGTTGAATAGCGAAGTGTCAAAGTCATCATTGGCACAGTGGTGTATGGGTATAGTCAATCAATCAACTCAGCCTATCGCAGTCCACTGCTGGACATAGGCCTCTCCCAGACTGCGCCACAACACCCTGTCCTCCGCCTTCCGCATCCAGTCTACCCCAGCCATCTTCTTTGGGTCGTCCGGTCGTATGGGTATAGTGTTATCTAGTAACTGGGTTCTGGAGGTCATATAGGCAGTTGCTCCGTGTAAAATACTGGTAATCAGTTACATCCGGCAAGACTGGAAGCTGATTACAACATAGTTGGGAAAATGCTCGACAGATTATAATAATAATAATATTCGACAACTTTCACACAACGCCATCTAGTCCCAAAGTAAGCAGAGCTTGTGCTATGAGTACTAGACAACTGATAAACATACATATATATTTCTAAATACATACATATTATAGATAAATTACACCCAGACAAAGAACAAATGATCGTGGTCATCACACAAACATTTGTCCTAGGTGGGAATCGAACCCACGACCTTGAGCATAGCAGTCAGGGCCACTGACCACTAGACCAACAGGCCTTGATTGAGATATTAAAAGTATGTATTAATTATATATTTAAAACAATCATTTGGACCGGCCCATCTAAGCGTCGCTTACTTAATCCAGCCCCGTTCTAAGCCATTTCAGGCTACAGACGGAGTTTTAAACTTCATTTAATTTTTGTAATTAAATATGATTTGAAAACTTTAATGAAGTAGATTTGAATTTGATGTCTGTATGGAGGGTGAATGATGGGAAAAGTTTTAAGAAGTAAATAGCTATATAATTTTATAATATTAATAGTAATAAATTTCTTTATTGCCATAAAAACAGGTTACAGAAAAAATTGAGACCCTGGCTCCAGAGCTAGGTTAGAGTACCTGTATTTCAGAAGCCAAATTAAGAGAATAATATAGATGGATTGTTTCATTGGTAGGTATCTGGGCCTTGTAAACTTTAGATTTGTAGACAAGCCGTGCGATTCTGTAACCATCTCACAATGAAAGCTTGGGTGAAGTGAGCGTGGAGTGAGCTGTCATGAGGGATTAACACTATTGACACTGCTCACTTCAAGCTCACTTCACTTATGATTTCACGGTGAGATTTTTACAGAATCGACCGGCAGTTTCTATTTTGTTAAGTACCTGATACTGGTTGCCAGGCCTACACTGTCCTCCCATACCTATGAACACTAATATTATTATTATATTATTATTATTATATTACTGTAATTTGAAAACATTGTAAAAGCCAATTATTTAAAAAAATATCTTTTTATTTTTAAAGATAAATCGTGGAGTTTCTTGCCGGCTCTTTTCCAAAGAAAACGACAAATCGGAATCGTGCACTTAGTTTCTGACGTTTCGTAAGTGCCCATGTAGGTTTTTTTTAAATAAAAATTTAGATTTTTTATTTTAGTGATATGACTACAAAGGAGACGTGGGACTTTTCAAACCTATTTATCAACGGGATTCCAAAAAAGGCTAACAGCCTCTATCCAGCAGGTTAATTGCGTAACACACTATCAGTAGCAATAGGTTTCATTTTGACATGGCATTATGCATGGCATTATTTACGTTGTCGAGCACATTTTTCAAACATATGGAGCAATGGATTAGCAATATGCTTCAAAATTATTCAAATTTAGAGTAATAGTGTGTTACGTAATTTGGGTGCAGCTTCTAATTTCAACCTGTATAATATAAAAATTTCAATTCTTATTCTTGTATTCAACAATGAAATTATTTAAAATAAACATCTTTTAACCCAAGAATAAGGCAGTGGCGTATAGTTCACACAATTTTTTCGAATTTAAGACACGTTATCATATTTTTTCCTTGGCAAACATCATTTATAAAATATAATAATAATATTCCGCAACTTTCACACAACGCCATCTAGTCCCAAACTAAGCAGAGCTTGTGCTATAAGTACTAGACAACTGAAAAACATACATATATATTTCTAAATACATAAATATTGTAGATAATTACACCGAGACAAAGAACAAATGATCGTGCTCATCACACAGACATTTGTCCTGGGTGGGAATCGAACCCACGACCTTGCGTATAGTAGTCATGGCCACTGACCACTAGACCAACAGGCCTGCCAAATACAATAATAATAGCCGTTGATAACCCTACTTCAACATTCATTGATTGCTTACTAAGTATACACTGACCTTCAGTGAACTCACGGAGCAATGTACGGTAAAGTCATTATAATGGTCATCACTACATAATGTATTACTGGTTCATGGTCAATCGGACAGGTGGTCTCACGATCGTTCACACATACACATACACGCCCTACATAAACACGTACAGTTAAACTAAAAAAAATATGCGCTTCGGGAAACGTCGTTTTTCCGAATAAGCCCGAACGTTGTGGCACCGTATAACTCCCCTCAGAGGTAGAATTTTGCTATGCGGCTCTTTGTAATAATGCACCTAACATTGCGCGTTTGTATGAAGTTTTTCTCTGTCGAGTTACCCACGCGGATCGTCATCTGTCACTCAAAAGTTTTTAAGTTTTTTGAAATTGCATTGAGTTGATAAAATATGAGTCATCGTAAGTCTACAGCAGTTCACTGCCGGACATAGGCTTATCCTATTCCACGCCATTCATCTCGATTTTCGCCGTCTTTCACCAAGCTGCTACCACCAGCTATCCTGTGAAGATCGCGCTTCACCTAGCCTGCGTTGCGTTTGCCGATTCGCGGTCTCCACTCAGGAACACATATACCCCAACGATCATCGGTTTTACGGCTAATATGTTCGGCTGGCAACCTACGAGTAAAACTTTGTAATCATGGTAATACAAAATAGGCAAGTACCTCCATGGTTGTAATAGGTCTATATTAGATCTCACAAGATAGCAAGACAATGATTCCCGAAGCGCACATTTTTCTTGGGATATCTGTAGGTAGTATTTATTATTTATACAACCTCATTGGTTACCTGTGGGGGTAGTTAAATGAGTTTCGGGCGCTTAGGGCCCACTGGAATGGTTGGATCGAGAAATTATTTAAGAAGAAATTTCTTTTTTTTTAACGGGCAGAAATCCAGACTACTGATGTATATCTATAATATGTATGTATTTAGAAATATATATGTATGTTTATCAGTTGTCTAGTACTCATAGCACAAGCTCTGCTTAGTTTGGGACTAGATGGCGTTGTGTGAAAGTTGTGGAATATTATTATTATTTATTATTATTATTATTATTATATTATATTATTATATATTCGGAGTCTGGATTAAGTAATGCCCGTTCATTTGCAATAGGCTCGCGCCCTATTACCCGTTGTATCGGAATCGTGTTACCCAGTAATTGTGTTGAGGAGGTCAGACAGACAGTCATTTCATGTGAGAAGCTGATATTCAGCTGCACCCGATTAAACTGGAAGCTGACCGCAACATACTTGGTAAAAGGCTACGTAGATCATGATGTAAATATCAGGTGTAATACTGCTTAACCTTTCGCAGATTATAGGCGTGATGATGTCATGTTATAAAATATTTTAAACAGTTAAACTAGCTTTTATCCGCGGATTCGTATGCGTGGAGGTCGGAAATAATGCCACGGAAATGTTCTACCAAAGTATCCTATGTCCTAAGTGCCTTTTTTTTGCTTCCTTGGTGGAAAATCCTCGTGGATGTCCCCCGCCCTGGGGCGGGTGGAGGGGTCTGTCAGACTTTTACTGACTAAAAACCACCCCGGTGTTCTTCCGCAACATGTCCTAAGTGCCTAACCCAGGTCATGGTCTACCTATGTGGCAATTGCATCCAAATCCGTTCAGCCGTTAAGAAGTAAAAAGCTAGTAGATCGACAGAATTCATTAATTAATTTTCAGCCGAAAAACGTCCACCGCTGGACACAGGTCTCGCTCTAGCATCGTCACTTCGATTGGTTCTATGCTTCTCGCATCCAGCAGATTCCTGCGGCCTTCACCAGTTCCTCGGTCCATCTTGTGGGAGGCCTTCCAACGCTACGTCCTTAGGCACGCGGTCGCCACTCCAGAACCTTTCGGCCCCCCCGGCCATCCGTTCTACGAGCAATGTGCCCTGCCCACTGCCACTTAAGTTTCACAATTCTCCGGGTTACGTGAGTTACCTTGGTTCTCCTGTTGATTTCTTCATTATATAGATAGACAGAGTTGTTTTGCTTTGCAAAACTGCTTTGCAAGTCCGCCTCTGTACATTTATGTGCTTGAAGTATCCAATAAATAAATAATAAATAAATCATATTAGTATGGATAAGTAAAAAGACCGACTTATCCTTTGTTGAACACATTTAATTACTCTCCAACAGACCAACACACTTGAGCACCTCAAGTAATACTATAAAAGCAATCTTAGCATCGTTCACAAAGCGCGGTCGACTGTCCACGGCCCACAGTGTGCCAATGCGGGAGGCGACTGGCGAGCTGCCAAAGTGTTCGGAGGCTGCAGTTTCAATAGTCCACGTTTAGTGTTTTATGGTCGCATTACTGTATATAGGTAACGGAGGGCAATTAATTTTGGTGGCTATTAGATAGTTAAAGGGGGAGCATTTGACTTTACGTTTTTGTTTGTGTTTGGCAATCAAATATATATACAGCATGCTTTTTTTTACCGTCTCCAAATTTTTACAGGCTGTTCCACCCATGAATATGAATATCTTTCACTATGAAACCAACTCTGACATCACGAAAAAAAAAACAGCTATTTCATACATTTTCGTCAAGTAGGTATTGAACTTTTGTATTAAACAGCTGATTTTGTTTTCGTGATTTCAGAGTTGGTCCCATTGTGAAAGTTGTTCATATTCATGAGTAGCACAACCTGTAAAAATTTGGAGCCTGAAAAAAAAAATCATCCAGTATATGTGTATGGTATTTTTTAACTGGTTAATCGTATCTAGTGGTCTTTAGCGAGTTCTGAGTTTCAACCTTTATTAGGTCAGATAAAGTGTCAATGAGTTTTTCCATTACAACAGTCTGTATTTTTTGTTGGTATATTGGCGTATGCTACTCGTAGCTGACAAATAATTTAATATTTCGTAATTTTCATTACTTATTATAGAATCGAAGTACCGATCGAGTAACGAAGTTCTTCTAACTGAACAGACAGCTGCCGGTCGATTCTGGAAAAAATCTCACCGTGATAACTACGGTGAAGTGAGCTTAGAGTGAGCTGTGAGTCATGCTGATTCTAGGGATTGACACTATTGGCGACTCACTCCACGCTCACTTCACCCAAGTTATCACGGTGAGATGGTTACAGAATCGCACGGCTGTACTGCTGGGTAGTTTGGAGAGAAGTGGTGAAGGGCGGAAACTGTCTTTCGTAATTTTGATGTTAAAAAAGTGCTGATTCTCAGCCTAGTTTGAATAAATGGCTTTTGATTTTGAATCTACCATAGCCCAATCTCACCGTGAAAGCTTGGGTGAAGTGAGCGTGGAGTGAGCTGTCATTCGCTAGGGATTAACACTATTAAGTGCTCACTTCACTTATGATTACACGGTGAGATTTTTACAGAATCGACCGGCAGTTCCCAAGAGTGTTACAATCGGCCCATTCAGTGTCTATTCTCGACAATGATTTATAGCTAGTTTTCGTCGTGTCCCAGATGTGTTAGGTGTAACGAAACACATTAGTACCTACATTAGGCAAATGTGGGAAGGGACATGATTTGAGGATTCCTTTGTGGATAATCTAGACTAAAAGCGTCAGAAAACTTTCCGGTAATATGTGTTAATTGTTACTGTTTAAACATGTAGGTACAGACGCCAGCACATTATGCTACCCGAAACTGTCAAATTTCATCAAGCAACTTTGAACCTAATGCTTTAGCCATAAAGTTGAAAACCTATTAAAGAAATTTGACAGATTGTAGTAGCTTTATGTGCTTAGCTTCTGCTCGCGGCTCCATCCGCGTGGATGTCGGAAATTATGCAACAGAAACGTGCTACCGTGACCGTATCTATCTCTTTGCCAAATTTTATCGAAATTCGTTCAGTGGTTTAAGCTTGACAAGGTAACATACAGACAGAGCTACTTTCGAATTTATAATATTAGTATGGATTTGTGACTACTTTGATGTGAGAGTATAATGACAAAGTTTAATACGGACGAGGAGATATTTAATCGAAATTTGGGATACCTAGCTTACGATTAATAATGAAATTCATGTCTTTAAAAATACCGTTTATACTTTCTGCGTTGTAATTCCGCAGGGCTACATAATTTGTATATTAAAGCGAAACTGTAGGTGTAAAAAGAAAGAGTATTCACGTGAGTATGTCGTATAGCCAGCCAATCAAATAAAAATTACCGATTTGTTCTCGTAAGTAGTTATACGATTACATATCTAAAAACATCGTCGTCTTTGTGTCGCTGGCACTGACTGTATTTAAATCTGGTTGGCCCAAAACTTCGCCGCTTCCACGGCGTCACACAAAGACGCACACCAAAACGTAAAGGTCACTGACAAAAATCACTATTACTGAACCCTGACTTTAACGTAATATGCACAGCAATAACTAAGTACCCTCCTAAAGCCGTCGTTTCCAACTGGCGAGAGGTGACGAGCACCTTAATGTCAGTTCACACCTCGCTTCGACGAACACAAGCGCCGGGAAGCGCTTCAAACTTGACGAGAGTTTACCTACTATTTTAATTCATGATGGATGATATTTTCTTAATAGCTTTATTTTATCTTAACCCTTATATTTATTTTTTGTGTTGTGTACTTATTTATTTGTTAGTAAAGTTAGTTTTGTACCTAAATAAGGTTAGTATTGTTAGGTGTAAGGGCTGCCTTTTACGGTGAAAGCCTCCTCCAAACCGTTCCAGCATTTCGATTCCGTAAAAATCTCACCGTGAAAACTTGCGTGGAGTGAGCTGTCAGTATCATCCCACTGATGCTAGGGTACAATCATAGGCTACAATCATAATCGAGATTTTAATCATATTTTTTATGCTAATTCTATTGATCCTTTTATATAATTTCAAAACTAGTATTGCAGTTGTCAAAACATTACTATTTGGTGGGGGTTTAAAATAAAATAGCAAAACAGAAACTTAGTTATAATATAATTTTTTTTTTTGGACAAAATACTAGCTTTGAAATTATATAAAATGATCAATAGAATTAGCATAAAAACATATTATTAAAATTTCAATTATGATTGTAAACGTTTGCTTGGTCAATCCCTAGTATCAGTGGGATGACACTGACAGCTCACTCCACGCAAATTTTTACGGTGAGATTTTTACAGAATCGACCGGCAGATTTGCATGTCATCACGTGAGTGCATACTGACTACCGCTTACATGAATTTATTGTTTTGTCATGTTGTCGTATTTAAATCGAGTTCAGTAGGTATGTTATTATTGGGTTATGGATTGGGTATACAGGTAGTCTGGCAGTTTGAATACTTTCTGCAGCCTGCTCAAATGTTATCCATATCTTTCTTTGGTATTGTTCGTCGAGTCGTTGAGCTCCTCAAGTTCGGAGTTGAGCTACACGATTTCTGACAAATGCTTGCACTGACTGGACTGGTCCTGGTCAATCAATCAACTCAGCCTATCGCAGTCCTCTGCTGGACATAGGCCTCTCCCAGACTGCGCCACAACACCCTGTCCTAACTTAACCCCAAGGCCAAGATTGTGTTTGGGCTTTAAAAAGAGACTTTGACCCTTGAGTATATTTCACCATTTCTACTCAGGGGTAGTCAGATAAGAAATATTGACTCCATCTAGATTATTTTTTATAATACGACGAGTAAGAATGATCCCGATATCCTATTTACAGAACAAACAATTTCATTTCGTTTCAAGACGACAGAACAGCATCCGATGGCCATCGACGTATTCTAACATCTTCAAAAATAACAATTTTTAACCGATTTCAAAAAAAAAGAGGAAATTCTCAATTGGGTTGAAATTTTTTTTTATGTTTGTAACCTCAGAACTCCTTTACCCCTTATAAACCGATTTTCAAAAATCGTTTTTTATTTACAAGAATATACTTTCAGATTGGTCCCGTAGAAATTTCATAAAAATCGGTTCCGTAGTTTGGTTTTTAAACCAACATCACTGGTAAAAATTAAGGTCATGTTCGAAAATTAAATCCCTTAGTTTAAAAACTACATGCATACATACATAAGCTGTGCATGTGTGTACGTAAAGAAAAAATAGGTTCTTGAAAATAACAAGACGTATCAACCCCGGATGTTTGTTGCCATGCCCATAAGCTCACAGCCTCTCTATAGAGCTCCATAGAGCTAATATTGACGTGAACTTGCTAGCCCGGAAGTACGTATATGGGAAATAATAAACTCTCCATCGTCTAGACTAGACGCTCAGTCTAGACTAGCGGAATTTACTATTATTATAGCTGGTGATAGTAATAAGATCGATTTTGTAAGCAACTAGCTTTTGTTCCCGGCTTCACCTGAGGCCGGAATTTATCCCACGAAAACGTACGATGACTTGGATTAGGTCTCAGGTCATGACCCACCTGTGTGCATCGAAATATGTTCAGCCATTTATTTATTTAATACTTCAAGCATATAAATGTACAGAGGCGGACTTAATGCCATAGGTAATTTCTACCACTCAACCTTTGGGTGACGCAGAGACACAGAAGAGTATTAGGTGCAGTCATGACAATTGAGGAATAAATATTTTAAATATAAACATACGCATAAACCTATTACAACTAGAAATATAATTTATACCTAATTACAACACAACAACAACACAATATTCCTAGGTTCATTCCTGTACAATAGATTAAATAGAAAACTATGTATCTATAAACTAAATTACTATAACTGTAAAAAAATTATACTTAACTATTTACTAACCCTCGACTATGCACAGACAGAAGACATACTTATTGTCTGCAAATAAAACTGCTAACACACTATTTTACTTTTATTTATCTAAGTTTGAATTTAGTTTTTACGTTAAACTCAGTGTTAATTTGTTAAATTAAGTATTCACGCATTTTCTAGCCTGAAGTACAGGTTCAACCTAGTTCAGGCAAATTAGCAACTGTGCGCTATCGTAATTGTTAAGGTATTAATTGTAAATGTATCCCTTTTATATAAATAAACGATTTTATTATTATTATACAACGTGTAACGTTAAATGCGCAAAACCTGAAAATAGTTTGATCAGAATAACTAGCAGAATTAATTGAACCACTTTTTAATCGGCGGCATTTCCCCACAACAGAATACCGTATGACATCACACTATGAAAATAACTAAAGTAAACTAAACGGGCTGTCTCTAAATCAGTTAAATCACGAATTTTCCTAACGGCGTATGCTGCAGAGCTAAGCTTTTTTGACAATTTATCTATATGGGGGCCCCATTGAAGCTTGGCATCCAAAGTTATGCCTAAGAATACAGTGGAATTTTCGGGTTTTAACTCTTCACCCTTTATGAGAACACGAGTTTCTACTTGTCTAACATTTGGTATCGTAAACTTAATACATTTCGTTTTTTTTTCGTTAAGAAGTAGATTATTAACATTAAACCAGCTAACTACTTTTGCGAGGGCACTATTTATACTGTCCAGTAACCAGCTGTTGACGTTTGAGTTTAAATAAAAGTGAAGTGTCATCTGCAAACAACACTATATCATGTTCGTCCTTTATGACTGATGTGTCTATTTATTAATAGGCCAAGCCAATGTCAGCGCGGCGCAGCGGCCCGGTGACGACTCCTCCCTCGATAAAGCGTCGTCGCAGCCGCAAGAAACGATCAGAATGGCCAGTAAAACTAAAACAGCACATAAAACCTTTACAATTTTTTTAATGACTTATTTTCTCTCTGAAATAGGTCAATTGAATTAAAAATCAGTTGGGGTGTCTGAGGTTTTGCGCATTTAACGTTACACGTTGTATAAATATGAGCACAAACAAATATACATAAATACCCGTTAAGGTTTTAAAGGGAATAGACAGACAGAGAGACAGATAGTTACTGTCGCATTTATAAGATTGGTAAGTGTTTTCTGTAGCACGGGAGTAATTGTGTAATATAACTAATTAAATGCGACTGTTGTAGATACAGATTAGTTTTGTAGCGATAAATAGGGCGATACTTTTCATCTCCTTAACCGGTCAAGCACCGCGAGCGGGTTCTTTTAGATATATACAACGTGTAACGTTAAATGCGCAAAACCTCAGACACCCCAACTGATTTTAAATTCAATTGACTTATTTCAGAGATAAAATAAGTCATTTAAAAAATTGTAAAGGTTTTATGTGCTGTTTTAGTTTTCCTGGCCATTCTGATTGTTTCTTGCGTCTGCGACGACGCTTTATCGAGGGAGGAGTCGTCACCGGGCCGCTGCGCCGCGCTGATATTGGCTTGCTTGACCCATTAATAAATAGACACGGCAAAGTTTTTAATGAAGATTTTTTGAAAAATGTGACCTATATTAAAAAGTGGTTCAATTAGTTTTGCTCGTTATTCTGATCAAACTATTTTCGGGTTTTGCGCATTTAACGTTACACGTTGTATAGCGGACGATTTTAAGACTTATCTTTACTACAAATACAGTTTTAAATCGGTCGGTGTTTACTGGCACGTTTTTGTGCCGCTGGGGCTCTAGAGGTTAAAACACAAACGAGATTCCATATCCTGTCAAGCACAATCAGCCTACAATGTTCCCACTGCTGGGACACAGGACTCTCTGTGAGAGGGAGTGGGTCGTACACCACCACGCGGGCCCAGTGCGGGTTGGTAGATGTCACAAGTCTTTGAATTTTAGGTTCTAGGACAATATGATGATTTCCTCAAGATACTTTCCTTCATCGTTTTGAGAGATAGACGAATCAAGGTTTTCAGAAAAATACAGGATACATTTTTAACCAGTTCGCAAACTGTAACCACGAATTCAGCACATGATTCAGTCTAGAATCATATGCTGAATTCATGGTTACAGTTTGAACTACCTAACTGTAACTATACCTGTTTGTAACTTCTTGTAGGTGTAACTTATTTTTGGCTTATCTAAAAAATCTAAGAAAAACATAATTATGTGAAGGTTCCAATGAGGTACTAAATTTTAATGAAAGATAAACTAATTATAACGCCCTTACAACTAGGAGAAATCAACGTGCTCCAAATTATATGCAAAACTTTTAGAGGTAACTCTTTTTTGGCTTATCGAAAAAATATAAGAAAAACATATTTATTAATGATGTGAAAGTTTACATAATCTCAGAAGGTAAATGATAACTGACACTGTTCATTATATATATTTGTACGCCTCTGGGCAAAACATAGAGAATCTATCTATTTTTAACACCTCACACTCCGTTGTAATCTGACCTATGTTTACAAATAAATTATTCTGATTCTGATTCTGATTCTGATTCTGATTCATAATTATGTTGAGGTACCAATGAGGTAGTAAATCTTAACGAATAGATGAACTAGTTATAACGCCTACAACTAAGTGAAACCGGCTTGGTCCAGCCATTCTGAAGTCAGAATGGCTGGCCACTTTCCTCGTAATAGTTTTCCCTCTTTACCGAGGTACCAATTATTTGATGTTTAAGTATCTACGTATAGTTTTATTATTTACAACCACCAAATATCACAGAAACGAGCTGTAGAAGCTACGTAGACCAAACTTACCAATACCAACCTCATCATTTGCCTAGCCTTTTCTCAAATATTTTGAGGTCGACTTCCAGTCTAATTGGATATATGCAGCTGAATACCAGTATATTACATGAAGCGATTGCCTATCTGACCTGCACAACCTGTTACTGGTTAATACGATACCTCTTGGTAAGACTGGTTGTCAGACTTTCGGGCTTCTGACGACCTGTAACGGCTGTCAAAGATACAAGAATGGCAGCTGGGACCAACGGATCAACGTGTTTTCCGAGGCAGAGACGACAAAGGTCTCGGTATAAAAAGATGGTCACCCATCCACGGACCGACCGCGACAAGCGTAGTTTAACCTGATCGATCGACCCATGCGGCTGTTATCAATACCAACCTAATGCATCAGAAAAGATTTTAAAATATTGATTTCAATATCCCCGGGGGATCAGCAGCGATTTTTTCTGTCGACGGGAAAATCTGTAAGACGTAGGTAAAGAGTATCTTCACTGCATATTTTACGTTCAATTCGCACCGTAGCTGCTCCGAAATTGATAACATTCTAGCACCGAAGATTGTTTTAATAGCAGTATAACCGAATACCAACATAACATAACGTCAGGTCAGTATTTCTTGATAGGAAGGTAGGTAGGTAACTAGAAACTATATTCACATTTTGCAAGTTATGTGGTAAGTGGTATACGAGGCGTCAGGCAAGTCTATTGCCATGAACCAAGCACAAATCTAGACTGCGGTCTATTATTTAAAATGTTAAACTGAAAGCCAATTCCTATAACTAAAAACCTTCAAAATCTAGTCGCAATTTCATTTCAGTGACAATCAATCTCAAAAACTTTTCAAACCTTTCGTTACGAGACTTTCTTAATATTAGACGTTCTTAATACTACGAGAATTGCCCCACATACCACAATACTACATATATTTGCCAAAAGCAATATAAGAATTACAAAAAGAAAATATCGTGAATCCTACTAATATAATATTATAAACGCGAAAGTTTTTGAGGATGGATGTTTGTTACTCTTTCACGCAAAAACTACTGAACGGATGTTGATGAAACTTCACATTAATATAGCTTATACATTAGAATAACACATAAGAAACTTTTTATCTCGATATTCTTAGGGGATCAACACTTATGCGGGTGGAACCGCGGGGCGCTGCTAGTCAAATCATAATTATAGAAACGAAAACGCCCAATATTGATTTAAAAAGTAACATTTGTGCCAACTGGAGTGGACTGTACTCATATTAAACTCATCTGTTGGCATAAACTTTATATTATATTTAATATTTTCTGGATTAGTGCCAGAATGTAAACTGGCAGCTTGTATGAGGCTCAGCGTTGTCTGGTGTGACATGTGACGGACAAAAACCAGCCTTGAATCGAATTATATAATAAAATATGAATAAAGTTTTAGAGATATACCAAGAGTTATTTCATAAAAACATTTATACGTTTATCGAGCCAAGTCTTTTAACGAGTGACTACGCTTTTACTTTATGGATTTGTTTTTATTATTTTGTGGGTTTCGTGGCCAAAGTTAAACTCCGTTTGTCCTCAGTCAGTATGGGATCATATGAATTTATATGGGGTATTTATATGAATTAATATGGGTTGTATTGATGAATTAATGATTATAATTCTGTAAATACATACTTGTAACGCTTGTGAATCATATTTTCTTCAACATATAAACTGACACTGACTTGCAAAAAAGTAAGAAAATTTCACTTTCACGGGCTACCCGCTACTCGCAGGCTAGCGCAAGACTACGGACACGAAGTCAGCGGGCGCGGGAACGGCGCGTTTCAATGCACAGATTAAACATGGAACTGGCCTCGAAGGCAGCGGCGCGAGGTGCGGCGTACGAGCGATGCGCACCAGTCTAGCGGCGCCCGCGCGTCTGCATTGACGTAGTGCTGTGCATTTTATTTTTTGCTTTTTAACGACCGACGTTTCAAAATTTTGTACCAAAAAGATGTTACCGACGCTCTTTAGACATTTCGTTCGCGAACAAAGACACTGATTTCTCATAACACAGCACTACGCCACTCTAGCACGCGCGATCTGCCTGCTGACTTCGAGACCGGCCGGTCGATTCTGTAAAAATCTCACCGTGAATTCATAAGTGAAGTGAGCAGTGTCAATAGTGTTAATCCCTAATGACAGCTCACTTCCCGCTCACTTCACCTAAGTTCTCACGGTGAGATTTTTGCAGAATAGCACTGCTGGTCTGCGTTGCTGCGCCGCTCCCCGCGCCGCCGCCGCTCTCACCCCGCAATCGCTGACTTCGAGACCGAGGCCGAGAAATTTCGAATCTTCGAAATAAGTGACATTTTAATATTATTGGTATATCTCTACGTAGTCTTAGGCTGAAGCCCGAACATCTATTATTGAATAAAGAAAATAAATGTACGACATAATGAAAACAACGTGCATTTTAGGTCGTGGTGTTTAGACATAGACGCATCGATTCAATTGATTGCCGGCCGATGACTTTAATCAAAGTATTTAATGTCGCTACGAATTTATTCATAATTTCTGCGCGTAAAATGGCTTCTATTAAAAGCTAATGTAAAAAAATATGATTTTTTTAATATTTTAAGTATGTGAAAAAAGAAAGACTATGCCATAGGCTTTTATCTCGTTCACCTTTTATACCCTGTTTTTATCCAAACGTTAAAAAAAGTCAGCCGGTATAAAGTTTTAACGGAAAACAGAAACTATTTTGACAATGACAGTGAATATCCGAACGTTATTCGAAAGCTCCGCAGTGATTGGCCGCAGTTTCAGTCAGTTACGGCCATAATAGCCGAGCTTGGCAGGTTGTGATAAGATGTTAATAGTAGGCAAAAGTGCTGCTGATATGATTATCACAGGCCGTTCTATAGCCATTAGTGACTGGCTGTTTGAGAAGTCATGCCAGCTCAATAACTGGTTTTCAGATGAGTTGTGTTTTGGGTCGCTGAACAGAAGCAATTTTAACTCGCATAATGAATGTAGGTCCTCGTATCCAAAAAGTGAAAAAGAATATTTGTTTAACGAAACAAAAATTAAACAAAAAAAAACACTCAATGTTTTTAGGGTGTAATTTTACTTAATTTTAAAAAGTTTATTCAATCGAGTACTGTTTGTTGCGTGTATCAAGTACGTAAAATGTTGTGTGCCAAGCCCAAGTTCGCTCGAGCGCGTTTTCCCTGCGGTGATTTTTTTGGCACACTGGATTTTCAACGTGCTGCTTAGCGGCGAGAGTTGAAAATCCAACAATATGTTTGTTTAACGCGCTGGTGTGCGCTTTGTTGGATTCTCAACGCTCGGCTCAATACCGAGAGTTGAAAATCCAGTACGCGATAGGTTGAAAATCTATTAAATAAATTTGACAAGCTTGATGTGCTGGCGCTTGAATGTAATAGAATCGCCATGTCTCATAATCAGCCTATCACGTTCCCACTGCGGGGACACAGGCCTCCTATCGGTGAGAGGGAGCCATCCCCACCCACCCATAAAAGTCAAAAGTTTTTTCCATAGTTGCCTTTAGGCGCAGATGGTGTTACACCCTCATAGGACTAAAAAGTCAGCTGCGTAAGGAGGATGCATATAATTTTGTAAAGAGAAGGCCTCGGAAAAGGTTGGCCTCTAATTAGAACGAGTCGGGTAAGATCTCCATTTTGGGCTCTTATAAGAAGAAAATGGCACTCTTAGGGAACTCCCTAAGGGAAAAATGCACGAATGTGAAAAAAAAAACTTGATAAAGACACAACAATAATACTTACTATATTCAATATTTTATGCCTGAATAATATAAATCATTTTTAACAAGTATTTAAAACTTGTTTCAAGCCTTGTGCATTATTTTAGTAAAAAGTGGAGACTGGTGTCAAATAAAAACTTTAAAACACAGTTTGCAACCAGTAAGTTACCTGAAAGGGTAGAATGTCTAAACAAAAGGAACGGCTTTTGAATAAAGAACACGCCAAAGAAGGTTTTGTTCTTATTTACAAAAAAAGAGAACATTCTTAGAAACCAGTTATGTTATTATAATGATTTTTTAAGTGTGGCAACATAATTGCTTGAGTGTGCGGCTGGAGAATAAAGAGCTTCCACAAAAATGTTGCACAAACGAAGCGTTGGAAACGGAAAATCTCGCTATTGTTAGTTTGTCTTAATTAGGTTGTTTTAATTAGGTTTATAAATAAAGAATCGTAGGGATCGTTTTAACAAGTGCGAATCAGGCAAAGTTTTGGACAATTAATGACAAGAAAAAACAAAATGGCGAAGTAGGTAACCTATAGCAGGGTACTACTCAGGATACGGACACGAAGTCAGCGGGCGCGGGGCGGCGGCGGTGGCGGCGCGGAGAGCGGCGCGGCCACGAACACCAGCGGGGTGATTGCGTAATACACTATTCAGTAGCAATGGGTTTCATATTGACAGTTCAACAACATTCATTGCGTTATTTACGTTGTTGAGCAGATATGGAACAATGGATTACCATATGTTTCAAAATGATTCAAATTGAGAGTAGGTAATAGTGTATTACGCAATTCGGGTGCCGGTCTCGAAGCCAGCGCAGCGGGCAGATCGCGCGGCGCTAGAGCAGCGTAGTGCTGTGAGTTCCATGTAAATCTATCTATATCGCTGAGCTTTAAGGAGCCCTATGTAGAAAGACATAATGTGCAATCATCACATAAAATCATGTCCATATGTTATGTCATATCCATATGTTTTTTACTGTGTGTACATAAATAATAAAATAAATAAATAAATAAATAAACATCTCTTCTGTGAAAATCGTGCATCCTTCGTGCAAATCGTGCATCCTTCGTGCAAATCGTGCATCATTCTTGCAAATCGTGCATCCTTCGTGCAAATCGTGCATTCTTCGTGCAAATCGTGCATTCTTCGCCCACAACTTCGTCTACGTGAAATTTATTTCGTTTTCGCTCAGCTTTCTATATGATTTATTTTCTTTTTATTCGGCTCCTAAGTTAAATAACCTATAGCGTAATGTTAAATAGCCTACAGACTTCCTCAAGAATTGGTCTATAAAAAATTTATGAAAAAATTTTTTTTTCGTCTAACATGCAGTTCCAGATATTAGTGCGTTCAAACAAACAAACTCTTCAGCTTTATTATTAGTACAGATAATTAAGATATTTTTCCGTATGTGGTGGCCATAGAGAATATAACCACTAGAGAGCGTATGGGCCGATTTCTTCGAAGCACACGACTCACTACTGCGGGCCGGGGGATGAGGAAAAACGCGCGGCTGCAATTGGTCAGTTCAAGGTCAAGTTGCATCGTTAGGGCTGCTTTACTTCATTAAGAGAAAATAGTCGATATCGATAAAATGGATTTTAACATTATAATAAATACTAAATCAAAATCATAGAAATAATATTTAATCAAAATCAATCAATTACAAAAAAAAAATCCCGGAAATGGACTGATCGGCCCCGGTCGGGGACAGAAAGAACTAAAAAATCCCGGATTATACAAAAAAAAAAAAAAAAAAAACGACGAACTGACAACCGAGGAGGTTCTCAGTTCGTCGGTATTTCTTTTTTGAAGTCGGTTAATAGTAGATAGTTATTTTATTAAAGTATGTGAATTGAATAAAAAATGTATTCATTTTATTATTCTCGATATCAACTTTCAGCTATTAAAGATAACAGCACTATTTTTTACGATAAACATACAAAAGGAAAGAAAGGGATAGAAGCATTATAATTGTCTAATACAAGAACGAGACTTTTCCAAAAGACATCAACGCGCGACTCAAAAAGTGTGCTCGTTTACCCAGCCACCATTTTAAATAGACCCCTGCAGTGGCTTATAATCTGATTAAATCAAAAATAATTTTTCGTAATGTTTATGTACCGATGAAAAGTTATGTCATCCTTTTTGTAACTAGATGTCTAAGAATGTTTCCCACACCACTTCACCGCGCATGAAGGCATTTTGATGCGTTATAATTGCACAAACGTAAAAAAAAATTATATTAATTTAGCGTGCACGCAGGTCTAACACTTGGACACAACTAAAATTGCTACTAGTACCGTAGCCTATACATAGGCGACAAAATACTAATAGTTTTCGTGCGTCGGGGCACTGTATACGCAGTCAAGTGGTTATAATAGTCTTTGGTGGTGGCATATAATTAGAAAAGCATCTTCTACTTAATAAAAATCTTGAATTCACTGATAAACAACTAACAGCCTAAACCGCTTGGTCTCTAAACGATAAATGATTTATTTTCTGTAAGTAGATTTGCTCAAACCCTTTTACACGTCAATCATATTATAAAAACTAGATGAGGTCGGCGTTTCCTATCTGACTACTCTGAGAAGAAAGGCCGAAACAAACTCAGAGGTCAGTCTCTTTTAAAGTGCAGACATAATCTTGGTCAGATCATGTGAAGACCATGTAGATCGACGTCGGATATGGTCTTTTGAGGAAATAACCACACAGATTGAGTGGACCTGTCCAGTCTGTGCACGCATTTATCAGAAATCGTGCAACTCAACTCTAATAAAAGAAGCTTGAAATGTAAAAGAGCTCTAGAAGCTTGAAATGCAAAAGAGCTCCTTTTTTAATGACATTGAGCTCCAAGAAACGGTTTTCTCTAAAATTCACTCCCTAAAGAGATCAAAAAGGGGATGAAAGCTTGTGCGAAAGTTCGTCATTTTTGGACATGGGAAATAACATAGGGCGCACGCACGGCTTGTACTTGCATAAATCTGTTACAGAAATTGGACTTTTTTTATTCAATTTTTTTTTATACGGTGTGAGTCTTTATAAAGTGCACATATTAAAAAGGGTGAAAATATAAACAATTTTACCGACGGAAAAAATGTCAAAAAAAAATTTTTTTTTAATGGTAAAGAATGGTAAAAATGGTAAATTTTCTTTAAAAAATCATGAATAATTAATTTATGAGGTTTCTTTTTCAAAAAATTATGGCTTTATTAGCTTGGCCTATTATTAGAGATCATTATTAATTTTGTTTTGTTTTAATATGACATTTAGTTTAAAAGTAGTAACAGTTTGTTTGCATGGGGTACCCAGACGAGAGTAAAAAAAATTAAAAATTAAATTTTTTTTTTAGATTTTTTTTGACATTTTTTCCGTCGATAAAACTGTTCATATTTTCACCGTTTTTAATATGTGCACTTCATAAAGACTCACACTGTATGTGTGTGATTTATATGTACAGGCGCCAGCACATCAAGCTAGCCGAAACTGTCAGATTTTCCCAATCAACTTTGAACCTTATCCTTTAGCAATAAAGTTGAAAATCTATTAAAGAAATCTGGCAGATTGTAGTAGCTTGATGTGTGTACATAAATGGTAAAATGTCTGTACTTTCTACACAAAAAAAAAGCCCACCATCTTTGTACCCATTTTTCTGTTCTGTTTTTTCTTGTCTGTTTATACAACGTGTAACGTTAAATGCGCAAAACCTCTTAAGGGGTCATTGTACTCATCATTATGAACAACTTTTACTATGGGACCAAACCGGAAATCGCGAAAAAAAAAATCAGCTGTTCCCTACATTTTGACGAGTTATGCGAACATAAATGTAGGGAACAGCTGATTTTTTTTCGCGATTTCACGTTTGGTCCCATAGTAAAAGTTGTTCATAATGATGAGTACAATGACCCCTTAAGAGGTTTTGCGCATTTAACGTTACACGTTGTATATGTGTGTACATAAATGGTAAAAATAAATAAAAAATACTTTAGGTATTTTCGTATGCCATGTGAAATTGAATAACACTCGTCTCATTGAAAAATTTAGCCCGAAATTTAATTTGTGTGCGATAAAGGGCAACAAGCCGGCCGTCACGCTCAAATCTAATAACGTTATTAACAGAGGGGTATTATCAGTCTATATCACATTGTACTCGTAGCTGTGTTAATATTTTTTTTTTAAACGTTTGTTACTGTCAGTGTCATACAACTGCTAAGGATGACAAAAAATCTAGTAAATACGCTGTTATGACGCTGTTTTATGTAGGTAAGATATCTAATGCATTTTAGTCCTTTCTTTTAAGGCTTTCTTGCAATAAAAAATTTACTGAAAGAAGGATGTCCAAATCCTACCTGCCGACAAGGTAGTGGCGTCCCGTTATGCAACATATGATATGAAAATAAGCCGTTATTTTTAAAGGTCTTAAAAATCATAAGAAATATCTTTGTGGTATTTTGGATTTCCTTATGTGGTTTTGGTTTTACCAGTCTTATTATTAATTTTTTTTTTTTTTTGGGAAATTCTCTTAGAGTAATCTAGAGAAGCATTGTACTCTGGTAGACAGAATTTAGATCACTAAAAACTGACTAAAAGAAATGTAATCTATCTAGAAAACGGGATAGTGTTTAATGTCTGAAAAATTCCAATCTGATTATAATTTGTTTTTGTACATGAAAAATAAAAGTCAGGTCCAGCCTTTATCATAATCTCATAAAAAAAAAAACTCCATGTTTCACATATTTTTAGAGATAACTGCCGACAAAATTCACCTAAAAACGGTACCTACAGATACCAATCTGTAGGAGATAAGCTCCGCTGAAACCCCCCAACTGCGTTCACAAATAATTAAACTCGAATTCCTCAGAAGAATGTACCAACATTCTCTGCATACTTCGTACGGTCAGCACCTACAATTCCTGCAAACATAATAAGTGTCCTTGGCTAGTTGCCAACTCGAGCAATTTATCTAACCGACTGCCGATACGGGTTGACAATCGGTCGAGTATTTGGTGCTGTTGCCCCATATCGGGTTGTTATCAGCTTCGATGCTTGGATCGCTCTGCGACTTCTGTTTTTGATTTCGGAATCTGTTTTGGCTTGATACTGGATTTTTTCGGTTGATGTTATTTTTATACTTAAATTTCAGCGTATAGTACAGACGCCAGCATATCAAGCTACTATAATCTGTCAAATTTCTTTAATAGATTTTCAACTTTATTATTAATGCATAAGGTTCAAAGTTGATTGGGAAAATTTGACAGTTTCGGGTAGCTTGATATGCTGGCGTCTGTACATAACATTCAAAGCTGATATCATTGATGCCAAACGGCAGACACAACAGATTTAATATTGCTTTTCAGGATTAACAAATTAGGTACATATTTAGTAATTGTTTCGACGCTGTAAAGATGTCCTGTATTTAAATTCAGTTACAATTATTTAACAAACTAATATTTAATAACTAAACCAATGGCTAGATAATGAAAATAAATGACATTATAAATTCGCTATGTGCAAAAATGTCGAACATTTTTACCTCAACATGTCAAAAGTCCAGAATAATTAAAAACCTATATCCATCAAGATCACGTGAACGGTAAACATTTCAAGCAATTAACTCTTCACTCGCTATAAAATGCATTAAAGGCCGCACAGTCGGGCCGCAAGTCGGCCGCCGCCGTCAGAAGCGGCCTGCATCTGACAGCCGCTGATCGAAAACCGTAAATAACCGTCGTATCAATGTACCGCTATTGAAGTACTATAACGAGTTAATATTTCATACTTCTGTTTCCGATAGATTCTCTTTAATTTTCCGATTTTAGTAAGATCGTTTCGCTTTTTCGCTCGTATTTATTACGTTTTTTTTCCATTTCAAGTTGACTCGTTCAAAACTAAACGGAATAGAAAATTAGGTACTTGAATTAAACCAGCTAAAATTATGAATGATGTACGGTGCCCTACAAAAGTTAGTTGACATTTTTCCACTACAGCTGGGATACCACATTATGATTTAAAATAAAAAATAAAATACGTTACTAAAGGATCACTTGATTCGTGATAAGTTTAAGGTAGTTGAATTAGCCAATAAAAACGTTAAATAGCAGTTCAAACATTTGGAATTTTAAATCGTAATATGGTGTGTCAAAGCTGAAGTGGAAAAATTTCAACTGACTTTTGGAGACCACACAAGGTCGCTCAGCGCGCTATGGAGCGAGCTATGCTCGGAGTTTCTTTGAAGGATAAAATCAGGAATGAAATTATCCGGAAAAGAACCGGAGTAACCGACATAGCCTGCAGAGTAAGCAAAGTGAAGTGGCAGTGGGCTGGCCATGTCTGTCGAAGGGCCGATGGCCGGTAGAGCAGACGAGTCCTGGAGTGGAGACCGCGTATCGGCAAGCGTAGTGTGGGACGCCCCCCAGTTAGATGGACGGACGACCTAAAGAAGGTGGCTGGGGTAGACTGGATGCGGAAGGCGGAGGACAGGGTGTTGTGGCGCAGTCTGGGAGAGGTCTATGTCCAGCAGTGGACTGCGATAGGCTGAGTTGATTGATTGATGATTTGGAGACCACTGTAAGTACAGACGCCAGCACATCAAACTACCCGAAACTGTCCCAATCAACTTTGAATCGTATGCTTTAGCGATAAAGTTGAAAATCTATTAAAGAAATTTGACAGATTGTAGTAGCTTCAAAATAACTTTAAATAAAATAAACCTACGAGTGAAAACAAACATTCATGCAAGCGGTGTAGTACCCGAGTTTTTGAACCTAAAACAAAATCCTACACCGAAATAGCGAACAGTTTAATCCATTTAAGCGCAACATCATTTACTAATGTATGAGAAAACTCATTAATAACAGACAACAAGGCAGAAATGAGAAAACCAACACAGAATTAAGCCACAACCTTTATCCACTGACTGCTTAAACATTAACTATGTACTGTGCTACTTCTCGATAGCGATGAAAAACATTGAAAACATTTCCGGATTGCAATATCTCTATGTCTGGGTTGCAATTTACAAGCCTGACTTGGCCTCTCGAAGGATTTTACTACCGACCTGAACTATTCATGCAGAATTGCTAGATATATTATTCTGACTGTAGAACTGTTTGCGCAAATTAATCGTTTTTGGACTGAGAGCAGAAAATTGAATATTATTAGCCTAGCTTCCGCCTGTGACTTCCATCCGCGTGGAAGAAAGCTATACCATAAAACATATCTTATGGCACTTAGCAATAGTGTCGCTTACAAGTTAGAAAGATTAATTGGAATCGAATTAGTCCAACTTCCTTCCTTTTACAAACAAACGAACAATTTTACTCACTCTTTGTAATCTTAATTTAGATTTAATTAGACTTGTAACAGACGACGATGCTTTGAATCCTCTTATATCATTAGAAATGTTTTTCTACGCGTGTTTATTTATTTACTAAGGCACCCATATAGTGCATTTTTCATAAATATAAATCATTATGGCATTATGTGTTGCCACTAACTGACTAATAGATAGGTAGTATTGTTCATTAGAATATTGTGCGTATTATTAGCTGAAGATGTTGAGAACTTCCTGTATTATGAAAATAACAATAATGCCATGTTTAATATCAATGTGTAACATAGTTAACGCAAGACCCTCATACAACCCAATTAAAGTATTGAGTTAAATGCATAATACAATGATCAAAACTATTTTTTTTTATCATTAAGAAAATCGTTTTGACACTAGCATTACTTCAAACATTAAAAATTTTGCGTTATCGCCTTGAAATAAGATTTAATTTTCTTTGGCTCGACCGGCGGTTGGTATGGCAAAATACATAATTTAAAAAAAAATTCAAGGTTACTGAAATCGATTCAGTAGTTAATTATGAACAAACTTTCCATTACAATTTGTAGAAGGTCACATTATTGAACTATAAATTAATACATAAGTTGATGTTTTGATCCACCGAAATCGTATCACAGATTTCTTTCCGGTATTCATCTATGTGAAGTCCGCTTAATAATAGATAAAGTCTTACTCAATTCTACCGCAGCCGGTTCATTCCAGCGGCCGATTCGTAAATAACAAATGAGGTCGATTAACCCATAGGTTAATTGAGCACCTGGGTAGCATTCACGGGGTTAGTTACATTTCGATACTATTGTGCAAGCCGTATTGTTGGTATCAAATGATTGCTTTTACCAACTGGACGTTCTGTTGACCGCTAGAAAATTACTTGACCGTTCTACTGAAGATTATTAGTCCTAACAAATATTGTAAACGCTTTTACGCTAAAACAGCTGAACAGATTTTAATGAAATTTGGCACATTGGTAGACTATGACCTGCAGTACGATTCTGTAACCATCTCACCGTGAAAAGTAGGGTGAAGTGAGCTGTAATTGTCATTCCACCTGGTACTAGGGATTGACCAAGCATGCATTTACAATCATAATCGAGATTTTAATAATATTTTTATGCTAATTCTATTGACCATTTTATATAATTTCAAAGCTAGTATTTGAATTGTCCAAACATTACTATTTTGTGAGGTTTTCATCTAGGAAAAAAAAAGAAAAAAACAAAGTTTATATTCTACTAAAATACTAACTAGTTTTGAAATCACATAAAATGATCAATAGATTTGCATAAAAAAAAAATTAGAATCTTGATTATGATTGTAAATGTTTGCTCAGTCAATCCCTAGGGATAGGGCTGACAGCTCACTCCACGCACGATTTCACGGTGAGATTTTTACAGAATCGACATGCTGGATAAGGACATTGGCTACTTTTCATCCTAGATCGTAGACGAAATCGCGAGGAACAGCTAGTTCGACAATAAAAGAAAATTTTGAACCACGTCTAGCAAACATGATTTAATTTTCATACCATAAACTTTTCAGTTTTTTACGATACTGTACTTTAAATTATAATTAGGTATAATATACGTAGGATTTTAATTTTTATATACCAACAGGATAGTCTTCACTACGTTCATCTGCAATAGGTCAACACTTTTCACACACTGATGATAATTTAATATAGCTTCTCGCACACAAATCACGCTGCTAAAACACATAATTCATAAATATTAAACACAAACAGTCGAACTCTAAACATATGCACATTTAAGAACATAAAACGAATCCTTCCAAATACTTATGTCGCGGGCAATTGCCTGACCACTCCACAGATTCTGATCACGGGGCGATTTCTGATCGCGCGGTGGTATCTGATCGCTCGATCGATCAGCCGCAGCCACACCCGCAGTTTGAACAATCACTCGCCGACTCTCTACTAAACTGTTCTTATCACTCTGCTTTACTCTAAAATGACTCTTCTATTACTGGCTTAACTGACTGAAGCCTGTTTTTACAGCACCAGACAGCTGCCCAAACTTTGGTGAGTGATTGCCTAATACAGCACTTCTTTTTTCCTTTTTACTGCACTGTTCAAACTGCGAGTGAGTTCAAAATTTGACCGCTGCACAGACTGCACAGGTCATGATAAATCTAACGGTTTAATTGTGCAAACTATTTTTATTGATCCATCGGTGGCAATATGAGGGATCGTTGTTGAATAACACATCTAAACTTTCAATGGAATTCTAACAAACCGTTTGCACAGTTAAAACGATGCGATGTGAAGTGTGTCGCGAATTTCAAATAAATGAAATAGAGTGGTTACTCACTACGCATTCGCTAAAGTATTCTCTCGCCCGCATTTTGAACAATTTGAAATTATTTCTCCATATTTTGCTTTTATTCAACTTGTTTTTAATTATTCGCTTTACTCTGACATACCTACATTAATTTTGAACACTACTCTACTCAACATTTATGCTTTTACGAAACAAATAGGTAAGGCAATTTAATAACTTTTTGCTTTTAAATATGTTTCCTTCCGTTTACCTACCCTACAAGAACGACACATTGACATGACATACCACGAGACATGTCATTCGACTGTCAATAAACTTTGTAGAGAAGGCAGAGTATGGACGGATTAAGGGCAGAATAACTTCAGCTATTATACTTCGAGAAAACTTCAATCTTTTGAAATTCTCGGAGGGAATTGTCAATTCTTTTGCGCCTTTCAGATTTTGGCTTGAACTGGTGTAGTATTTTTATTGTTAATCTTTTGGCATGACTTTCTACTTTATTCCTCAGAACCTGCTCACATACCATCCTGTTCCAACTCTGCTTTCTGTGCAATGCACAGAGCCGTAACGCACCTGAAAACCACTCAGTAGCCGTGAGAGAGAGATAAAAGTGTACAGGGCAAATGGCGCTATCTCTTTTTCGCATATTAACATTGATGGCTTTGACACTTGGCACTTGGCTTTGGCAAGAGCTTAAGAAAGAGCAAGGCTTTCGAAAGAGACCGTCAAACAGGCATGACAGAGACGATGCTCTATAAAGTCAAAATCATACTAGAGGACCAATTTCACCATTACCACATTTAAACCGCGTTCAAGAGCTGTCACTGTCATTTTTTTGGAATTGTGACACTGACAGCTCTTGAACGCGGTTCAGATGTACTGATCCCGTACAGTTTCATTGGTGAAATTTGCTTTGAAACACGATGTACCATACTAAAGCCCAAGTACTATACGGCTCCCTGATCACATGACATTATTATATGAAAGGACACTTTCCATCCAATAATTAAAGTAATTAAAATGGCGTGCATGGCCGTTTGACGAGCTTTATCAGCGGATTATACTTGACCTATTAAACCGTGCGGCCGATTTGACAGATTTTGGCACTTCGCCGGGCATGTTGGGCGGATGATACGCTATTATAACTTTAAGGTTTTATTTACTTTGTGTTACAGAAAGAACAGTAAGTTGATGTCATTTACTTCTTGTTTAAGTCCTATAAAATGGGGGGTGAGCATATTGCCATCAACCGGACACAAGTCCAGATTCCTGGCTCAATCTGAACCATTTTGAATGATATTGCTCATCCATTGCTTCATATGTTCAAAAAATGTGTCTGCTCAACAACGTAAATAACGCAATGAATGTTGTTGAACTGTCAAAATAAAACCCATTGCTAATGATCGTGTTACGCAATTACCCTGCTGTACCTTATGTCGGGCATTGTGGCTTGCGACCGCTACACCGACGAGGCAGTAATTTTTAATCATGTTTTGATATTTTAAACAACGATCGCGGCGATAACTGCCAGATTAACGATTGCAATGTTAATATTATTGGACATAGGAAGTATTATATGACCTCGCCTTTGATTTATCAGATGATTGGGGGCCGCAGTACGATGACCTTTAGTTATATCAGGTAAATTCATTCTTTGTTTTTATTTTTTCAAATTTTTTATTTTATATGTTCAATAAGATACGTACATTCATTTTGGGATCATTGTACTGTCATAATAAAGATATTTAATTTGTAACTCAGGGGGATCGGCGTTGAGGGCTGAAATACAGGCTATGCCAAGTTCGGCCTCAAATGCTAATACTTTTGTGTACCGTAAGTCTAGATATAGCACTCTAATTGATAAAAATGTACATCTTTCTTGTGAATAAACATTATTATTATTATACAGGGTTATTTTTTAAAGACCAGCCAAATCTAAGGATGTAGTACAGACCATCAAACTGAACAATTTTGTCCATGGGACCAACATCGTATTCGCGAATAAAAATTCAGCCGTCCCATACGTTTAAGTCGAGCAGGTATTGAAGTTTTCTAAGGGACAGTTGATAAATTTTTCGCGAAAACGATATTAGTCCCATGAAGAAAGTTGTTCAGTTTGATGGTCTGTACCACATCCTTAGATTTGGCTGGTCTTTGAAAAATAACCCTGTATAATTTTTATTTAAATTTGTACCAGGATATGATTTATCTATTTATTTCTTGAACATAAAACGCCCAAAGGCCATAACAGATTATGACGAAAAAAAATTCTTCTAGTTTATTTATTTATATCAGGGTTAAAATGAAATGCCCAATGTCAATGGTGGAAAGGTTGGTGACTTGCCTGGCTACACTCATGAAAACTCTTTTATCGCAATAAACCAAATTAACCCTTAATTGCATGATATTTACTTTTTAAGCAAATTAAATTTATTTGGACGTAACATTAGCTCTATGATAAGGAAAAATATTTAAAAAAATATATTCTTTTTTTTTTCTAAATGGCCTGGTGGAAATTTACATCTTTATGTACCTAATCAGAAAGAATCTACGTGAACAAAATGAATTGAATATCTCTAACAATTGAGGAATCCCCGTGCTCTGTGGAAACGAAAATATGGCATTGAATTGGTAGATGGAAATTTCCATCACGATGCAGTTAAGGGTTAAAGTGGCATGAGGATTTTTTGGCGCCTGAATGACATTGACTGAGGGTTTTTGGTAAACATCTGTGATATTGTCAAAGAAATTGTATCGAAAGAAGAAGATGGCGGCGTTAGTTCCAATTTTGAACACGCGCCAAAAAAACCTTGTAGCGTTGTACGAGTAGAAGGATGCTTCCAGGATACCTGTGATATTCATTAACTGTGCCCCAACTCCGCATTCGTTTGGAAAACTGTTACGAAGTAGGTAGTTAGTACGAGTTCACGAGGAGTCCTATGTCAAACTGCGGACTACGGTAGTCGGGAGTTGATAAAAAAAAGTTTCTCTGCTTATTTTGTACGGTCAACCGTCCGTGGTAACAATTGGAAGTAGGAAAACCGCCCTAACTGCTACGACATAAAGGCGCTGTGAATGTGACAATGTACCAGGGAGATACAGTTGAGTGTACGACCCACTTTTGTTTGTTTATTTCAGTCTCCGTAATCCATTAATCCAAACTACTTTTTCAGCTCCCACTGCATAATATTTAAATTTCGCATTTCCCTGTTTTTGAATACAATTCTGTGTTCAACATTCACTCACGGATTTGGCTCATTATTTCTGCACTGAAGTGCTCAGAGCATCAGGAAAAGGAAAAAGTTAAGTGCGATATTATCTGCGAGCTTAGTATCATTTTAATGCAAAACGTTTGCGTGATAGGTCCTCACATAAATCGTTCCAGTCATTAACATGATTAAAACAGAAGTTTATCAAATAGACGTGTTGGAAATCGTCGAGTATTACAGAACTTGCAGAACAGTTGACCTAGCTTTGCTTTCTATCTGACTTTAACTGGGTACTATTGTGTCGGGATTCAAAGACTGGATTCTATTCAAAAGTTAAAGTGTTACATTTCAGATGTGAACGCTGTCTAGTTTCTCTTACTCAACTGCTTCATAAAAATGAAAAGACTTTTTGGAAAAAACTTATCAAATCAAATCGAATCAAATCAAAGTCATTTATTCAAACTAAGCTGAGATCAGCACTTTTCGAACGTCAAAATTACAAAAGACAGTCCCCCAAAACGCCCGCCCTTCACCACTTCCTAGTGCTGAGTTTCGCGTTTGATAGATTTGCTATATCATCATGATGATTTATTAGGGAAATGAGGTTATGTCGATGGTGATGATGTGGAGCAGACGAGTCCTAGAGTGAAGACCGCGTATCGGCAAGCGTAGTGCGACATGTCTACGAATTTTTGGCTCTACACATAGAGAAAATTCTTAGAAAAATTACCTTGTTCGTCACTATAAATTGATTGCAAGTGACATCTACAGAAAATTTTCTAAGGGAGATTGGGAAAAATTCACTGTTAGTCTAATAAATTTTAGCATAGAATTTTTTACCGTGCTAGCATGGTAATTTTTCCGTTACCACTCAAATGCACTCAGATAATGAGCCAGCACAGTAATTTTTCTAAGATTTTTCTCTCCGTGTAGGACATGCCGGTTTCCTCGCGATGTTTTCCTCCACCGTAAAGCGCCTGTCTGGGCTCAAATCTACTACTCATAAATCGCGGCCTATAGTACTTCGTAACCAAAACTTTCAAGGCCACTTAGCATTACCGTTCCTTCGCTCACCCTGTGATTGTGCACTGACAGTTAAGAACAACGTTTTTCAACCCACGGCTGTTCATAATCACTGTATAGCAAGTCACGCACTTCCTGCTTGAACATGATTAATTCAACCTTCAGTAGTGCTAATGCAAAGGGTTCCTACTTTGGGACATTGAAGGCCATTGGGATTGTCTGTTGTGCTAGTGAGGTGTAGGTATACGAGCCAATTGGTGATCCACAAAGTTCGGTGTTGTTTTTTTGCAATTTATCATTCTTGCAGATATTTAGTTCTGTGTATCTGTCCATAGCTTTTACAAAAAAAAAAAAATTAAGCCTAATAATAATATTCCACAACTTTCACACAACGCCATCTAGTCCCAAACTAAGCAGAGCTTGTGCTATGAGTACTAGACAACTGATAAACATACATACATATATTTCTAAATACATACATATTATAGATAAATTACACCCAGACAAAGAACAAATGATCGTGCTCATCACACAAACATTTGTCCTGTGTGGGAATCGAACCCACGACCTTGCGTATAGTAGTCAGAGCCACTGACCACCAGACCAACAGGCCTGCCTAATTTGATAGGTATATATAGTGGCGGCAAAAATATTTTTTCGCTGTCAACTAAAGGAAAACGAAAATTGCTTATAGCTATAGCATCAAAACTGGACGAGCTAGATAAATTCTGATTACATATTTGAATTTAGCATGTCGATATGTATCAAGGCCACATATACATAGTTTTGCTCTTATTTTGATGACGACCAGTGTATTCAGCAATATGTTTGGTATAATTAACGGGTGTGTACTCTTAAATAAGGTCTTGAGGGATCTTTCTTTTCAGTCTTCTAGTGACTGTTAGGGTGTTCATCAGGGTTATTGCTAGCATGTTTGGATGGTTCGTGATTCGCTCTTTGTACACTTTTTGGCTCTAAGTTACCATACACATCATCTGCCGAACCTTTTCCCAATTATGTTCAGGTCGGCTCCCAGTCTAACTGAATGCTAACTGGAATAGAGCGACTGCCTATCTGACCTCCACAACCCAGTTACTGGGTAATACGATACCACTTGGTAAGACTGGTTGTCAGACTTTCGGGCTACTGACGACCCGTAACAACTGTCAAAGATCCGAGAATGACAGCCGGGACCAACGGCTTAACGTACTTTTCGAGGCACGGAGGGGTCTTGGTATGTGAAGATGATCACCCATCCACGGACTAACCGCGGCAAGCGTAGCTTAACCTGATCGATCTACCCGTGCGGCTGTTATTACTAAGTCACGTGGATACTAATACGATCAAAAACATTGAGGCGTTATTTGGCGCCGACCTTTTATCCGTCTTGTGGTTACAGTACAAATACATTTAAGTACTTAAAGATGTTTCCATGGCTGTCCGCGGTTGGTCTGCGGATGGGTGACCATATTTACATACCGAGACCCCTCCGCGCCTCGGAAAGCACGTTAAGCCGTTGCTCCCGGCTGTCATTCGTAGATCTTTGACAGTCGTTACGGGTAGTCAGAAGCCCAAGTCTGACAACCAGTCTTACCAAGGGTTATCGTATTACCCAGTAACTAGGTTGTGGAGGTCAGATAGGCAGTCGCTCCATGTAAAATACTTGTATTCAGCTGCATCCGGTTAGACTGGAAGCCGACCCCGACATAGCTGGGAAAAGGCTAGGCAGATGATGATGATGTTTCCGTGATTATTAATGTTACTTCTCTAGTTCGGTACTGCCTTAGTTTTAATTGACCTATTTTGAGTATTTTTGTACTAAGGTTGTCGAAATAATTTTATAATGTAAAAGTTTGGAATTACGGGCTAAAATTAATGGTTTCGTTAATGTTAGCGCTTATTTTAAATATTAAGGTGGGACAAAACGTTGGTAGGTAACAGTTTGTCGATAGCATGACATATACCCATTTAAATGATAGAAGGCATTCCCATTTCAACCATCAACATTTCCAATCAAAAGTTCAAATCGCTTTGTTTTAATTAGAAGATTAAAATCTTTACAAATCATAGAAACGACTTCGTACAAAGCAAATAATATTATTACACAGAAAGGGAAGGCAGAAACTACAGAACGCCACCTGCTACAGTCCTAACATTCTCCTTAAATTCCGGACGAGCAAACAGGATATAAGATAAATATGGATTGATGGTAACCCTAGTTGTAACGGTTCACAGAAAAAAAGTCTCCATGAAATACCAACTCCAACAAATACATTACTCTGCGGCCGGGCGATGGTCACTGTTTACATGTTTTTTATGCCGGCGACCCACCTGCATAGTGATTTACAACCATTACAACGGTTCACGGTATTTCGTCTAGAACATGCTAGGTGGACAAAATTCATGTTATCATTTCCAGGAAATCTTAATTGCAAAACACAAACAACACCCCTAAACTCCAAATTACGAGAAAAAGTTGTTTGTCAAATTCTTAACTGATGAGTCATAAAGTTCAGAAGTCAGGTAATAAGTTTGATGCAACCGTTCCGGTCAATCAGTTGCAATTTAGCGACAGTTTTGTGCACATCTCATAGTGGTTTATAGTAATATTGTGAAAGTTTTTGTGATGTATATTAATACTGAGGGTAAGTACTATTATTTAATATATTATTTTTATCAGAATCTATTAAAATTAATTTTTAGCATTTTTTTAACATAATGTATAAATTTTAGGGTAAATTTTTTCATAAAGAAAACTTTGAACGTTCACAATATACAGACATTCACCTCTATCCGGGCTAGTTTTTAGATATATCGTAGGAATAACTTTATAGTTTGTCAAAATACACATATTATTCAGCACACTTCAGTACAACATATTTTTTTTCTTTTTTTTTTCAGAACACGTTTACTGTATTTCAAGGGTAGCATTTTTCGAAGAGCGGTTGAAATACACGAAGAATGAAAAAAAATCGCGTATTTATGACTATCTTTCTTCAAAATTTCACTTTGGTGACATTACTGAAAGCAGCCAAAAAGAAATAAAGTTGAAGATATCCAACTTTTCTAGTAAGATCGGTGCCAAATGGTTGGCTTCAGAAAAATCGAAGGAGCGTTTTTTAATTAAAAATAAGACTTGGCTGAATGAAGGAGACATACAGTTTACTGCGAGTTCTTTAGCGCCACAACCTTCGACATCGAGTGAGGCTGTGACTTCTGCAGGAAGACCTCGCAAAGATTTCAAGGAATCGTCGTTTAAGACGAAGAAACGTCGAGTCGTGGATCTCGTAGAATCTCGAAGTGCCAGTGAATTAGTGACTGCTGCCGAAATTGCTGTGCGTTCAGCAGGGCAAAGAAAAATTGCCAATGTGATTAGAGGCATTACTGAGAGCCCAGAGAATATTATTAAGTCAAAAATTCCAATTCCGTTAATCCTAGGCAATTAAGTAGTGACGAAGCCTTAGCATACTATATACATTCTAAGTCAACAACACATTCTTAGAAACAAACTAGGAAGTGGTCCATAATGGCAGGACATAATGTGTTTCCGTCATATTTTAGTGTAGTAAAGTCCAAAAAAGCCTGTTACCCCGCAGAGGAGCACATTGCTATAACAGAAACTCGTGCTGAAATAAATTTGCAAGCCTTATTAAATAAAACAGTGGATTTGCCGCAAGAATTGAAGATTGCCGCAGATTTAGGGAGTACAACATCCGCAAATGCTCACGTGTTGCCACGAATAGAGACTTGCTCTCCATGTTAATTATAACATCTGACCCTTTGATAAATAGCCTTCGTGAGATTCCCCAAAAAAAGCCAGAAAAAATATGTACAGAGGTATTACAGTTAATTGTAAGCCCGAGCATAGTAGCATCAAGACCGGAAACGTTATCATATCGTCGCACAACGCCACAAAATGATGACGATTCATCTGAAGATATTGATGATGATTATGATGATTTGGTTAAGTTAGTATTTTTAATTTGTTTATTTAGGTAGGCATTTATTTATTTAGTACAGTACCACATGATACAATATTTATCTGGTGTGCATAGCACTCGTAAAATAATTTTGTTGTTTGTATATTATTTTTAAATATTTTATTCTGTTTTTATTATATTTTTTTGTTTTTTATTACAAAATCATACCAAAAACTATTAATGATGCCTCAATATGACTGCCTATATATAAAAGTATCTTTATATAACATAAAATAATATTGTCCACCTAGCATGTTCTACACGGTACACTGTGCGGTTGTCTTATCGAAAATTACACATTTTGTAAAAATCTGACCGTGAAATCACAAGTGAAGTGAGCACGTAATAGTGTTAATCCCTAGCGAATGACAGCTCACTCCACGCTCACTTACCCAAGCTTTCACGGTGAGATGGTTACAGAATCGCACGGCTGTAGTGCTTTTCTATAAAAATCTCACCGTGAGAACTTAGGTGAAGTGAGCGTGAAGTGAGATTCAGTAGACTAATGCTAGGGGTTAACACTATTGACTGCTCACTTCAAGCTCACTTCACCTATGATTTCACGGTAAGATTTTTACAGAATCAACCGGCTGCACCCTAATGGCGTAGCACACCATCAATCAAATCAAATCAAATCAAAAGACATTCATTCAAACTAGGCTTCGAGTCACCCAAAACGCCCGCCCCTCACCACTTCCTAGTGCTTTCGCTGGGAAGAAGAAGTGGCGCAACAAACTCCACAGCCAATTACAATCTTAACCATCTTGAAGGATATTGCTTTTCCATTGCTTCATAGGTTCGAAAAATTAGTCTGCTCGACAACGTAAATAACGCAATGAATGTTGTTGAACTGTCAAAATAAAAGCCATTTCTAATGTTAGTGTTACGCAATTACAGTAGGAATCACGATTATCCGGCTCCGATCCGATTACTCGATTATCCGACCCTCAGTTATACGGATTCGAGTTATACGGATTCGCAATAATCCGGACTATCAACCACTACCAACCACAACCAATAAGTGCAAACAATACATCGTACGTTGGAAAAGGTATCTCTCTCTTTTTTTTTTTTTCTTCCTTCTTTTTTTTTTCTTTCTTCTTTTTCTTTTTTTTTTCTTTTCTTCTTTCTCTTCTTTTTCTTTTCTTTCTTTTTTTTTTCTTTCTTTCTCAGTTTCGTTCATATGTATTTGTTGTTTTTAATAAAAACATAACATTATGTACAAAATATGCACAAAACTCGCTTTTCTTCAGTTATCCAGATTTTCGATTATCCGAATCCCTAAAGACAACAATTAGTCCGGTTAATCGAGTTTCCACTGTACCCCGCTGGTCATACACACACGCCGGTGGCGAGTACTACGCACCTGACCTTTGTGAAGAACATCACAAATAGGGTCACTATACATGTCCTTCAAGGCGTCCCATGCCGGCATTTTATTATTATTATTTAAATGAAATAATAACAGAGCAACAGAGTAGGTTTATTATTTCCGCCGCTTTTATGAATACCCGTCTCTAAAATGTAACGACAGCTGTTCGTTGCTTGTACCGACAGTTGCTCGTAAACGGTAACTGTTGGTATGACTCATATTTGAACGCTGAAACTTTGTTTGGCTTAGCTTTAAGCTAGATGAGGGAAGTACTCGGGAGGGGCTTCTGGCTAAGTGATAACAGCCACACGGGCACCCCTCCGTGCCTCGGAAAGCACGTTAAGCTGTTGGTTCCGGCTGTCATTCGTGGGTCTTTGACAGTCATTACGGGTCGTCAGAAGCCCTAAATTCTGACAACCAGTCTTATCAAGGGGTATCGTACTACCCAGTAACTGGGTTGTGGAGGTCAGATAGGCAGTCGCTCCATTTAAAATACTGGTATTCAGCTGCATCAGGTTAGACTGGAAGCCGACCCCAACATAGTTGGGAAAAGGCTAGGCTAATGATGAGAGAAGTACTTACCAGGGGTATCGTATTATCCACCAATTCTTAGTCTTGGTCGTTGCTTTTACGGCGATATGTACTGCAATCTGTCAAATTTCTTTAATAGATTTTCAACTTTATCGCCAAAGCATAAGGTTCAGGGTTGATTGGGAAAATTTTACAGTTTCGGGTAGCTTGATGTGCTGGCGTCTGTACATACTATACTGGTATTCAGCTCGACCACAATATAGTTGGGAAAAGGCTAGGCGATGGGATGCACTCGCAATGTCGGTAAAAATCTATGGTATCCTTGATTTACCATTAATTTACTTGCTAAGAGTGCGTTCACGGTGATAATGATAGATAATCTTACTTCTTGATTGCCAGTTTGAACCCCAGATGTTGGACAGTTGGTCCGTATATTTATATGTATTTAACCCTTTTACTGGTAGAAGCATTTATTTGTGCCAGAAAAATAAAAACTCGTTTTATGGAATCATTGACGGTACTTTAATAACTTCTGTTCTATAAAAAAATATATACAGGTTTGGTATAAGAAAAAAACATAGTGACAATATCCTTGCCAGCACCAGTCTGGGCACTGGTAACTTTCAATGATTTTCTTGTGGCAGTTGATGAAATAATTTAAAACATGGATTAACACATAGTACCACTTTACAATGGGTCAATGGTTTTTTTTTTAATAATCTATAATGCGTTCCTTTTTACGCAGATTCAGTAAGTTTTAAAGTAGTTGTGTTTCCAAACGGAAAAAAAAAACAAAAAAGTTGGTGGCACACATATTGCCACCACCAGTAAAAGGGTTAACGAGTCTCCAGCATTAAGACTGCGTGTTGGTTAAAAAATGTTGGAGCACTTTTACCGAAAGTATTTTTTTTAACAACTTTGCTCAATTTTGTTTAAGTTTACCGTACCTCAAAAGGAAAAACGGAACCCTTATAAGACCACTTTGTTGTCCGTCTGGCTACCCGTCTGTCAAGACCCTTTTTGTCAGGAACGCGTGGAGTTATCAAGTTGAAATTAATATCAAATACTCAAGGTTGCAATCCCTTGAAGCAGTGAAAAATCAAACTTCTAAGTCATGCAATCAAAAGATGTAGGCGATTATGTTCCGTTTATGCCACATATTTTGACACTCGCAAGGGAATCAAAAAGTATAAAAGGTACTTCCCGTTTATCTAGAATCATGAAATTTGGCAAGAAGCAATGCCATGTATCACAAGTAAAGGAAAAAATCCGAAAACCGTAAATTTGTTGTTACATACCTACTAATTTGTACGGAACCGTCGGTGCGCTAGTCAGAGTCGCACTTGACCGTTTTTTTTTTTTTAACAAATTTGTTTAATCATTTTTTTTTCCATAAAATCTTTTCCTTTAACTTGGACCCTTAATCGACGCCCACAATAGAATAGAATAGAATAGAATACTCTTTATTATGTACACCATATAAATTACAGACATAAATATACAACGTGTAACATTAAATGCGCAAAACCTCAGACACCCCAACTGATTTTTAATTCAATTGACCTATTTCAGAGACAAAATAAGTCATTAAAAAAGTTGTAAAGGTTTTATGTGCTGTTTTAGTTTTACTGGCCATTCTGATAGTTTCTTGCGTCTGCGACGACGCTTTATCGAGGGAGGAGTCGTCACGGGCCGCTGCGCCGCGCTGACATTGGCTTGCTTGACCTATTAATAAATAGACACGGCAACGTTTTTAATGAAGATTTTTTGAAAAACGTGACCTATATTAGAAAGTGGTTCAATTAATTCTGCTCGTTATTCTGATCAAACTATTTTCAGGTTTTGCGCATTTAACGTTACACGTTGTATAAATTTTACAAAGGGTGACACAATGGGCGGTCTTATCGCTAAGAACCCACAATGGCTAGTCTCAAGTAACTGTAGCCTATTTTCTCTTCAATCTCCATTTCCCCTTACCATCCAAAACAAATAAATAACAAGGCATCGCAATCACGTCAAAATATTCCCATGAATGCAAAACTTGAAGACTCGCTCAAAGGAGAACGTCACTTAATGCCTTTTGTTCCAAGTATAATATTCCTTCTCTTTGATAAGGGATAGACACTGTAGACAGTCGTTACAATCGCTTTAGTAACCAAGTTTCCAGGTCGCTCTAACGTCATATTTTTCAACTTCTGGGTAGCAGCAACTCTTGAATTATGAGATGAATTAGGAGTCCCAAAAGTCATTACTTTAGACATAAAATGAAAGAGGCTCAGTTCTGCAATGAAATCATTCCTAAAAGGCATAACATTAGAAAGCATAATCAGCCTACAATGACACAGGCCTCCTGATAGTGAGAGGGAGTGGGCCGTAATCCACTACGCAGGCCCAGTGCGGGTTGGTAGATGTCACATGTCCTCGAATTTTTGGTTCTTAGACATGCCGGTTTCCGCACGATGTTTTACCTTAATCGTTTTGAGTATAATGGTGATGAAATAATTTACACAAAGTAAAACGCCTGTCTGGGTTCGAACCTACGACTCGTTAGTTGCGGCAGTTACCACCAGTGCTGTGTTCACATTAGAAAGTAAAATTTATATATTCACGCAAAAATAACTACAAAAATAGCTACACAATAACCAGATATAAACCTAAATAAAAGACTAGAAACATGGAATGCTCAATGGTTCAGACTAGTTCAAGCAAAACAAAAGAAAACCAACGTGACGAAGTTCCATACAGAAAGAAAAAGACAACTAGCATTGTTTTTAAGCGAACGCTAAACAGAAAGCATCGTGGAACAACAGCTCGTTCATGTATGAAATGTATTTATTCTATTGCTGCAGCCCATTCAATCGTTTTGAGAATCAGTGAGCTGAAGCGATGCCACAAAACGGATAGATACAGAAGTCTGGCTCGCTATGGCGAGCGAGAACACACGCACGTACACACGTACACTTAGGCCACGTCCTATTTAAAAGCGATCGTCGCTTTTTTCCCCTCTCACCCATTAAATAGGCCTGTGTCCCAGCAGTGGGAACATCATAAGCTAATTAGGCTTATGCTTATATATACATATGGCATCTCGCAAGTCAACATGGTTGTCGGCTGCAAAACCGGGCTTGCCTGTGGGGGACTCAATAGGCCAGCTTAAAAACTTAAAACTACGCGACTACACGCTAAGGGTACTCACTGTGGGGTACGGTACGGGCCTCGGTTTAGGGCATTTGTGTTCGTTGCATCCATATCACTTTTTGTTCGGTGAACCTGAACCCGTGGTCGCGCCGACAGAGGGCGCTTTTCGGTTTTCTGAACAAAGTGACAACGATCGCGTATTCGCGCGATGATCATTTTTATATAGGAAAATGTATATTTGAATTAAGAAAATAATATAATTTTCAAGTTATGGAACAGCGAACTGAATGTCATACTTAACAAAGAAAGTTATGTAACAACAAACTGAATGTCATACTTAACAAAGTTCAAATTCTAATGCAACCAAAACGGTCACTCAAAAATCAACTTACTATACATTTTATTAAAAGAGGTAACTGATTAAGTGGCGATGAAATGTTAATTATCTGAGATTATGAACACGATTATGTGCACTCGCTCTCACTGTACGTGAAGCGTGTCTATGTGTGCGCGTGCGTTTCCCTTCGTGGTATCTGGTCAACCTTCTGTACCTTTATCTACTTTGTCTCGATACATAGCTTGAATAGCTCCGGATCGTCACTCGAATAACAGTATCGATTGTGGATGATTCATAGGCGGAGAGCACGCGACGGAATCCTGGATGTTTTGAATAGTGCCGATTTATATCGATTAGCAACGATTAATTTCTGTTTTGTTATGATTCCGGAAGTTATGTAAGGCTGTTTTGTGTATATGCATTGTGGGAGACAATTTTAGATGTTAGTTACACAACATGAAGTTGATGTTACTTTAGATGTTGGATTGGTTATAATTTTGCAATTGAAAGAGACAATCATTCAGCAAGCTTTAATAACATCATTAACGAGTTGGTAAATATCTTTGTAATTTTGGGTAAATAAAGGTATGTGTAAGTACCGCGGATTTAGTAAAACATGAAATGTCATCCTCGATTCATCTAAAACATGAAATGTCATCCTCAATTTATCTAAAACGAGTTTGAAACAGCAACATTTTATAAATTACTACTGATAAATAAACAGGTACCAGTCACTAACTAGTACGGTAATGCCAAGGAAAGATTCACAAATTCAATAAAACTTTTTATTTAATAGAACTACATAACAATACAACTTTCATAAAATTTAAGAACAAAACTAACAATTACTATCAATATCATTTCCTCACGGCGTCCGTCCAACAGAATCTAGCAGGGATTCTATTCGGACGATCAGGTTTGACACCGACTGAGTAAGACTCTTTCAATCCTCCAGCCTCTTCCCCACCTCCTAACCTCGGCGGTTTTTTCTCTAATTTATCTTCTGACACCAATTCTGTAACTACACTCTTACTTCGCCTGTACAACATTTCCTGGTGAAGTTCTTCTTCAGAACTATAATCTTCTTTACTCTCTATCAAATCATCTTCTAATTCTTCCAATGGTGATGCTTTAACTTCTGACACCTTCTGCACATTCTGCACTGCAGGTAAAGGTTTTTTTTCTAATGCACGAGTTTCTGAATTTCTTCCTAGTGCTTGGGAATCCAATTTCTTTTCAATATCCGATATCTTTTCTAGAATTGTATCTAGTTTGCTCGTATTGCACTTTAAGATTTTTTGCACTTTAGTTATATCAGAAGCGTTGTTGCAGTTGCTTATTTCTGATATACATTCTCTGAGAGCGGTTAAAATCGGTGCTTTAATACTGTCACTAAGGATGTGTTTATCCTTCTCGTTCATAAGATGTACTTTAATAATCGATTCACCTTGGTTTTCGGTCGCCAAAGCTTCGAAAGATTCCGAAACAACCAACTTTGAACCATTATTTAGTTTGTTATGGTTACTTCTTTCCTTCTTGTGACATTTCTTTTCCGACACTTCAGAAAATGTGCAGCATAATGATTGATTAATATTTAAATCATCTAAAGTGTTGCTTGAACCTTGGCTTATGGACTCTCTGACACTATAACTTTCTTTTCTAACCTTCCTGTAAGTTTCAAAAACTTTTTTAGTGTCACCCTTTTCTGCTCCGTGGTGATCAAAACTGGTCTCATGGAGTTTCCTTTCTTTTGTTCTGTGCCTTTTCGATGCTTTTATTGTATAGAATTCGGGTAGTTTGTCATCACTCTGTGGTATAACTAAAGGCACCAGATTCTTAGCAAATCTAATAGTCTGATCTAACACGTGATCATTATTATTAGTGCTGACTTTATACGTTCTATTATTGGTAGAGACTTCAGTATTTTTCTCACTATTGAACTGTTGACCTTTATCAACTAACTTGTATTTCTTTTCTTTTTTCAGTTTAAGTTTTTCCTTCTTTACTTCAGGACTTTTATAATCATCCAAATATTTCTTATGTATAAATACGACGGAATTGTGTGAGCGTTGATGAGGAAAGTAATTAGCTAGGTTCACGCCGTTGATTTCTTTGAGGGAGGGTTTCCATTCTGTGGGCAAAAGAGTTAGGTTAATATTAACGTGGAAATTGTTCGGTTTATTGCCTACGTCGTGAACTCGCTTGACTGAGTGGATGTGGCGCATTTTATAGCAGATAATTAGGGGCTTGTTTTATGAACACTCGTTGTTTAGTGTCGTGTTATACACACTGGTCAATCCAGTGTGACCTCAATGTCTTAAGCATGTAGAATATGATTCTGGCTATACAATAATGCCTAATACAGTTGTCAACTAGCCCACAAATAAATTAACTGCATGCGGGTCACATACCTATAGAAAAAGTAAAAATATTTAAAAGTGAAGATTCACCCGTTTGGGGCGAGTAAATTCGTGTGAATCGCCTAATAAGCCACAGTAACACTTCTCACTTAATATTTGCTCAGATAATTTATGTACTTAGATTAACGTAAATATTTTAAAATACCTATGTTTATTCAACAACAACATTGACGGCTCGAATTTATCAAAAATCAGTCAAACAAGCCTTACCTGAAGCCATCCAGTAATATAATATACGATAAAAAAATATTATGCTTTATAAATGAAATAGTGAATTAAAATGAATTATTTAAAATGCGCAAGGTAAATATTGACAAGTCGACATTGACAAATCATTTATTATTAGTTGACCAAACAAGGTTTTATTGCATTCCATTTTAGTCTCTTTACCATTTAAAAAGTTTCTATTAGATAACCAATTTCTCATTTAAAAACTCAATTTATATTATGGAGGTATCAGGAACAGCACCTTAATTGTGTAACACACTATTACTCTCAATTTGAATCATTTTGAAGCATATTTATAATCCATTGCTCCATATCTTCGAAAAATGTGTCTGCTCAACAACGTAAATAACGCAATGAATGTTGTTGAACTGTCAAAATGAAACCCATTGCTACTGATAGTGTGTTACGCAATAAGCCTGCAGGGTGTAAAGTTCACTCATCCTCTATAGAAAAGGGAGGATCTTCCGATCAGAATGATGGGTGTTGTATCTGGTGGGCTACTGCCCGAAGATTATGATCGGGATGTTACATATGTATTTACCTACTTGCCGTTGGTCCCGGCTGTCATTCGTAGATCTTTGACAGTCGTTACGGGTAGTCAGAAGCCCGAAAGTCTGACAACCAGTCTTACCTAGGGGTATCGTATTACCCAGTAACTGGGTTGTGGAGGTCAGATAGGCAGTCGCTTCATGTAAAGTACTGGTACTCAGCTGCATCCAGTTAGACTGGAAGCCGACCCCAACATAGTTGGGAAAAGGCTAGGCAGCATCATCTGCCTAGCCTTTTCCCAACTATGTCGGGGTCGGCTTTGTATACATATATACACAGTAAAATACATATGGATATGACATAATTATAATTTGAATACAAAGGTACTGCTTATTTGTTAAGAAAGCCACTGCTGTAAGAAACTGTGTATTTTCTTAGTCGCGCGGTAAACACTGCTTGTTCGATGCAGGATTTTGCGTGTTGTAGGATTTTTAATGATGGAAATCGGTATGGTGATAGCTGGAGATCGAGACAAAAAGAAAAATATTTAGTAAATGTCTTAAACCGTACTTATAAATGGGTTACATATGCAATCAATCAACTCAGGCTATCGCGATCCACTCCTGGACATATCACATTATCACATTAATATTATAAAGGCGAAAGTTTGTGAGTGTGTGTGTTTGTATGTTTGTTACTTCTTCACGCGAAAACGGCTGGACCAATTTTGATGAAATTTGGCACATAGATAGTTTATAACCAGGATTAACACATAGAATACTTTTTATCCCAATATTCTTACGGGATCGAGACTTATGCGGGTGAAACCACGGGGCGCAGCTAGTTCCTTCATAAGTACATTTGTAGCACTTAGCATATTACGCGCTAGTCGTTCGCTATCAGCCCGCACTCCTCAGCCCTTCCAACCGAGTCGACGCTCCGCCCGCATCAGCGCCAGAGTCGGTGCCGCGCAATCCGAGCGCGTCACTCAGTCTCAGTAGTATTACGCGAGCCAGCGACAGATAAACACGTACGCGCGCTCTGGTCGCGCGCCGACTCGGTCGTCTCATTTATATCCTCAAATGTATATAGTTCACCCTTTTTTGTGTTATTATATAATGAGACTAGATCACCGCCGTTTAATTGCTCCTTACCCTATACATTATTATTACCTATTCACCAGTCATAATCATCATCGTCATCATCGCCAACCTACAGAAGTCCACTGCTGGTCATACGCATCTCCAATTTCACGCCATTCTCGGCAACTCTCGTCCAGCTGCTACCAGTCACCCTGCGAAGATCGTCATTCCACCTAGCCTGAAGGCGCCTTCCGTACGTTTGTCGATTTGCGGGTTCCAATCAAGAACACGTCTACCCCAACAGTCATAGGTTCTACGGCTAATATGTCTGGCCCATTGCCACTTCAGTATGCTTGGTTATACCTATTACTTAAAAGGAATTCCCCCTATTGGGATGAAATGTGGTGTTGAGTTTTGTACGGGAATATCCAAAATTCACGTGAACGAAGTCGTGGTGAGCTCTAGCCACCTTATCTCGGTGTAAAGAAGTTGTAACCAGTTTATACTACTGTAGATTAATTACACATGTTTTGAGGATTACGTTTAGCACGGGAGACTGGGAGAGTTGAACCCTCTTTTACCGTAACATCTGCCAAGAAATCCGATGTCGTGATTTTTTTTTTTGAAGTGATTTAGGCGATAAATGATTTCTTTCTGAAAGGGCTGATTTTACCAAAGTCAGATACATATCTTTTATCCGTGGAATTAAATTGACGTTTGACAGTTCTAGTATGGAAATACTGTAAAAAATTAACATTTATTGTCAGTATAAAACTTATTCTATGTATACAACGTGTAACGTTAAATGCGCAAAACTTGAAAATAGTTTGATAAGAATAACGAGCAGAATTCATTGAAACACTTTTTAATATAGGTCACGTTTTTCAAAAAATCTTCATTAAAAACGTTGCCGTGTCTATTTATTAATAGGTCAAGCAAGCCAAGGTCAGCGCGGCGCAGCGGCCCGGTGACGACTCCTCTCTCGGTAAAGCGTCGTCGCAGACGTAAGAAACGATCAGAATGGCCAGTAAAACTAAAACAGCAGATAAAACCTTTACAATTTTTTTAATGACTTATTTTCTCTCTGAAATAGGTCAATTGAATTAAAAATCAGTTGGGGTGTCTGAGGTTTTGCGCATTTAACGTTACACGTTGTATAAGTTTGGTGGAATGCGCGCTAAGTAGGTTTGTACAAACACTTAGATGTCAATCACATTTTAAAAACTAGATGTAGTCAGCGTTTCCTACCTGACTACTCTGAGAAGAAAGGCTGAATGAAACTCGGAGGGCACAGTCTCTTTTAAAGTCCAGACATATTCTTGATCAGCTCATGTCACGACTATGTAGATTAGTGTCTGAAATGGTCTTTTGAGGAAGAACCAGACAGTTTTGAGTGGATCTGTCCAGACATTGCAAGCATTCGGCAGTAATCATGTAGCTCAACGACTTGACGAACAATACTATAGAAAGGCATTAAGTCCGCCTTTGTACCTTTTTGCGTGCGAAAAGTTTAAATAAATAAATAAAGGAGATTTGGGTAGGCCGCATACTCAAACTGACAGACCATAATTAAAACTAACTCAGCAAAAAAAAAAAAAATCGTCGGATGTGAAGCATCTCTGGGCCAGTCTATCTGTTTTCCCCCAACTTTACTATACTTTATTAATAAGGGGGTAGACGATTTATAAGAGAACTAGCTTCTGCCCGCGACCTAGTCCGAGTGAAATTTCTTGTTCCCCCGACCCCGTTGCATCGTATCGCCTGCCTGCGCTCTTACTTAGTTTTCGCTTAGAGTTCTTTCTGACTTTTTTTCTTTTTGCTCCGCTCCTAAGGGTCCTAGATGTTAAGTAGCCTACAGTCCTTCCTCAAGAATTGGGCTATTAAATGAAAATAAAAAATTGGAAAATCCAAAAGTACACCACTCATAATTGTTTTTTTTTTTTATTATAATTAAACTAATTTTAATAAAAGAGCCCTTTTCAATAGGGTTCCTCCTAAGGGTGAAAAAAATCTATTAAAAAAAAATGACTCAATTAATTGATTTTTTCGCAAGCTACAATGATTTCAGGTTTCACACTTGACTATCGGGAATATTTATATAAATATTTTGATGTTTTTTCTTTCTTACTGCATTACATGAATTTTTGAAAACAATTACAGAATTAATTTCCATTAAATTATCTATAAAATGGTATATAAATTAAGTAGGTTCTGTGTACTAGCAGGAGTATCACAATAGAATCAGTTGCAGAAAGGAGGGAAAAAAAATCGATCGTAAAGCACTATCTAATAAAAAACCATTTATTTCAGTTAACAAAGACCCATAGACAAATACCTTAACTTAAGTGTACATAATATAACAATATAACAATTGTGTTAGTAAAAAAAACTTAAAAACTATGTTAGTATCACTTGGTTGCACTAAGTCTTTGTGCGCTCCGGTGGCACTTGTCCGCGAAAGCGGCGGAATACCACATCCTGTGGCCAAAAGCTCTCGTCCATCACCTGATGCAGGTAGCAAGTTGGTATGCGCAACACAAACGCCTTAACCCTTTGTAGCCTCGTGTGACAATTCTGTAACAAACCTCAATAATCCCGCTAAAATATATACTAAACATTTTAAGCTTATTCAAATCTGTGTCACTGTATTGTGACATACCACACCGAACATTTTAGTAACAAATACAAAATATAGATGGCGTAATTTGTTGTTTCTAGCGAGTTTGAATTTGGTGCGTTGATGAAAGTGACAAGTTTAAAGTCGTTAAAAGTTCTTTTGTTAAAAAAAAATACTTAAAGTGTTTAAAATTTCATTGTTTTCATCGAAAACTATAGGTAAGTCAATGATTTGGTTCATATATTGTTACCAAAGCATATTTTTGCTTTTTTATGTGAAAAACGTAACTTTATATGTTTGTAACATTTCTGTTACATTGAGTGACGATGGAAATATTAATTGTAACTAAAGTATGTGGATATTGATGCAAAATTATCTCATATTATTTCAGAATGGGGTCACACTCACTGCAGGATAGTGAAATATGTAACATATTGCACCAATATGATAGCGAAGACGGATTAGAGGACGATGATGACAGCGTTATTGATCCAGATTTTCAGCCGTTATTAGAAGATGTAGAACTTTTTTCTGATTGTGAAGAAAATACTGGAGTTGATATAGATGCAATTATTGAAGAATCTGAACGCAGTGAGCCAATTGCTGGCTGCTCGTCTGCAGATCCTAGACAGCCATCAAATAAAACTTTGGCTAATCAAAAGCGACAAAAGCGGAAATTACAATGGAAAAAAAAGAACCTAGTTCTAAACGACCAGCAGTTGCAATTTACGGGAAATACTACTTTACCGCCTAATTTACTTGAGCTTGATACACTAGGAACTGACAAGGAAGTAATGAAAAAAGAACGGGGATTTTCCGTTGAATATGTTGCTAATATGGACGGAATTGATGTGTCAAATGTTATATGGAAAGACAACAAAGTTGTAACGCTCGTATCATCTTTTGCTGGTGAATTGCCGAAGGCCCAAGTCCGACGTTACGATAAGGTCAATAAGAAGTACATCAACATTGATCGCCCGCATATCATCGGAGCATATAATCGGCATATGGGAGGCGTAGATTTGATTGACAGTATTATGGGAAGAAGAAATTTTGACACGAAGTAAAAGATGGCAGGTTCGGATGTTCTATCATTTATTAGATCTAACTATGGCAAATTCTTGGCTGTTATATCGAAGAGTAAGGCAGACAAAAAACTGCAGTGATAAACAAATGTCTTCATCAGATTTTCGACTTGAGATCGGTGAGACTTTATGCAAGCTTGGCTTGAAACCTAATATCAAGCATCGGAGATCGATCGAAAATGAAATCTTAGCCAAAAAACACAAGGGACCCGCACAACATGTCCCCCCATTGGCAGTAAGACAGGATCAAATTGGTCACTGGCCGATTTGGGTCGAAAAACGAGTTCGGTGCAAGTTTCCAAAGTGTACTGGTGTATCACAAACAATGTGCGAAAAATGCGGAGTAGCGTTATGTTATAACAAACAAAATAATTGCTTTAGATCCTTCCATACTACATAGGTACATTTTCTTTTGGTTTAACTCAATGTTACAGTAATGTTACACTCCCTAAAATGTCAAATAAATAAGTAATAATAAATATTTTTTAAATTCTGAGAAATACGTATTTTTTTATTTGTTTTAACCTGTCATATTCCAAAGTATTTTTAAATTTTATGATCTTGGGCTACAAAGGGTTAAAATTTACGTTGCGATGCGACTCCAGCAGCTGCACTCTCGGCACGTACTTCAGCCTTTGGTGTACGTACTTCACGATGTCTTCCGCGTCGGTGGTGTAGTGGAGACGGGAAATATACACCGGGGTATTCGGCTTCGCAGCACGCAGTTTTTCGTTGGGCTCCGTAGGAGCTTTGCCGCAGCGGTTCTTACAGTTACTCTGTCGGCGCTTCCTCCTTTGCACCGTCACAAAGCCGAAGCAAGCGAGCGTGCAATAGCAGAAGAATTATGTAGTTAACATGTTATAACTTTGGAGCATGCTGGGCCAGCATGTAAAGGCAGCACTTCCATTTCCAGTTTCTGGAAACCACAAAGCTTCGTAGAGATGAATATATGAAAACCTTTAAGACAGTTCGGAGTTTGTGTTTTTAAGTTATGTATGAGGGTAGTAATAACTAAAAGTGCACTATTGCAATCATGAACAATACAGTGGAAACTTACTCGTACCTATTATTCTGTCCCTTATTTTAGTTGAAGAATTGTACCTTTGTACATTTTTGTGTGCGAAAAGTTTAAATAAATAAATAAAAATGACTTCTCATTTGCGTATTAAGGTAGGTAACTATTATTTGTGTAACGAACAAAAACTCAGAAGGAATGACTCGTTAGGACCACGTGATTTTCTTGAACTGTTGTCATTAAGTAATATTGAACACTAGCTGTGCCCGCGACTTCGTTGTGTCTCTTTACTTGTTCTTTTTCTGAAATAAAAGTAGCCTAAGTTACTAACTCCTTATAACATCAGCTATCTGCCAGTGATCCCGTCAAAATCGTTCTAACCGTTTCGAAGATTAGCCGGACAGAAAAACAGACAGACAGTGAAAAAATATTGTAATAAGTACCGTATTATACTTTCATATGTATTTTGTTATAAACTGTTATTTTGACATTACAAACAGACACTTCAACAGTCAACTTTATATAGATTTCAAACAAACAAAATAATGAACAGATCAAAACGTACACAAACATCGGACATAAAGACGACATCCATTTAAATTACACCCCCTAAAAGGGGTGAAACCGGTACATACCTACTTGTCTGCGTTTCCCCCTGTTATGTACGAACTACTTAATCAATATTGATAAAACCCGTCTAGGTAGAAACGAACACAAAATCAAACAACAAAACTGCAAAGCAATGCATTTTCATCCCTATAGTGAGAGCTTAAATCCTTGTTTTAACATGGCAACCCTGACCCGGAAACACGAGGGAATCTCAACGTTATTCCTGTGCTGTTGAGGTAGAATTTTAGTTGGAAAATGAGTTCTCTTTGTAAAAAACTAGGGCTGTAGGCATCCCGGCCAGACCTCATTGTACCTCGTTTGAGCTTCGATTGATCAATGTTCGGTCAGTTCATTGCAGGGCGAGCTAGCGACATGACGCGTTTGTCATGTTTGGCAGAAACTGTTATGCAGGGTGGCCATTTTAAACGGGTCTTGGGGCATTTGAATCGAACTTTGATGGTGTATACGGTGTTTTAACGTATCCTACAGGAGGTTTGGCTGAAATTAAGGTAGGTAGATTATGTATTTTTTTTCCTTTATCGAAAAAGGGACGCTATGTTTTATCTACTTTAGAATATTTTCTATTCCAATTGATGTATTTTTTTATACTTTTACTTACCAAGATACGTGACAGAAACACGGTGTAACTCACCTGTGTCGTCGTTTGTCATTGGTTTGGAAAACTGCAAGGCGAACGTCGCCGAACAAAATGAACGCAAAGATCGCTTTTTCACGTGACGAGCGCTTATATTAGAACTCAGCCTTATTCATCTACATACAGATACATACAGATACCTACTTCATATTTACGTGGTCGTAGAAAGACAAAGCTGACAGAAAGGTGGGGCCGACAGCCCAGGTGGCCGTCGGCGCAATAAATGACTGTCATGCGCAGAGGCTCTTACTTAGACCTCGTGTCGCGGGCGCTTTTTTAACACGACGTTTTTTTTTACTGCACACTAGAACTTATTCTCGGCTAAGGTCTGAGAGTTGTAAATATTTTGTATCACCGCGTTAGAAAATTGCCCGAGAGAACAGAGGCTATTGATTCGTTCTACCTATAATATTATTTCATCATGAATGACTACCTACTCACCTACAGATATGTATTTGTTGACTTAAATCTCCATTTAAACTGAAATAAATTCACCCAAACCCGAAGAATTGCCGAACTTAAGTGGCAGTGGGCAGGTCACATTGCTCGCAAAAAAGATGGCCGATGGGGCCGAAAGGTTCTGGAGTGGCGACCGCGTGCCGAAAGACGTAGCGTTGGAATGCCTCCCACAAGGTGGACCAACGACCTTGTGAAGGCCGCAGGAACCCGCTGGATGCGCGAAGCACAACACCGGTCATAGTGGAGGTGCTTGGGGGAGGCCTATGTCCAGAAGTGAACGTCTTTTGGCTGAAATGGTGATGATGATGAAATTCACATAAACGCTCACTGTCATTTATTGTTTCTCTGTGTTCATTAAAATCATACTTATTTTTAAAATCATACTTTTTATTTTATTTACTCAAAAGACCATTTCAGACACCAATCTACATGGTCTTCACATGATCCGACCAAGATTATGTCTGGACTTTAAAAGAGACTGTGACCTCTGAGTTTGTTTCGGCCTTTCTTCTCAGAGTAGTCAGATAGGAAACGCCGACCTCATCTACGAGTAGTTTAAAATAATATGATTGACATGTAAAAGTGTTTGTACAAACCTACTTACAGAAAATAAATCATTTATCATTTATCATAAATAATAATAATATTCCACAACTTTCACACAACGCCATCTAGTCCCAAACTAAGCAGAGGTTGTGCTATGAGTACTAGACAACTGATAAACATACATATATAATTCTAAATACATACATATTATAGATAAATTACACCTGGACAAAGAACAAATGATCGTGCTCATCACATAAACATTTGTCCTGGGTGGGAATCGAACCCACGACCTTGCGTATAGTAGTCAGGGCCACTGACTACTAGACCAACAGGCCTGTCAATATAAATATAATAACTGCAATCAAAAACAACGTTCAACGTAATCACATCAACAATGCGCGGCCATGTTAACTGACATAATCGCTAGATTAATCAGTTAACATTGTTTGTTTTAATAATTAAACCAATGGACCGTAATTATTGTGATATGGACACGTTGAGCGCGTATTATCGACGTATTTAAAACGTGGTTATTTTATAAAGCCTTTATTCTCCAGTACTCTTCGGTAGAGGTAGGCAGAAGTGTACAGGGCATATCCACACCCATATTTTGCCAGACTGCCTCGTTGGTCTAATTACAATTGCTACTGACGGCACGGTTGGCGCAGTGGTTAAGCGATTGACTGCTGCGCTGCGTGTCGCGGGTTCGATTCCCGCACGGAACAAATATTTGTATGACCTACATGTATTTGTTCCGATTCTGGGTGTTTTTCTATCTATAATATGTATGTATTAACAAAAAAAAAAAAAAATTGTATATAAGTAGTTTATCAGCCATCTTGTTACCATAACACAAGCATTAGGTTGCTTAGCTTGGGACAAATGGTGCTGTGTGAAATGTCCAGGGATTTATTTATTTATTTTATTTATTTTATTACTGCATGAGTTCCTGGATTTTATTCCCAGTTCGGGCAAAGTGTTATTGGGTTTTCCATCAGGAATTTCTCAGTAGCAGACCAGATGCTGGATTTGTGCCCGGTTGATGGCAATAGGCTCGGCCCTATTCCATGGGACTGAACAGAACTGGCAAAATGTGTCTGTCGCTGTAGGTACAGACGCCAGAACATCAAGCTACTAAAATCTGTCAAATATCTTTAATAGATTTTCAACTTTATTGCTAAAGCATAAGGTTCAAGTTTGATTGGGAAAATTTGAAGGTTTCGAGTAGCTTGGTGTGCTTGCGTCTGTACAACTATGCCTGATTCTTGGGGGATTAGAGGCGTGATGTTGTAATTTTAACAAATCGAAACTCCGTGTTGCTACCAAAAAATCTAATGGAAAGCACAAAAACACCTTGACTGACCCGCAGGGTAATTCCGTAACTCACTATCAGTAGCAATGGGTTTCATTTTGACAGTTCAACAACATTCATTGCGTTATTTACGCTGTAGAGCAGACACATTTTTCGAACATATGGGGCAATGGATTAGCAGTATGCTTCAAAATGATTCAAATTGAGAGTAGTGTGTTACGCAATTAGGGTGCTGGGGATTGAACGTAATACCCCACAATTGCGTTTCCACAGCTGGCCAATCTCAGTCTGATATTATTGTTACAAGGCAATACGGAACATCTAAATTAGAAACAGTGACTTACTAAGCTCGGCGTGCACGCAACGCAAATCGGAACGTTCAGCGTTTCAGCGACCTTGCTTGAATCACGCGATGTCTAAGTATTGAATCCTTTTCATGAAAATTAGGTTATTTGTAGAATTAACTTAACCTATTTGTCAAGATAAAAAATCATAAAATATTAGACACAAATGTGAAAGTTTGTAATTTATGTGTTTGGATGTTTGATTTTTCTCAATCGCGCAAAAACGGCTGAACGGATTTGGATTTGGACATATTTTTACATATTTGTTACATTACAAAAAAAAATAAAAACTATTTACATACCTACCTACAAAGTACGGAGCCCTAGGTGCGCGAGTCCGACTTGCACTTGCCCGTTGTTTTTTAATATAATTTGTTTTATTTTTATTATTCTTGACTATGTTTAGTTTACTTTGTAATTCCTTCCTGTACGAGTCGCAGTAAATACTTTTTCTTTCTTGCTTTCTTTTCCGTTACCCTGGCTATTTTACATCAGTAATACTGACATAGAGAGCAATGGTGACCCAGTGGTATCGCTCCCGACTTACGAATTGTAGGTCGTGAATTCGAATTCAGGCAGGCAGTTTACTTTGTATATTTAATTTCATCACCACTGCTCTGAAAACGGTGAAGTAAAACATCGCGAGGAAACCGACATGTCCTAGAACCAAAAATTCGAAGGCATGTAACATCCACTAACTCGCTTCGAGGCCGAGTGGTGGATTATGGCCCCTCCCTCTCACAGAGAGGAGGCCTGTATCCCAGTAGTGGGAACAGAATAGGCTGATTATGCCAACACTGACAAAGACCTAGAGAGACTTCATCTCAGAAATGTTCCATCATTTCGAACCGAAAAGTGTAGTAAGCCCCGTTCTAATTCCGACGAGCAGCATTATCAACTCTTTGACTCGTTTCTCTATTAGCGGGAGTGGGTGCTTATCCCTTTTCGAGACAAAACCCCTTTATGCACACGATGGTATCAAGTCTAAAGCCTAGACGGATGACGGGATTTAGTATAATATTGTGAATTTTATTCGGTAAAGTGGGTACCTATGAAGAAATAGAAATATTTTTTTGATTTTAGAAAAATGTGCTTGATGCTGTGACTGTGATTTTGACTTTGCTCTGCTCTATGCTCGTTTAAAACTCGTGACTCTTAACGGATCCATAGCGTAAACTGTATTTTTAAACGTGTATTGCTAAAAAACCCTTCAAATTTTTATGTAATCTTTTTATCGCTCTCAAAACACAGGGAATCTTGGTAGGATAAAATTCATGGCTTCGATTTTAACCTACATACTGAATAAGAATTGAAAAAAATGTATCTAAAATAGTAACTCCCTACCGTAAAACGAAAAGTCCAAAATAAAATCATTCTAAATCCCTTTGATGTTAACCGACAAACAAAACGAAATGTTCAAAGCAAAGAACAGCTTTTTAATTCCCCCAAGGTCTCAACCATCTCACATGGGGGGAAAATTAATACCCATTTATTAACTGTATTCCTTTGACTGGGTACCTACATATGTAAAAGAAAGCTTGACGCACACCTTATGTTCGTATGTCTGTCTCCCTTCTTCCCATTAATAGGGAGAATGCAATTTAGTAAGACATTTCCGCTTTTCCACCATTCATATGCTACCGTTTTGCCAATTTTTTAGATGTATAAGCGCAAGGAACCGACAGTTTCATGGGTGAACCCCTTGAATAAATGAAAACATCTTTTATTATGCAAAGAACTCAATCCTCCAGACAAATATTCCATTAACAGCATTGAAATTAAATTGAAACTACATTTACGAGAATGCTGTAATTATTATCAGTCAAAAATGCAAAGCACAGTTTAATGAGAAATGTTGGTAAATAATACATTACGATACCTGCTAATCGACCTGCAACAATATACTACAAGTATGATATACTATTGTATAGCTCGTGTGACCTAAACCCGCACTCATGTCACGCTTTTTTGTGAAAAAATGGACTACCTATGTCACAGAAAAGCGAAACCTAAGTGCGGGTTTTGGTCACTCGGTGCTACGAGTATAAAACAAATTACTCTTTTTAACTGCAACAATGAAAGAAGAGCCGGTATCACAGACAACTAACAAACACCCAGACAACAACAAACCATTATTGCATTGATTCGCCATCTGCATACATAGATATTGGCTTCTCCGCCCGGACATATACCCCCCTTCATTGTCTGCCAGGGAAGACTGAAACTATACACCAGCGCTTCCCAATTTTTTTTTCCTCATAAATAAATAAATAATAAATAAAATAAATCTTTTTATTTCAGACATATTTTGCCCATAATATTGTAGGTTAGTAGTAAGACTTAAACAACTATGATACATGTAAAAAATCAGAATTAAAAATCAAAATTAAGACCAAGATTGAAATAAAAATAAAAATTTAAATAAATGATTACATAAAAAAAACCACTTTAAAAATTTTACTGGTTCCGGGGGACCCCCTGCAGCTACGTTTCTACCATATTCCCAAAACTCGACAAAAACTGTGAAGATTAGATCTAACGTAGACCTCCGTCGTGTCTCCTGTGGACCCCTGGGAGTCCACATGGACTACTTTGGGAATCAATGCTATACACACATAATCACCCTATAACTGCTGGCTCTTCGAGAGGGAGTGGGCTGTAATCCACCACACAGTCCAGTGCGGGTTGGTAGATGTCACTTGTTTTGTTTCTACGTTTTCCTTCACCGTTTTGAGAGCAGAGGTGATGCAATACTTAACACAAAGTAAAGCGCCTGTCTGTGGCTCGAACCTACGAGCTTCAACTCGTACGCCGCGGCCGTTGTCACCGGGCCACCACAGTTCGGAATCTATACACAGGTATATGAATTCAGGCCATTTCCCCCCTATTCCCCTGTGCAATAGTTTCACCTGTGGGGTATTAATTTTGTTTCGGACTTGCCGTAATGGACGGGTCGGTGGTTCTTTTGTAATGAATTTCGCTTTGAACTTGTTTTTAATAACGGGTTCTGCTGTCTGCTGCAGTTGTGCGATTTGGATAGAGTATTACTTTCATGTTCGTGTGTTGAATTAGTTTGGTGAGATTTTTATATTGATTTCATCATCTGCCTAGCCTTTTCCTCACTATATTGGGGTCGGCTTCCAGTCTAACTGGATGCAGCTGAATATCAGTATTTTACATGGAGCCTATCGGTCTTCCACAAGCCAGTTACTGGGTAATACGATACCCCTTGGTAAGTCTGGTTGTCAGACTCGAGCTTCTGACTACCCGTAACGACTGTCAAAGATCCACGAATAACAGCTGGGACCAATGGCGTATCGTGCTGTTCGAGGCACGGAGGAGTCTCGGTGTGTACCTAAAGATGGTCACCCATCCACGGATCATCCGCGGCAAGCGTAACTTAACCTGATTGATCAACCTGTGCAGTTGTTATTACTTAGACGTGGGCCCCTCATATATTATTTTACGTTTACCTGGCTTCTGTAAATAGTTATGAAAAGGCTCAGTTTCAGTTCTTCCCCTTGGGGACACAATGGGAAATCAAATGTTTTAAACAAATTCTGTTCAGTATGGTTTAGTAGCGGTAATGATTAGCGCTCCTTGCGCGTAGTTGATTAAAAGTACTCAGCATAAGTTTAATGAAAGAGAACCCATATTATAGCACAGAGTTCGATCGATCAGGTTAAGCTACGCTTGCCGCGGTTAGCCTGTAGATGGGTGATCATCTTTACATACCGAGACCCTTCCTTGCCTCGGAAAGCACGTTAAGCCGTTGGTACCAGCTGTCATTCGTGGATCTTTGACAGTCGTTACGGGTAGTCAGAAGCCCGAAACCAACACCAAGGTGTATCGTATTACCCAGTAAGTGGCTTGTGGAGGTCAGATAGGTAGTCACTCCATGTAAAATACTTGTATTCAGCTGCATCTGGTTAGACTGGAAGCCGACCCCAACATAGTTGGGAAAAGGCTAGGCAGATGATGATTGCATTGTATTACATGACTTCCCTACAATTCTATCACATTCTACCTTCAGACGAATGCAGTTTTACCTCTTACTGTAACTGCTAGCCTGCATCATCTCACTGCTGGACAAAGGCCTCTCCCCATGACCTACAGCTCTTTCGATCCAGGGCTGAAGTGGACAACTGGTCACAGCATTACCTGGAAAATTAAAATATTTATCCAAAATCCCACCTTTTAAATCGCGCCAGATTTTACACACGACCGACTCTCACGAAGCAACCACAAAAAGTTATATCCAGAAAAATAATTTTCACAAACAGAACGCCATTTTAAATGAAATTTCTCACTGGCATAAAGGGAAACGCGGTAAGCCGACGTTTAATAATAAATAAGCTAGGTGTTAAGCTCTGCGACTGTGTCGCCACCTGTCGGTAGCTGTCAGGTGCTCCTTCATCATTAAGGAGTTCACACGCCCATTAAGTATCTACTGAAGTTGTTATAACGTGTTAGTTACGTAAGTAGAACATAGTTAAGCTCTTTATGTTCAATGATAGCTAGAAGTCTGCAGTCTGAATCTGACAAGGTCTAACCTTGGCACTACATTCTGTTCACTGATTCTGTTCAGAAATTAGATTGTAGGTAACGAGATTTTCTGTTGTCTAAAAAAATTCCTCACGTCGTAAAAGACCGGACAAATTATATGACTAGACAAATTCCGGACGAGCAAACCGGATATAGGACAAATTTGGATTGATGGTAACCCTAGCTGTAGGAGTTCACAGAAAAAAAGTCTCCATGAAATACCAACTCCAAAAAATACATTACTCTGCGGCCGGGCAATGGTCAATGTTTACATGTTTTTTTTTTTGCCGGCGACTCACCTGCGTAGTGATTCACAACCATTACAACGGATGTCGTGTCTAAAATTACATATTTTTCATTGTATTGAACATATGTCCATATGTCCTAATTTTGTTAACATGCGGATAATGTAGTGGGCTGCAATATTGTTAATACTACTTATGTGTCTAATTGTTACTTGTAAACATTTTATATTGTAGCTGTTTATTGTCCCATAATAAAATAAAATAAAATAAAATGTCGGGAACAAGACAAATAAAACTGACTTGTCTTGTTCCCGACAGCAAATAACTTTCGGAAGAATGGCGGTTGTCTATTTTATTTAAACTGACAAAACTTTAGGGTTTTGGATTTGTGAAGAGCCTTTATAGGACTCCTTTGAAACATTGTTTGATGTTCGATTCGGCACGGAAGTGTATCTAATGGTTGTGAATATCTATGCTGATCGCAAAAGGTCACTATTACCGATAGACATCTAAAATGTCATAGGAATTGTGGATGAGTGGCTACACTAGATTCAAAGCTGACATTCCTTATTAATTAATAATGCCTGTGTTTCTTAAAGAAAAAAAATTGGAAAATCCAAAAGTGCACGACTCATAATTGATAAGAACTTTGTGGCTGAGGACCCGGGAGCTCCTGTACTGAGACATCTCATGTGGAATCATTCTCCGCAAGAGATGCCTCGCAAGTACATGACTCATTGTGTTCTTCATTAAAAATTGATTACTAACCCTAGTGTGTATGTTTAGTTTCTAAGGTGTATTTTACTAACAAAATCGTGCCTATGTTGTTCCAAATTAATAAATTTTATTTATTATTTATTATTATAATGCTCATTTGATCGTATAAAAAACCATAGATATAGATATTATATTAGTTTGCTTTTTATTAATTGTAATTAAACTACTTTGAATAAAAGAGCCATTTTCAATATGGTTCCTCCTATGGGTGAAACGAGTCTATTAAAAGAAAAATTTACTCAATAAATTGATTTTTAGCTACAATGTTTTCAGGTTTCACACTTGATTGACGGCATTTTTTGTTTAATATTTATATGTTTTTTGGTTTCTACTCAACTGAATCTTTTTTTTGAAAAGTACAGAATTCATTTCCATTAAATTATCTACACAATGGTATATAAATTAATATAGGTTCTGTGTACTAGTAGGAGTATAACAATAGAAAAAAAAAATGTTCGTTCGTAAAGCACTCTCTAATGCTCGGCCTTATGAATCGTGCAGTAAAACAAGCTAGTCAGGCAACCTGGCTGACTGGTAACATAATCCAGTTATATATATCTGGATTATGTTACATGTGTTATGTAATTCCGATCCAGCCTGTCCCTTGCTGCCCTCTTCCAGCGACGGCCTAAGCCGAGGTCCGTACCCCACAAGGGGTGCCCTTAGCGTGTAGTCGATTAGTTTTTAAGTTTTTTAAGCCCTGGCTGGAGGCCTTAATTTATTGAGGCACCCATAGGCAAGTCCGGTGAAGCAGACAACCTCATATGTAGGTTGAATTGCGAGGTTTATAAAAAATATTAAACATGTCTTATAAATAATACAAGGAAAATTAAATGTCTCAGTTAGGTGAGCCGGTGAGCCCACCCTAAGCCCTAACTTTAATAATAAATAAGCAGTGTGTTGCGTTACGGCAGTGCTGCCACCTGTCGACACCACCTGTAAGCTCTTCCACCAATGAGCAGTTCGCACACCCATTCGTGTTATATGTGAACTATGTATTATAATTCTCTCCTTCTTACGAGTCTAACACACAGTCTCTGAATTGAGAATTTGAAGTATGAGTACCTGTCGAATTACAACTTAGGACTACTTAAGAAAAATGACCCGACGACGAAATTAGCAAACAGTAAAAAAACAAATTTAAAGTAAAATTCTTTGTTTTTTGTTATTGTTTGTTTGTTGTTCCTACTATAATTTTATAAATGTGAAAGATTGTATGTTTGGATGTTTGTTACTCAATCACGCAAAAACTGCTGAACGGATTTGGATGAAACTGGCACACGGATAGTTTATAACCTGGATTAGGGATGCCAAACTGTTGCAGTTTTTAAAAGAAGAGTAAAAGAACACTATCTTTCCACTTCATCATAGTTGTTTATGTACCTATTTATTATTCTGATTACGTTATAATTATTAACATTCTAGTGATATTTATTTTAGAAGTATGTATGTATGTTTATTTGTATGTAGGTAAGTATATAGTATTCGTTTAGGTTTATTAAGTGAATAATTGTTTACAATTTTATGTAGGTATTTTTTGTCACTTTTACTCTTTCACACGCTGTCAAAATCGCTCTATCTATTGTCCTTTCACAGGTATGCTGAAAGAGATTTCTTATGAAATAAGCATCACCTTTGTACCTAGTTATCTTTTTATATATGTATGGACATAAATGGTAAAATAAATAAATAGGAAACCTTTTTTGTCCCGGTACTTCGTTCCTATGGAATAATTTCCGACCACCGCGAAGCGACCATGCGAAGCCACTGGCAAAAGCTAGTGCTACTAACATTAGTTATAAGCTAAATTCTTGTTACTGATAACCTTGCCTTGCCTGTGGACTTTTTTGTCTGAAATAATTTTTTTATTTTTTATTATCTGTTACAAGCTACCCGAAACTGTCAATTTTTTCCAATCAACTGTGAACCTTATGCTTTAGCGATAAAGTTGAAAATCTATTCAAGAAATTTGACAGACACAGTTACTACATAACTTGATGTGCTGGCACCTGTACTTTACCTGGATTATTAGGAAATAGTATACTATTTATGCTGGCAGTACGTTCCTATGTATTTCCGACCTCAACCCAGGCGAAGCCGGGCAACAACTAGTTCTATATTAAGTACTGATTAAAATGGACACACCTACATAATTAGACTGAAATGAAACCATTGCATGCTAAGAAAAAAATAAACAGATTAATTGAAACCAGCAACCATCAAACACTACCTCTCAAATTCATATAAAAGTACCCACTTTTTAATAAAAACATACCGTAAATACATAAATATGTTACAAAACGCGGTATTTCGTATCAAATCCGAGTCAAATTACCGAGTAATTCCCTCGGCGGTACTCAGCAAAGGAATAAATTAACTTTCACGGCATATACATATGTACTTGTGTGTATATTATGTGTGTGTACGTAAATACGTTACGTTGGGCAATTAATCACTTCTTGGCGGGACTGTAACGCTTTTGCGTACAGTCAGCGTGAAAAGTGAGTAACAGTTTGACAAGCAGAGAGGGTGTCCCAGAAGTCGACGTCAAGCCGTAATCGGGTAATACGCCAAATCATAATAGTTAGCAGAAAAATAAAAAAACATCCATCGCTTTCCATCAGGCGTGATCGAGGTCAAGAGAGGGCCCATGAAGCAATAAAAAATAAAAATAAAAACACTTTATTAAGACCTTATCGAGCATCCAGCACCCTAATTCCGTAACACATTTTCAATAACAATCTGAATAATTTTGAAGGGTATTGCTAATTCATTGGTTCATACAACGTGTAACGTTAAATGCGCAAAACCTCAGACACCCCAACTAATTTTTAATTCAAGTGACCTATTTCAGAGAGAAAATAAGTCATTAAAAAAATTGTAAAGATTTTATGTGCTGTTTTAGTTTTACTGGCCAGTCTAATCGTTTCTTGCGTCTTCGACGACGCTTTATCGAGGGAGGACTCGTCACCGAGCCGCTGCGCCGCGCTGACATTGGGTTGCTTGACCTATTAATAAATAGACACGGCAACGTTTTTAATGAAGATTTTTTGAAAAATGTGACCTATATTAAAAAGTGGTTGAATTAATTCTACTCGTTATTCTGATCAAACTATTTTCAGGTTTTGCGCATTTAACTTTACTTGTTGTATATTCGAGAAAGAACAATGCCCATTTTCGGCCCACGCGTGGACAGCATCGTAAAATTTAATTAAGTCATGTAATCAATTATATTTAAAACAATATACTTTTTAACAATTGCTAAAAGTACTCCAATAATCGTTATTATTTGTTATTATTTATTAGAATATCTAATGAATGGTTAATTTTATTTATTGGAAGTTTACTCTACTTTTACTGATATTTTCGGTGATACTAGTAACTTGGCGGACTTCTATTTAGATTGTTTTTATTATAGTAGACATTTATCTAACTAATACATATAATATTAGTGTAATAATTAACTTCCATTTCTGGGCCTAACGATGTATGACAGATGGGCATTGTTTTTTGTCTGCTCAACAACGTAAATGACGCAATGACGACGACACGGTTGGCGCAGTGGTTAAGCGATTGACTGCTGCGCTGCGTGTCGCGGGTTCGATTCCCGCACGGAACAAATATTTGTATGACCTACATGTATTTGTTCCGAGTCTGGGTGTTTCTCTATCTATAATATGTATGTATTTACAAAAAAAAAATTGTATATAAGTAGTTTATCAGCCATCTTGTTACCATAACACAAGCATTAGGTTGCTTAGCTTGGGACAAATGGTGCTGTGTGAAATGTCCAGGGATTTATTTATTTATTTATTTATATTTATAATGAATGTTTGAACTGTCTAAATGAAAGCTACTGCTACTAACAGGAGCAATAGTTTTCGTGTGTTACGCAATTACCTCACAGATGCCAAGAAAATATAATTAATAATAATAATATTCTACAACTTTCACACAACGCCATCTAGTCCCAAACTAAGCAGAGCTAGTGCTATGAGTACTAGACAACTGATAAACATACATATATTTTTAAATATATACATATTATACATAAATTACACCCAGACAAAGAACAAATGATCGTGCTCGTCACACAAACATTTGTCCTGGGTGGGAATCGAACCCACGACCTTGCGTATAGCAGTCAGGGCCACTGACCACTAGACCAGCAGGCCTGTCAATTGAGTGTATATTAAGTTATGCAACCACTCAATTACTTAATGGAGGTCTAGATTTGTTATCAATCAGTCATTAAGTTGCATTCATTAAAGTATAGACGCCAAGCACTACAATCTGTCCCATTTCTTGAATAGATCTTCAACTTTATCGCTAAAGCATAAGGTTCAAAATTAATTGGGAATATTTGACAGTTTCAGGTAGCTTGATGTGCTGGCGTCTGTACTTTTTTAAAAGTACGTTTAGATCTAAATTCAAATCCGTTAAAAATATTTGGAAAATCGAAATTATCATCACACTACGTTATCGACTGTACCACACTATGTTGTACAATGGCGAGAAAAACCCTTTCGTGTTCGAACCCTGTTGTTGTGATTTTATTTTTGAGGGTTAAGCACATGGAAATAAAACGGAAACGTTGTGACTTGTCAGATTATTTGTTGCTGATAATTTTAGTGTTTCGTGTTTGGGTGAACGTGGTTTCTACATTATTCTAAAATACGAAATTAGTCCTGCCGTGCGATTCTGTAACCATTTCACCGTGAAAGCTTGGGTGAAGTAAGCTGTCATTCGCTAGGGATTAACACTATTAAGTGCTCACTTCACTTATGATTTCACGGTGAGATTTTTACGGAATCGACCGGCAGTATCGTGACAAAATCTTTCATCGTCTCGCATTTAACCTCTATGTTACGTGGAGGTTCTTAAATTAACCGGTTCTTCTCAATAGGGATCTGTGATTTGGAACGGGCAATTAGCTTCATCTTTCTGACTGAACGGGTCCTTGACAATTCAAAAGTAGGTTTAATTGAAACTTTAAATTTGACCCGCACACTAATTGTGCAACACCCTGTGAATCATAATTTGAATAATTTTGAAGGATTTTGCTAATCCATTGCTTCAATTGCTCGAAAAATTTGTCTCCTCAACAACGTTAATAATGCAATGAATGTTGTTGAACTGAAAGACATTGCTTCTGATAGTGTGTTAAGCCATTACTCTGCTGGTCCATGATAATTCAAAAGTAGGTTTAATTGAAATAAAAGCTTTGACTATGTCCTGATGATAAGCGATGGTGCACGATGGCCCAGGACTGACCTAGGCAGTTATTCCAGACTTGAAAAGTCCTTCATTCAAGGATACCTGAATAGCTTTGGAGTCCAAGGTATACTCCGAAACAATTCGGGTTTTCTACAAACGGAGCCCTTATTAATGAGATCATCACGGGGTAAGGTCGCGAGTCCTGATCAGGTTTTTACCAACATTTGCATCTTCACTGTTTTACCTTCAAAGAGATATGAACAAAAGCAACATTCTAAACTTGTATAATACCTAAAAACCGTCAAGATGTAGATACTCATCATTATCTGCCTAGCCTTTTCCCAACTGTGTTGGGGTCGGCTTCCAGTCTAACCGGATGCAGCTGAATACCAGTATTTTATATGGAGCGACTGCCTATCTGACCTCCACAACCCAGTTACTGGGTAATACGATACCCCTAGGTAAGACTGGCTGCCAGAATTTAGGGCTTCTGACTACCCGTAACGACTGTCAAAGATCTACGAATGACAGCCGGGACCAACGGCTTAACGTGCTTTCCGAGGCACGGAGGGGTCTCGGTATGTAAAGATGGTCACCCATCCACAGACCAACTGCGGCAAGCGTAGCTTAACCTGATCGATCGACCTGTGCGGCTGTTATTATTTAGCCACGGGCCCCTCCGTCAACATGTAGATACTAAAAGTACGAAAACCTTTTGTTTTTCATGTCCCATATCAGAAAACAAACAAAATCCCATATTTAGCGACAAAACCCGGACAGTTGTCTCTTTAACAGTGGGATATAAAAATGGCAGTCGCTTCGAGATAAGAAAGGGGAGCACCGCCATCCGTAAGGATTTTACGAGGCCTCTCTGACCCCGTGTTTGGGAGCCGCAAATGATGTAATAAATAACGGTTCTTGCCTCCTTTTTTAGTTCGGTTTTGGTTTTTGACGCAGGGCCATTTCATATTGATTATTTTTGTCAATGAATTTGTATAAAGTGAAACTTTCTGCCAGTTTGTGTTCCCTTCCACATATAGTCCGTCAGCCTTCAAAGCCAAAGTGAACAGGCATCTTCTGAGTACGCTGGTTCTGTCCCAGGCCTCATTAATAGCGTTCCACCAGGCGAGATCCAGGCCAAGAGCACACCCATTTCCTAACAAAAAAAGCATTCTAAAGCTTGAAATTGTCCGCAGAAGTATAGGTTTTGTTTCAAAACTAGGGTACAGACGCCAGCACATCAAGCTACTCCAAGCTGTCAAATTTCTTTAATAGATTTTCAACTTTATCTCTAAAACATAAGGTTTAAAGTTGATTGGAAAAAAATGACAGTTTCGGGTAGCTTGATGTGCTGGCGTCTGTACATAACCTACCTACTGTGCAGAATGTTGTATTATGATACAAAAATTATCTCCGACTACCTTCTGCCCGCGACTGAGTCCGTGAAATTTCTTGTTTTAGCATAAAATATATCCTCTAACCCTCGATAATACTGTAGCTTCATTCTATTAGTGAAAGTATTTTCGGAGTCGGATCCCTAGTTTTGAAGACTACACCCTACATGCAAACCTACTTACCTCTACAACGTGTAACGTTAAATGCGCAAAACCTGAAAACAGTTTGATCAGAATAACGAGCAGAATTAATTGAACCACTTTTTAATATAGATCACATTTTTCAAAATATCTTCATTAAAAACGTTGCCGTGTCTATTTATTAATAGGTCAAGCAACCCAATGTCAGCGCGGCGCAGCGGCCCGGTGACGCGTCGTCGCAGACGCAAGAAACGATCAGAATGGCCAGTAAAACTAAAACAGCACATAAAACCTTTATAATTTTTTTAATGACTTATTTTCTCTCTGAAAAAGTTCAATTGAATTAAAAATCAGTTGGGGTGTCTGAGGTTTTGCGCATTTAACGTTACACGTTGTATATTAGTACCTATTGCTTGACACAAGTCATAGTTGTGATGATAAGCCTCTGGTTCAAAACTGAGCAGTCTTAAATTGCAAATGTTTTTTGCAGCAATCCGATACCAATTTGTCTTTACTCATGGGGGCCGTAAACCGGGTCTACAGTAAAGGGAAACAATCCTTTGAAATATTAAAAAGGATACCAGCGGTGTCTTGTTCTGTAATAAAAAGATATTGGAAGCACATTTTATGCAATCCCTGAATGAAAAATAGGTTGTTTTCACTATTTCCAACGTTTACTGTTCACTATTGGCTCTGGATTTTTCATTATTCAGCCTGTAATGTTCCCACTGCTAGGACACAGGCCTCCTCTCGGTGAGAAGGAGTGGGCCGATATCACGTGGGCCCAGTGCGGGTTGGTAGAGGTCACATGTCTTTGTTGCGGAAGTATCGTTCGTTCCCGCGACCCCCGGCGTAGGTGAGAGAGGGAACACCGGGGTGGTTTTTAGTCAGTAAGAGTCTGACAGACCCCGCCGCCCGCCCCAGGGCGGCGGACATCCATGAGGATTTTCCACCCCGAAACAAAAAAAAAAAAGGTCACAATATGTCTTCGATTTTTTTGGTTATAGTACAGACGCCAGCACATCAAGCTACCCGAAACTGTCAAATTTTCCCAATCGACTTTAACCTTATGCTTTAGCTATAAAGTTGAAAATCTATTAAAGATATAATATATAATGTATGATTGTTTGTTTTCCCAAATAAAATAAAATAAATTTGACAGATTGTAGTAGCTTGATGTGCTGGCGTCTGTACATGTCGGGACAAAAGCAACGGACAAGACGAAAAAAAAATTTGGCCATCACTGGACTCCCGACAGATGTGAAACATCAAAATTAATGGTTATTGATTATGTACGTATGGCAGAGACGCTGCATACTGGCATAAGAGAGCATAATGTCATTTGCCGTCACGCCATACGAAGTAGACCGTTTCCTTGAAGAGCATTTCCGTAATATTTATAACTGACGTCATGAAAAATCAGTCATTTTACTGTATTACTGTGTTTTTGTCTATATTTGGACAATACAATGGCATATGGCGGCACCGCTCTTCTGGGAACCCGTAGCATTACTCTCAAGGCGCGCCAGTAGATAATGTTTCACATCAAAAACATGAAAGTTTCCTGTAAAGATTTAAATATATTTAGATCTCGTCATCTGTCTACCGACACAAGTCCCATCCCAAAAGATTATAAGACCTCACACAATAATTACAGCTCCTAAATTGGTTGTCAATTCGAGTGACAAATGGCTTGCCTATAAGTACGATTCCATGTTCCGTCAATTAATTTATTCCTTCAATTAATAGCTTTGAAGGCTGTTACGCTATTAGGCACTGATCTTGACATATTATTATTACACAACGCCATACTATTCTGTACAATTCTCACCGTGAAAACTTAAATGAAGTGAGGTTGAAGTGAGCTGTCAATTCCTAGCGTCACACGGGATGACAGTTCACTTCGAGTTCACTTCAACAAATTTTTCACGGCGAGATATTTACAGAACAAAGCTAGCTAAGGCTGTTTGAAACTGATAAATTTATGTAGGTACCAAGGAAACTTAAGTGAAGTGAGGTTGAAGTGAGCTGTCAATTTCTAGCATCAAGTGAAATGACAGCTCACTTCACCTAAGTTATGAGAGTGAGATTTTTACAGAATTGATCGACTACAGTTCTATCTGTAAAGTTTACACCGTGTTTTTTTTGAGAAGTTATCTATAACTTTTACTTATGCATACATATTATACAACGTGTAACGTTAAATGCGCAAAACCTCAGACACCCCAACTAATTTTTAATTCAATTGAGCTATTTCAGAGAGAAAATAAGTCATTAAAAAATTGTAAAGGTTTTATGTGCTGTTTTAGTTTTACTGGCAATTCTGATCATTTCTTGCGTCTGCGACGACGCTTTATCGAGGGAGGAGTTCTCACCGCGCCGCTGCGCCGCGCTCGCATTGGCTTGCTTGACCTATTAATAAATAGACACGGCAACGTTTTTAATGAAGATTTTTTGAAAAATGTGACCTATATTAAAAAGTGGTTCAATTAATTCTGCTCGTTATTCTGATCAAACTATTTTCAGGTTTTGCGCATTTAACGTTACACGTTGTATAAAAGGTCGGTTAGGCTGGAAGCCGACCCCAACATAGTTGTGGAAAAGGCTAGGCAGATTTATTGGTTATAAATTGAAGTCGCTTTTCGTGTCTGTCTGTGTGACCGCGTTGTTCTTTTAAACTACGCAACGAATTTCGATGCACTTTGTACCATCATTTAGAGAACTTATTCCGGAAGATTTAGGCAGTCGCTCCATGTAAAATACTGGTACTCAGCTGCATCCGGTTAGACTGGAAGCCGACCCCAACATAGTTGGGAAAAGGCAGACAGATGATGATGATGATTCGGGAAGGTTTATGTGTAGGTGTAATACAGTAAAATTAAACTTACATATACTTAATAAAGAAATCTCGATGTTTGGTCAAGTAGGGAAACCGTGCGAAGCAGGTGCTCACAGTCGTGGTCCAAAGATAATAGACGAAGATCCGAAGATAGTAGTAGTCAACAGAGTTTGTAGTGGTGCTGTGGTATGCAGGTACTTTAGTATCTTCCCTGGCGAAAGCTTCTTTTTTTATTATGCACCCATTGTACGGCATGAAAAATACTTTTATACTTTTTGTAGTCATGAAAAAGATCAATCGAGGCATATTATCATAAAATATGTTCTGTACGATACCAAGGTGCCATTAAAGGCATTCAAAGTCATTTTTTTTTATTTACTTGGAATAAAATATTTTACTTTGAATGCGAGGGGATAAAGCATTTATGAACGTAAAAATTTACAAGAAAATAGAATTGATTCTAGGTGGTCCAAAAGGTAGTTTCGTATGGAGAAGACTGGGTAATATTGAACTCTTGAGGTGGGTTTTCCGCGTCTTCTATAACGCTTTACAACGTTGCACCAAGCACCTCACAGGTTCACGCTTTACAATAGCACTAACTAAACGCACAGTTTTCACTGTATTTTTGGTACAATAGTTTTACTTTCACTTAGAAAAGATTACATGTCTTCGGTTGTTGTATTGATATTTTCACGTGTCGTAGTACGTTTTCAGACAAAACCTGTTTTACTAATTGAATTGTAACCATCTTATTACAAAACGAGCTCAAACTTTAGTCCAAGCCCAAACCAGCGAGCTAGTTATTATATTTCGAACCGTATTTAGACCGGGGTAAAGTTCTTAATACAAAAATGAAAACGTTGACTCAGTTCGAACGTAAGTTTTTAGAATCAGAACTTTAATGCTGTCAGAATACGTTTACTCAGTTCGAAAGTAAGTTTTTAGGATCAGAACTTTAATGCTGTCAGAATAAAGTTAAAAATTCAAACATGGCTCGATGGTATAAACCTGGGCCTAAAGAAAACCGTTTTTTGTGATAAGGCTGTGTGTGTTCTGCCATGGTCGTGGGTTGTTCGAACGAATTACCGTGGTCCCTCTTATAGGCAAGTGAAGGAACACGGGTTGGTTTTAGTCAATAATCATTTGACATGCCTTCCCGCTCCGCCCGGGAGAAGATATTTGATGATTTTTCACCCAAAAAAAAAGGATGTTTGTGTGGTATCCAACTAATAAAACGTTTAGCTTACCACTCTGATCCTTGCCAGTCTTCCTTGGTCCTTGATCCATTAAGAATACAGGGTCCAATTATATTTGCTAGCGCAACTCCGCAGACGTGATGGTATCGATACACAAACATGATGAAATAAAAACCAAAATGATTTTTTTTTTCTGGGTTCTACGATCGCTTCTAGTCTTGTTACTTGAATTATGAGTTGAGAAAATCTATTTCATTTTGTTTTATCCTGAGATGTAATGGGTATCTATATCTAAATATGATGAACTCCGCAGGTTCGCTAGATAATTTACTTTGGCCCTGTATAAAAGCTTCTCTGGTGAAATGGTGGCTGTGTCAAGCAATTCGGTACACTTTGTTACAGTCAACTGTAAGAGAATTTTTATGTAGATATGTACGCATATTCGTGAAAACCCTCTCATTACAGTCTCAAAAACACTCAAAACACAAATATACAAACGTAAAGGCGACAAAGTAAAACACTTCTCGCAACTCAATAACCAGCTCTCTGCGAAGACCATCAGCTCGCGAACGTAGCACTCTAGCTATCCCAATTTGAATTCTGTAACCTCACAGCTAAGGTCAATTTTCTTTATCGCAATCGTGGCCTACAATATGGAATGAGAATTGAAGTGCCCAAAGTTTCGGAATTGGGTCGGGTAGGGTGGTTTAAAAATCGGCACAAGAGAATTCAAGTGAATTTTGGATAACTCTATGTATATAAATCGGATTTCCTCGGGCCATATACTTGGACCGACGTTTTATTTTTTATAGTTTTCTGCCTTTTTGTTACTTCGGGGACTTCTTTGGCGAAGATTCTAGATTTTCATTAAGGATGGTCTGCATGAACTGTCTTCCTTCGACTTGCTGCAGTCATCAATTTACAAGTGATTTTCTCAGGACCTAATTAAGTGTCATAGCTAGACGTACCTTCCTACACATATTTGTCAGTGCCAACAAGGACCGTCGAGAAAACTGTACAGTTACATTTTCAATAAATAACTAAAAAGGTCAGGTAAGGCGTATAAGGGCCTAGCCAGACTTAGGTGTACGTCAGTATTTGGTGCACACAGGAAAAAAAAATAACCAGTGCGCAAACTGTAACCATAAATTCAGCATATGATTCTAGACCTACCGTGCGATTCTGTAACCATCTCACCGTGAAAACTTGGGTGAAGTGAGCGTGGAGTGAGTCGTCAATAGTGTCAATCCCTAGCATCAGCATGACTCACAGCTCACTTTAAGCTCACTTCACCTTAGTTATCACGGTGAGATTTTTCCAGAATCGACCGGCAGGTCTGAGACCTAGTAGATATTAGTTGTTCCATACCAATGGACTGCGTAAGTATTGCACTTTTCTATAAAAGACCTTTTTTTTTAGAACCGATGAAAAATTTCTACGCTAGAAGTGCTAGTAGTTTAGAATCATATGCTGAATTCATGTTTACAGCTTACGCACTGTTTATTTTTTTTTCCCTATAAGTATACGAAAGTTTTACTGTAGTTTTTGCAGTATTCTTTAAACGGACCTTAGTTAGAAATATATTTAAAAAAATATACAAAAAAAATATCTTGCCAGCAGTGGGATTATATCTACAGATTGAAAAACAAACCAAGAAATTTATAAGACTTTAAAGCTGCCTCATCGCTAAAACAGTGCAGTACTATAAGTAAGCTGGTCTTTTATCGGACCGCTTATCACGAAGCTCCTTTATCCCTCGTCAGTCTGATATCGAGCCCCGCCCGTTAAGCTTCTGACAGATCAGTGAAACCAAGTACCCTAGGGACTTTACACACGAGTCGTGGAATCAAAAGGAACACGAAATTTATTTGTAAGATTTCAGGAGGGTGTGTACATTTCCCCATTGTGTATTAAAGACTCTTGAATGAACACATCAAACACATCTGGCAAATGTGTTAAAGATTTAGCCAAGCGGGCTGTGATGTATTATTTTATATAGGTAGAATGTTAATTCGGAACGCATTATAATTTTATGAAATTAATTGAAGTATGAATGCAGCAATGAGTGAATGAGAGAGTATGTGTGGGAGGGAGAGCGAGAGAGTAAAAAGATAATATTATAGCGAGCGAGCTGTGAGAGGTATAAGACAATTCCTACGTTAAAAAGTTTTAAAAATATTAAAAGGAGTTTTGAAGAAGTGAAGACTATTTATTTCGGTTATCCACACCACCAACATTTACATTTACTTTATTATACACCACAAAACAAATACCTAACAAAAAAAAAATAGAACACTCAAAATATACAATGGTTCTGCGATCTCTTCCAGGCAACCTTGGATAGTGACTTGCCTGGACATAAAACTGGTGGGAAGCACCTACTCTTAACATTACACCGCCGTCATGAGAGTGAGCATGATGTTGAAGACAATATTTAACCCTACAGTGCATGATTTTTCTTATCGGCTTAAAAAAAATAAATTAGCCTGCAAATATGATGCCATTTCTCGAAAAAATATTTAGAAAAATCATAACTCAATAGAAACGTATGTTTTTGTGCATGGGACATCATGCATTATAATGTTAATATGTGTTACGTAGTATCAATGAAATCACAAGATTACACGTAAAATGACAAATATGAACATGAACTTACTTCTACTAATTATTTCGACCCTGAAAATTCTATCATTTTAATTTTATCATTTTTTTGCGATTATTATACGCCGCTCGTTAATCGTATTCAAAGTACCTACCGATTTGAAGAAAACATAAATAAATGTTTATCTACAGATCTATCCAAAATATATGTTACCAAATTCGAAACTCAAATACATAATAGTTAATCTTGTCAACACTAGAGTAGAACACGCTACTTGGATCGATTTTTAAAATATAAGACATTTTTCGGTATGCCCCATATGTGGGACACTATGCACTGTAGGGTTAAATTTTGGCACTTTGACCATTCCTTGGGCAGTACCGTGTAGTGAAAAGTTGGGTGAAGTGAGCTGTCCTTCCACCTGATCCAAGGAACTAACACTATTGATAGCGACTTCATCTAAGTTTTCTCGGTAAATTTTTTGCAGAATGCACTGGCTCTTCATTGGACGAAAAGTCAATACTACTTGTTCGGCACTCTTCAATCTTTGCACTGGTCTTGTCTGGACTGGAGTCGGACTGGTCTCGTGACCACACGATTGCTGAGCATGGGATTCTGGGTTCGATTCCCAGGTCAGGCAATGTGTTATTGGGTTTTTTTCTTTAGGAATTTCTTAAGAACTGCCCACAGTTTGGAAGTTGGTGATGTGATACCCCCATGCCTCTAAAAGCACGTTAAGCTGTTAGTCCTGCGCCTGATATCTTTCTGGTGGTGTGGGATTGCGTGCCGTTACATCGGACTAGGAGAGTGAGAGAAGAGAGTGCCTTTGTGTCTGCGCACACACTTGTTCTCTATAATATCACCCGCGCCGAAGGCAAATTAGTCTCGGTTGAGATTGGCCACCATGGCTGCAGTACGGTCTGGAGGACTATTTACAGCTTGCATTTTGATCTCTTTCATTGTAAATCAATAAACCCTCGCATCAAGTGCGAAAAGATGGTAATAATTTTTTTTGGTCCCATTATCACACACTCTAATAACTTGTGAAGTTATTTGAGAGGGGCCCGTGGCTAAATAACAACAGCCGCACAGGATGATCGATCAGGTTAAGCTACGCTTGCCGCGGTTGGTCTGTGGATGGGTGACCATCTTTACATACCGAGACCCTTCCGTGCCTAGGAAAGCACGTTAAGCCGTTGGTCCCGGCTGTCATTCGTGGATCTTTGACAGTCGTTACGGGTAGTCAGAAACCCGAAAGTCTGACAACCAGTCTCACCAAGGGGTATAGTATTACCCAGTAACTGGGTTGTGGAGATCAGATAGGCAGTCGCTCCATGTAAAATACTAGTATTCAGCTGCATCCGATTAGACTGGAAGCCGGCCCAAACATAGTTGGTAAAAGGCTAGGCAGATGATGGTGATGAAATAACTTATGAAGCAGTCTCAGACACACTACTTTATTTTCCTTAGCAAGCCATTTAAAAACTAGCCAATAAAAATAAGACATAAACCAGATTAAAACCCACAAAGTAAGTCTGTAACTCGATCTATCTAGCCGGTCTCCACCCACTTAGCTCGCCCCTCTAGAGACCACGACAAACTTCAGACGTGAGCAACTATTAATATAGTTGACAACTTTCACTGCACCTTAATTGAGTGGTTTAGCTTTTAACCGAGAAGTAACTTGGCAATCAGCTTGCTAACTTTTAGTAGAGATAACTGTAGGTGAATGTAAGGAGTTTATTCAAATCTTGATCGTTGTATCCGTGGTTTGATCTGCTGATCAAGTTAGTGATCTGCTGTGATCGTAACGCCAACTACCCCATATTTAAGTGTTTAACTGGTTTGCGGGGTAATAGCGTAAAACACTAACAGTAGGAATTGCTTTCATTTTGACAGTTCAGCAACATTAATTGCGTTATTTACGCTTTTGGAAGGAGAGTTTTTTCGAACATATTTATTTATTTATTTTTTTACTTCGAACACAGATGATTCATATTGTTGTTAGTAACTTTTATAAAACTACGTTAGTAACATCGTGAGCAATATACAAAACAAAACAAAACTAAAATGAAATATACAAACACTAATTCACTAATTCATAAACCTATAACTATGACTATGCCCCCTTCCCGCAGCACCAGACCCGCAGCTGTGCATACGGGTCCAGTGCCCCAGGAACGGGCAATCTGGCTTATTCGATATCACCTTTAGAATGCTGTTGGTGCTCGCTCGAATCCTACGCATCAGGGATGCTGTTCTTTTTCGCATAATAGCATGAAAGCCATCTGTCTCTGCTTCCGCAAACATCCCCTGATGCGCTACAGAACCGCGGGAGCCCCAACAGTACCCTACAGGCGTAATTGTACTGGACGCGAAGCAATGAAGCAATGGATTAGCCATATCCTTCAAAATTATTCATATTGAGATTGTGTTACGCAATTAGGGTGCGGACTTATTTGCCAACAACAACTACCAAAGCTCAAACTAGACTGTCATTTTTTTTATAGAAAGTGAGAGGCTTTAGAAACATACCTAGGTTATATGTATCCCTATTTCCTCTGCTCCCAAAAATCTAGAACAAAGACGTAATAATTAACACGCTATCCCACATAAATTATCCAATTAGTTTGTGGAAAAGAGGACATTTAATAAGCCACAAGTGGTACATTTAAATTATTTGCGGCACGGCCGGGGTTTGTCAGAAACCCGAAGATAAGCTTGTTAGGTGGCCCGGTTACTGATGAGGCCGGTTTTTGGACGCATTACAGTAACGAGGCGCAAAGTGCTCTAATTAAAAAATATGTCCTTTTTGTTTATTGTGGACGGTATTAGGGTCGCACAGATATTAACTTTGAAGCTGTTCTGCAAGGTCTGAGATTTATTTGGAAGCATTTGAGTGGAGTTGTAGCTTACATGTGTGACAATTATCTTAATTAGTTTTTCACCTTTTATAAGTACCTAAATTTAAATAAAGATAGAGGTATCATGTCAAATTACAAAATAACCCACAAGTTGGTCATTTTGATATGCTTACTCTTATAAATTAAATTTTACCCAAAAATAGAACCCAACATAGTGACAACACAGAACAGACAACACACACACACACACACACACACACACACACACACACACACACACACACACACACACACACACACACACACACACACACACACACGCACACACACAGACACACACGCACACACACACACACACACGCACGCACGCACGCAAGCACGCACGCACCCACATATATACACACACACACACACGCACCCATAGAACTCATCACACATAGAACTCATCATAGTAACTCCATTTAAAGCCCCTCTTACACACTTGACCCCGGCCCGTGTATTGGGTTTTTGTGCTTTTTTATATACTACTATAGTACTATAATCAACCTGTAATGTTCCCACAGCTGGGACACGGGCCTCCTCTCTGTGAGAGGGAGTGGGCCATAATCCACCACGTGGACCCAGTGCGGGCTGGTAGGACATGCCGGTTTCCTCACGATGTCTTTTATACGAGAAAAAAAAGTAAAAACAGTCAAAAAATTATTATTCTTCTAAAATTATTCACCGCCGTAATAAAACCCTAATAACCTTCCGATATCCTTCCTGATAACCTTCTGTTAACCAGCATAAAGACACAGATTACTCCTCAAGGCACATGAAGCGTGGCTTAAGAGGCTGCTATAAAATGTATTATATCTCGATTTGGACGGCATTCCCCTCACCTACAGTTACCTCATAAGTCTCGAGGGATGCCGAACTTATACCAGTATTCACATTAATACGTGTCGAGGTGGAAAGCAAGTTAGCTATTATATGAATAGTTCATCTTTGAATTGTGGGGCTCGTGGCTAAATACAGCCGCACGGGTCGAACGAAGATAAGCTTGCCGCAGTCGGTTCGTGGATGGGTTATCGGTATGTAATGGATGGTGGCTCGGAAGGCACGTTAAGTGTGCATACACGCGAGCGGCACGCGTCAACTGCTGTCGTTGACAGTCGTTGGCTGTGGTTGCCTCTGTCGTTGCCGTGTGCCGCTCGTTTGTGTGAACAGTAAGCCGTTGGTCTCGGTGTCTCATTCGTAGATCTTTGACAGTCGTTACGGGTAGTCAGAACCCCCAAAAGTCATATCGCTCCATGTAAAATACCGGTATTCAGCTGCATCCGGTTAGACTGGAAGCCGACACAAACATAGTTGGGAAAAGGCTAGGCAGATGATGATAAATAGTTCTTATTTGAATGTCTTTGTACTCGGTGTTGTGATAAAGTTTTGGAATTGTAAACGTTTCGTCTCCAAAGTTTTTTAGAGTTGTGCTGTTTTTCGTCTCTGATGTTTTTGATTCTTTCGTTTTTTTTCTCATCTGGATGATTTTGACGTAAAAGTTTACAAAAAATGCTTATTTTAAATGACGACCTGAATCTGTATTTTAGAAGTACGAGTACCTATATGATTTTCAAGTTTGTCACACAATACTCTGTCGACTGTTCGACTCTCTGTCTTTCTACATTTTTCTAAAGGTACTAAATAAAATTGCTTCAGATACATTCGATTTAAAATAAATGTGTATTCCATTAAATTTACCACAGAAATAAGCGCTGAATATTATTATAATGATTAAGGCAACAAAATCAAATGGTTTTATTGCAGATAGTTATAATAAATTGAAAATTAAATAATCCTCTGAATGGTGCATTCAATAACGTTATTTCACTAATAACGCGTTGCGCTCGCTAGCCGTGAACAAAGGATTAAATTTATTGAAATAATAAGTTTCGATGTTCATGTTTAAGCCTTTGCATTTCCATTAGTTTGTTTATTTATATTCACACAACGTAACATTCTACTAAAAATAAGAAAAATACTAGTGCCAATGGAGGTATACTAGTGTATAGGATCTACCGTGTAAAAGGGACCCGCCTATCAATTCTGTAAATATCTCACCGTGAAAACAAAGGTGAAGTGAGTCACAGCTCACTCTAAGCATACTTTACCTTAGATATCACGGTGAGATTTTTCCAGAATCGACCGGCTTTACTTCAAAGACCAGCCGTGCGATTCTGTAACCATCTCACCGTGAAAGCTTGGGTGAAGTGAGCGTGGAGTGAGCTGTCATTCGCTAGGGATTAACACTATTAAGTGCTCACTTCACTTATGATTACACGGTGAGATTTTCACAGAGTCGACCGGCAGTAATACTTGATGAAGTTTTTAAAAGCGTCGTATCCACAGGTGTCCGTCATTTTCTGTTTTCGCGACCACAACAAAGCCAAAAAGAGGGGTCTGCTTTTGTTTTGATTTATGTATTAAAGGAGCTACTAGAATTCTTTAAGGACAAAAAGTTTGTATTTTAAACTGGCTAAAATTAAGCAGAGTCCGAGCTATCCGACTGTTCGTGTACCTATCAAAAAGACAAGCCGTGCGATTCTGTAACCATCTCACCCTGAAGACTTGGGTGAAGTGAGCGTGGAGTGAGCTGTCATTAAGGATTAACACTATTGACACTGCTCACTTCAAGCTCACTCTACTTATGATTTCACGGTGAGATTTTTACAGAATCGACCGGCTGGAGTTGCTTATGGTTTTATTTATTTATGTATGAACTTCTAGTCTGACATGGATAAAGAATCTGACTTTTAAATGGGCGTCAATTAAGCATGGTCTTATGACTTAGATAAAAAAGCGTGGGGTGCTTTTTATCATATTTCTATACTAACTCTACGTTTACAAATAACTACTATTTATATAATTACAACAATCAATATCGAGCACCCCACGCTTTTTACAATGAAATTAATTTTCTTTTCATAACTTTATTTTTATTTTAGAATTTTTGAAACATATTGAGTTAGTCATACTTTATTATATAGTTATAACACTTGAATAAAATATAAATTAAAAGTTCTTTTCTGATTTTTAGTTCGATTTGCTATTACAGTAGCCGGCACATAACTTAGCAAGAGTCTTCCCCTTTTCCTCTCCTTTTTTCTCTTTCTTCTAAACAGACGTGTTAAAAATAAATTATGGCAATAACCGTAGATAATTACAAGCAATCAAAGTGATATTTTTTTTGTTGCACTAAGTGTACATGCGCAAACTTATTCCCACTACGGCAAAACCTTGCCAAGTTACGTGCCGCCGACTGTAAAGCGTGTTTTTTTTTTAAACTATATTTTATTTTTATATTTTTTTTAGTTTTTTTAAACTATTTTTTTTTTTACTTTTTTATCAAAATATGGTATTGGCGTCGGCCGTTGATAAGTCTACAACGTTTAAAGTAAATCTGATCACTTAAAGTGGGGCAAAATCGAGCCCTAACGAGTCAGTTACAAACATACAGGTGAATCTAATAAAAGCGTGTTAAAAATACCACCAAAGCATAACTTCAACCAAAATACAGCCAAACTCAATTTGCGATAGATCCTACCGACCGGCAGTGTACCCAGCCAGTGTGCAATTTAGCTCGTGGTCCCGGGTGCACCACACAAAGTTAAGACAAGTAAAACTATCAGTGGTTCACAACTTGTCTCTGACAACCATTAACTATCGAGTAATTTGCTTTTACACCACGGAATAAGGAAGTTCTTTTATTTATTTACCAATTAAACTTTTGCGGATTTTAGACCTAGTCTTGATAGTTTTAGGCGCTCTACCCACTGCACCGCGCCCCGTCGCGTAGCGCGGGATGGCAGATTTTACCATTGTATGCAAGTATCTCAATTTATATAGAAATCACGCCTAGCACAACACACTGCCGACGCGGAAATGAGCGGGAAGGCGCCCCGCGCGTAGTTTCTGCCAATCTGCGCGGGAGTGCGGGGCGTGCCGCGGGATATGACACACCGACTCCGCAGTCCCGGGCGTGATTTGATACTGTAAAGACGTTTGCACGATGGATCTCGACGTAGACAAACTGTCAATGTCGTAATCTGCATCACCGCGCGGGGGAGCAAATTACACCGCTAAGCAAGGCAGATCTGCGCCTCCGTCGCCGCGCGCGTTATCCGTCGCTCCGCGCACCGCGGCGGGACGCATCTTCAGTGGGTGAACCGCCGTAGGGTTAGAACCCTATTTATTACTAAGGCTCCGCTGTCCGTCCATCTGTCACGGGGTTGTCTTTTTTGAGCCGTAATAAATAGACACTTGAAGTGTTCACAGAGGCGGTACAGCCTCTGTGAACTGTGACTGCTTATAAAATTTAGTAATAATAAAAAAGTAAAAGATTAGAGGGGCCCCATACATAAAGTCTTTTTTTTAATGTATTGTCTTAAATATTGTACGATGGTACAGACGCCAGCACATCAAGCTACCCGAATCTGTCAGATTTTCCCAATCAACTTTGAGCCTTGTGCTTTAGCGATAAAGTTGAAAATCTATTAAAGAAATCTGACAGATTGAAGCTTGATGTGCTGGCGTCTGTACAAACCTAACTCTTCTTTTGCGAATCAGACTCGCAATTGGCCGCTTTTTATTTTTAGTCGTAAGTTGAGCAGAAAAAAAGACGTGAGTAATAAATACAAAAATGAATAGTTTAAAAATCCTATCTGCCACTGGGCAGTTTGTTGCGCTACTTATTCTTCCAAGCAAAATCACTAGGAAATGTTGAAGTGTGGGCGTTTTGGGGGACTGTCTTATGTAATTTGAAAGAAAAGAAAGAAAGAAAATGCGTTTATTGGCATTACATCAAAATAAATACACATTAAATCTATAAAACAGTAAACAAAGACTATAATGCCAAAAGGGCCTCAGCTCAGCATAATGTCAGATGACAACACAGTGTGTATCACCTGACGCTGATTTGAACGTTCAAAAAGTGTTGATTCTCAGCCTAGTTTGAATAAATGACTTTTGATTGATTTTGTCTTTATCATTTTATTGAAGCATCTATGTAATAGTACATTATGATATAAGTGCGGTAAGTTGAAAATTACAGCTGAGGCGATATTGCTAGCCCGAGCCGTAGGTGAGGGCTATAAGAAAGCAGAGGCTGTAATTATCAAACCGCACGTATGTCATACGACGTTTTATAACACATTTGTGAGGAAATAAAGAAAACTCGGACTTTCTTAAACGAATAAATCTTTAATTACTTGTTAAAACCGTTATTAAAAACATGAAGATAGTTTCATAATAAGCGCGCGAAATAATTTTTACTTTTTCACAAATTAGCGATGCGCGCGCATCAGCGTCTTTTGTTTACGGCAAAGTCACAAAAAACAGCCAGTATTACTAATAAAGTAAATTAATACTTTTGTGTTTTTGTTACAGATAAATGGTTGAAATTAATTGTCAAAATTAATTAAATTAAAGAATCAAATGTTTATTTATTATATTTTATCTCCCAAAGTTAATTTTATTCATAAAATGTTGACCACTTTTCTAACATAAAAACTCTTTGCTAAGATTTAAAAAAGTACCGTTCGTTTTAGACGGAGCATCTTGATAAACCGTGCGCTTTACATTACAATTACGCACAAGTACGTAATGAGATACATTACGATATTGAAATTGGTGCAGTAAGAGACCTTTTACGAGCAAATGTGTTATAAATAAATAAACAAGTGAATTCGCCACACATCCATATTATACACTCGACGATACGTCAATTAAGATAAAAGTTACTGCTAAGTACTCATTATTAAAATAGATATACCATGTATTTATTTAGAATATAATTTACCATTTCAGTACTTTACATAGCGTATATTAATTTATCTTACCCATCTATAATTTTTATTTCATTTATATTGTGCATCCTAACCGATCATGTCTAGATTTCTAGATTAAAACGACCCCCTACACAGTGGCAATGGCCATTCAAACAATGGCTTTAGTGGGCCATTGTGTACAGGGGTCATTAGAGCATGGTCTAGAGTCTAACCTAGTGTTAACATTTGACATTAGATTGTTAGATTATCCCTTAATAAAAGCGGGCGAGCTCACTCTTTTGTAATTATAATAGTATAATTAGATACATAATATTAATAATTTAACTGTGTGTATCTCTTTTTATGCTCGTAAACAGATGTCGCTAATCAAAAGCTACGGTGTGGCGGCGTTTATTTCGATCTCAATTTTAAATACGAAAAAAACATTTTTTTTTTCTAGATCATGAGAAGAATTATTTTATTGCAATTGGTTTATTAATTTTTCAAGAGCACCACATACAATACACAACACACTGCACCCGAGACGAATAAAGGCGTAAGTACACTTACGTCATTTATTAATTAAACAAATAAAATTATATTTGTAATTTAGATGACAACAAAATCTAGATTAACCAGCCTTTTCAGTGTAAAATTACAGAGTATATCCTTTGTCATATCAAAAAAGTATTACATGTACAACCAGACGTAAATAAGCGGAAATTATTTCATTCATTTTGTCTAGCAACACCAAAATATGACTACGGCGTAGCTGATGTCGTAGCCGCCGCCTACGCGGCTACGCTGTCGTAGCAGCTACGAGCTTCTACAGAATGTGAAACGATCCTCTTATCGACTCGACGACTCTTCGAAATTTACTAAGATTTTTTATAACATATATTTTTATTGTGTCCCACTGTAGGGCAAAAGCCTTTTTCTTTCCAAACCTCCCTGTCTTGTGCGATCTCTGGCCATGTTAGCCTTGCAACCGTTACAAGATCGTCACACCACCTTCGCCATAGAATCTAAATAAAAATATTAGCGTTCGATAGTATCATATTTGCTAAGCCCCTTATTAAAGTTAGGGCTCATTTTTCAATCATCTTGAAATTGTGGCAGTTTTTCATACAAAATCTGAAGAAGTAATATTTTTCGTATAAAAGAAATCTGATTATTACAAAATCAGCCGTAAATCAAATTATGTGTATCAAATCTAAGAAACGCAAAGGGTTAGCAAATCATGTCATTTAAGGCACATTTTTCAATCATCTGATAACTTTATTCGAGGAATATTTTTGAAATTTATTTTTGACAGTTGTTTCATACAAAAACAGACTGTCACGGCAATTTTATTCCTCGAACAAAAGTCATCTGGCGATGGAATAATCAGTCCTTAATTAACCAACTTGTTCTTAACTTCATACGTTTCGGTTTCGGCCGAAACTAGAAAACGAGCCGATATCTCGTTACGAATTCGGTTTCGGTTAAAAATCATGTTTCGGCCCGACACAAAAAAAAATACTAACCGAAGATAAGAAAAATAGGTACTTATTGAAGTGTCTACGTGAATACGAATACAAGATGTGCTTATAAATCGACTGGATGACCCTTCGAAATTCACGGAGGTGTTCAGTTCGAAATATGCTTTCAATGAAAACACTTCGCAACATTTGTGTTAGCACTACAAATCTAACGATACTTCAATAACATCAAGTTGTTTGGAAGCTGTCGGGGTATGGAAAATCTTAAACGAGAAATATGAGGAAACAAACCATTTGTAAGAGCTGATTTTACCAAAGTTAGATATATTTTATACGAGGAATTAAAATGACGTCTGACAGTTATAACATGGAAAAGCTGTCAAAAATTCAAAGTTTCCTCTCAGGATAAGACTTATTCTCGGTATAAAAGTTTGGTGAAATTCGCCCTAAATCAGAAAACGGTTTGCAGGACAAGACTTACGGCATTTATCCAGCTACAGTCGTTTCATAGTTATTTTACTTCTGACTTTGCATCGCGTTAATATTCTCGTTACAATGAGGTTGCTGTCGGGTCGCTACCACTGAAAAAGCTATCAAAATCAGAGTGAGCCTTATTCTCGTTACAATAAGGTTGCTGCTGGATTGATACCACTGACACAAGCTATCAAAATCACAGTGAGCCTTATTCTCGTTACTATAAGGTTGCGTTTGGGTTGCAACTGTCACAGGTAAAAAGAACTGTGAATGCCTTGAATGGACTGTACAAGGATATTTTGGTGCTCGTGCCTTTGACAGGGGGCGCTGTTTGTAACATTTGTGCAATTATTTTGTGAAATATGTCGAAAAACAAGATGGCGGCAAAAAGAACGTTATTCTAGGTTTCAAAGTCGAATTCGCCGTGGTCGAGTAATTAAATATTTCATCGTAAACTAAGAAAAAAATACCCTTTTTTTTCGGTAAAAATCGTTGCTTGGTATCGTGTTGGACCACGGACAATGAAGGGTTCCGTAGTTGGGTTGAATGCATCTCTAGAACAAACTTAACATTGTATTTGAAAAACATGTTCTCCCACCAACTGCAAATGTACACAATATTGAGAGATTTTTACGATGTTGTTTTAAAACCATAGACTTCTTATAGATTTTCCTGTAATCTATAAGTACATATAGAACTATTTTCTGTATTTTTTTCAACATATTAGACTCAGTAGTTTCGGCCATAAGGTGGACAGAATTGTTAATGTTCATCTATTTTATTAAAGAACTTTAAAACTATTTCGTTTACAATTATAAAAAAGAAATTACTGAGATGGCCACAGTTAGTCCTTTCATTAAATATATTAAACGGCACGGTAGTTTGCAATACGTTTTTTTTTTCATATTGGCCTATTCAAAATTCATTTATTTATATTTTTACGACTAAAAATAAAAAGCGGCCAATTGCGAGTCTGATTCGCAAAAGAAGAGTTAGGTTTGTACAGACGCCAGCACATCAAGCTACTGAGTATTTCTCAAAATAGTTGTACATTTGTGGAAAAAACATGTCCCAAAAGTTCGAGTCAAAATATTAAAATAAAATGATGAAACTTCTTGCAAGATATTTGCGAAGGGATGAAGAAATATACTCCTGATTAGGATTAGATATCGCAAAGACCGAAAATACTTCATAAAATTGTGTAACGCTTCAAGTTGTCACTATCATGATTTACTTTTCCATACAAAATCTTTTTGTCTCAATGGGTACCAACGACTTTGCCGCTTCAAAAAATACTACTTGACGTATGTCTAACGTTCTAATTTTCTGTAATTAGCACCTTCGTATAATCTAGTTTAAGGTTCAAAGTTGATTGTATCCTGCTTTCTTTAAAATATATTGAGTTTCACGCAATAAACAAAATGTCTCACCTTTTTTACTTTTTAGTCACGTACTCTTTAGTCACGCCATTTCTCAGTAATTTTTTTAATTTCTCAATGAATCTGTAGTATTTTGTACTGGAAACACTAAAAGCGTTCTTATTGGGCGATGGTAAATATCAGCGCCATATATTTTTTCAGTCAAAAACTAGATTCTCTTAGTGCTAAGGTTACTATTTCGTCACAATATTTCATAACAACTTTTTCGTCACGTGTACATCTTTCGTGAGAAATACTCTACTACAATCTGTCAGATTTCTTTAATACATTTTCAACTTTATCGCTAAATCATAAGGTTCAAAGTTGATTGGGAAAATCTGACAGTTTCGGGTAGCTTGATGTGCTGGCGTCTGTACGTTACACATCCGTTTTTAATCGGTCAATTTCATTCGGAGTAAATTGGCTGTGAGAGACGAGTGATTCCTGTGAGTGATCCTATAAAAGTTCCGTGTCATTTGGACGTACCAAACCATACAAGCTAACACTGAACTAAATCTATACTCCAATTTCGAGAACAGCACCCTAATTGCGTAACACACTATTCCTCTCAATTTGAATCATTTCAAAGCATATTGCTAATCCATTGCTCCATATCGACGGCGAAGTGCCAATACCTCCTAACTGACATTTTTTTTTGAGGAATTCATTTTTTATTTTGTTTTGAATTTAAAGGCTTCATTCACACGTTTTAGTGAAATCGCCTAAGTGTATTTTTAGTTGCAACAGCATTAAATTAAAATGTGTAAATATGTACAGACGCCAGCACATCAAGCTACTACAATCTGTCAGATTTCTTTAATAGATTTTCAACTTTAGCGCTAAAGCATAAGGTTCAAAGTTGATTGGGAAAATCTGACAGTTTCGGGTAGCTTGATGTGCTGGCGTCTGTACCTCCCAATTAAACAAACGTGTCTATTTTGAACGTTTTGTTTCAGTTAGTGTTGTTCAGTTTGTGTGTTTTGACTTTGTCAGTTAGGAGGTATTGGCACTTCGCCGCCGATATGTTGGAAAAATGTTGTTGAAGTGTCAAAATGAAACACTATTGATAGTGTGTTACGCAATTACCCTGCAGATCCCACGGGACCCTAAAAGAATACGATCATTGAATTAAAAAATCGTAAACGAATTTTTATCGCTTTGTTAATGGCCGATTAATACGGCGATTAGGGCTGTAGGGCGGCTGAAGTGGCTTTACCAGCTATATCGGCCACACTTACATAAGTTTTTAGGGTTACCAGATAAAAAATATCTTGTTTAAAGCTCAGCCTATAAAATAAAATAATGTATATTATTAAACTCCTTTATTAAATTGTAATATAATGTTAAAATTTTTGAAGATGTGTATTTTTCAACTGGCTGCACCCCGCGATTTTGTCCGCAGCCTCGATGCCCTGGGAATATCAGAATAAAAACGGCTGCACCTATTTTGACGGGACGTTTACGGGCAAATAGCTGATGTTATAAGGAGTAACAATAATAATAAAGATTGCCATTTATTTTGCACAGAATCCATATATGTTAGTAACAATTTTAAAATACAAATATCTATGTTAGTAGGTACAGACGCCAGCACATCAAGCTAACCGAAACTGTCAAATTTTCCCAATCAACTTTGAACCTAATGCTTTTGATGTGCTGGCGTCTTTACCTAATATAAGAAAGTAACATTCATGGGAATGTTACGGAACTATTCCCGCCCAGTGTGTCCGAATGGGACAGTCATATCGGGAAGCCATCAGTTGCAAAATGCTGTCGGTGCTACCGCTAACCTAGACCGTAACTTAGGCTACTTTTATTTTATAAAAAGAATTGGGGTTCCGCGCAATAAAAATAAAACCCCTGAAGTCGCAGGCACAGCTAGTTAATAAATAAGTAAGTAAGATGAAACCGGTAAATACAAAGTAATAAATACTTATGTGTTCAGTACCATCTGCCTAGCCTTTTCCCAACTATGTTGGGGTCGGCTTCCAGTCTAACCGAATGCAGCTGAATACTACTATTTTACATGGAGCGACTGCCTATCTGAAATCCACAACCCAGTTACTGGGTAATACGATACCCCTTGGTAAGACTGGTTGTCAGACTTTCGGGCTTCTGACTATTCGTAACGGCTGTCAAAGATCCACGAATGACAGCCGGGACCAACGGCTTAACGTGCTTTCCGAGGCACGGAGGGGTCTTAGTATGTAAAGATGGTCACCCATCCACAGACCAACCGCGGCAAGCGTAGCTTAACCTGATCGATCGACCTGTGCGGCTGTTATTATTTAGCCACGGGCCCCTCTTCAGTACCAAAATACAAAATGCCGACCGAAGGACAACCCTAAATAGAGTATACCATTATCGGTAGGATTACACAGAATGTCAGCACACATAAACTGGGGATAAATCTGAAGCCGAGGAATATTCCTTCTTATCTTAAGAAATGCTGACCCTGTCGCGTCGAGCTATAAAACGCGTAAGTCGACTTTCAGCATTTTTCAGGGTGCATAAAATAAAGTAGCCTTCATGGGTCGGTAAGCTTGATAGATTATAAATGATATTTTATTTCCGTTTTTTTTTCGTTCCTAATGTGTTCTGTTTTTGTACGCCCGTCAATATACAGACGCTAGCACATTCATCTACTACAATCTGTCAAGTTTCTTTAATAGATTTTCAACTTTGTCGCTGAAGCATAAGGTTCAAAGTTGATTGGGAAAATTTCACAGTTTCGGGTAGCTTTATGTGCTGGCGTCTGTACATATATCCGGACCAACTCTTGGATTTTAAACATAAACAAATACTTCAAGGGCCAATTTTTCAATAATTAAATTTTAATGGCTTTTACCTGAAGAATAAATGTAACGTTTTGACAGATTTGTCCTATTGACTTATATGGTTGTCCGTACAAAAACTGTCAAAATGACAAACTTATTCGTAGGATAAAAAATGAGTGACGTTTGAAAAACCGGCCCTTGTTCACTCATTTCATTTACTACCTTTGCAGAAACTTTAGCTACCTCAATGTATACATATCTATTTAACAAAATTTTTGGTCCCTCCATTTTGGCGTCAAAACGGAGGGAGCAACGAATGGGCTAGTCAAAAGAGTATCCTACCTATTTAGTATTACAATACCTTAATTCTACTTAAAAAATATGAAATTTGATTGCCCCTAACATGAATCGTTTGGGAACTATCGGCCATAAACGTTGGTCCCTCCATTCACGATTTAACTATCTGAGAAGAAACACTAAAACAAACAGGGAAGTTAATTGTTTGCCAAATTTATTACCAACTTAAATTGCCGTATATTCAAACCAAAACTGTCATTCTTTGACACACACATGCCCAATTGACGTAGAGGGTTTTGGATTTGATAAAAAAGTAATTTCCCTGTACGTCCTCACCTTGGGCTGTGCCCTAGTGACTGGCTTATATTTTTACCATAGCATGAGTTGCATATGATAAATCAGGCATAAGTAAATTTGTAACTTTGACATTTTTGTTACAGTTTGTAGATATGAATTCATAGAACATATTTTTTTTTTAAATATCGACCTAATACGTGTTTTCGTAGTTCACATCCATTCAACAGCTGTCACAAACAGCAAAAAATAATAAGAAATTAATGGTAAACTGCGTTTGCAATTTAGTTTCCACGTAAACAAATACGTTTCTTTTGAAAATTAACTTTGATACCTACAAAAAAGCACAGTTTACACTACAACTTCAGCATCTTTATGACTTTTACAATAGTCAAAGTCATTCTAAAATAAACTTAATTTACACATCCATTAAAAATGATATTTTTTGAATTGGAAATAACATGTTATCTAACATCTCATCTACTTACATCTTTTCATTTCCGCGAAGACTGCGATACAGACCGCTTTTCCTAAGCCTGAGTGGGCGTAAATTTAAGTACCGATGTTTAGTTCTACACACCAGTAACTTCGAAATTACTAGAGGAAATGTTCTTAATTCAAGACTCGGTTTAGGTCTCTCTTATATTACCTAAAGCAAAGATGGTCACGATTAGGACATGGGTCATCCTTCCTTTTCGAAAAGCTTTTGCTAAACGTACTACGAGGAGCTTTAGGCACTCGAATGACGTTGACAGGGGGCGCTGTTGGTAAACATTTGTGCCATTGTTTTGTAAAATGACACTTGAAAATTATTCAAAAAACAAGATGGCGGCGTTGGTTCCGACTTTGGCCACGCGCCACAATAGCCTTAAAGGTTATAGTCTGTCAGCTAGGAATCTGGTTAGTACAGTCCGTTCCGTTATTTCACCTCTGATAGCAGCAACCTAACAGCAACCTTATAATGAAGAGAATAAAGATCACTATGATTTGGACATTGGTGCAAAATTAGGGGTAGTTACTGTGTACGGACTGTGACGAGTTCTTGTAAAATGAATTCCCAATTATCATGCATTTTCGTTTTAATTTAAAATTGGAACTACAAAGTCCGTTTTTTTAATGAAATCTTGTCTATCATGGAGTGATTCCGGGAAACACTAAGTGACATGCAGGGCTATGAATTATATGTAACGTTAAAGATGTTTGTAATTAATATTACTTATACCTGTGTCATACAAAAAAAGGATTGCTTTAGTTCTTAGGAGCTCCGCAAAAAGCAACAGAATCACTATCACTAAATAGTAAACAAAGTCGCTTCGCTGTCTGTCTGTCCCTATATATGCTTAGATCTTTAAAAGTACGCAACGAATTTTGATGCGGTTTTTTTTGATAGATAGAGTGATTCAAGAGGAAGGTTTATATGTATAATACATGCATAATATAGTAGAGAAACACTGATAATTTTAGAGGTTTCTAATGTAATGTCGTAAATAAACACATTTTTTTGCGCTTACATTGTAAACGCTGGCTGAACACGTCGAGATAGATCAAAATAATGTACTACAGTATTGTACACCTTAAAAAGGTCTACATAAAAGTCCGCGATGGTATATGTCTATCTCTTAGGGATAACCCACAATAACCATTTTTTATTCTATACTTTTTACTAGAAATAATGGCTCTAAAATTATCAGTGTTTCTCCATTGCACCCGTGCGAAGCCGGGGCGGGTCGCTAGTTGAATAAACAAAATCATTTTTCACTTCACAAAAAGATAGATATCGTATCGTAAAACAATTTGCTTTTAAAACGATATTTCGATTAAAGAGGTGTTGAAATATCGGCTTCGAATTGGCGATACACGATCGGGCCATGATTGCTTAGTGAGCCAATTAACGGCACCTGTCCCACCGCCAGCGATTAACGAGAAGCGAGTAGAACTAACAGCCGCACGGATAGATCGATCAGGTTAAGCTACGCTTGCCGCAGTTGGTACATGGATGGGTGATCATCTTTACATACCAAGACCCCTCCGTGCCTCGGAAAGCACGATAAGCCGCTGGTCCCGGCTGTCATTCGAAGATCTTTGTCAATCGTTACGGGTCGTCAGAAGCCCGAAAGCCTGAAAACCAGTCTTAGCAAGGGGTATCGTATTACCCAGTATCTGGGTTGTGTAGGTCCGATACGCAGTCACTCCATGTAAAATACTGGTATACAGCTGCATCCGGTTAGTTGGGAAGCTGACCCCAACATAGTTGGGAAAAGGCTAGGCAGAAGAGTAGATCGAGCATCTAAAGACGAATTCGCGATTAGTGAGTGCGCGATGGTATCGAGTAAATACGCACTGGTATGCGTATGTACCAAGTGTTCCGAGTTCAACCGTGTACTGCCCGCCATATGAGCGTCACTAAGCGAGTACTCCTTTTGATAGCTCTTGTCTCTGCACGCTGCAACGAACTAGGCCTCGCCTCTCGGCTTGAACAGTCAGCGACCAACTATTTGTTTAAGCATCTCTTTTACTTAAACGGGATCTACAATCTTTTTTACGCACGACGGCATGTAAACTTATACATTTCCAGTATAAGCTGACTTCTCACTATATAAAAAGCATTACGAGGTCAGCTAGAATTGGAAATGTATTTATTTATTTATTCAAAATCTGTACTAACAATATTTTTTTATTGCTGAAGACGCCTGATGGAAAGCGCTATAGCATACATAAAGTCTGCCAAACTGCATAACGGTTTGTCAGCAGTTGTTCTAAAAAATGATTGTGTTAAATCGTAATTATGCTAAGTAAACTATAAAATAATATACCTACAGTCAAGATCAAAAAATATACATTTTACAAAAAGCTATTATACAAAAATAAAGAATATACAAGGTGTAATTGAAATGGCGTTCGACATGAAAAGAGGCCATTGTACTCATCATTATGAACAACTTTTACTATGCGACCAACCCTGACATAGCAAAAAAGTCAGCTGTTCCCTACATTTTGACGAGTTATGGGAACATAAATGTAGGGAACAGCTGATTTTTTGTGATATCAGGTTTGGTAAACCTTTTGCATAGTAGTGTACCTCAATGTAGTCGTTTATTTAGTTTCGAACATGTAACCCCACATGATGTAGTTAATGTTTTTAACCTACTTAAGTCTAAAAACACCGGTGACTACTGGGGCATCTCCATTAAACTTTTAAGTAATATAATAGACATCGTAGCCCCCTATCTAGCTGTTACTTTTAATAAATGTGTTGATTTAGGAATTTTTCCTGACCTCATGAAGAATAGTAAAGTCATACCTTTATTTAAATCAGGTAATAAAAACGATGTTGGCAATTTTAGGCCTATTTCCATCTTACCTGCATTTAGCAAAATATTTGAAAAAATAATACTCAAGCAGTTGCTAAGACATTTTAATTTAAATAGCCTCCTTCATAATGAACAGTATGGCTTTACAAAAGGTCGTTCGACTACAGATGCGGGTGTTGCTTTGCTGAAGCACATATTTAACGCATGGGAGAGCTCGCAAAATGCTATCGGAGTTTTCTGTGATCTTTCCAAAGCCTTTGATTGCGTGCACCATGACACGCTTTTGCGTAAACTACGTCATTACGGTGTCCAAAACGAAGCTCTCAACGTAATAAATTGTTATTTACATAATAGGTTCCAATGTGTAGATGTTAATGGTGTGAAATCTTCCGGGCTACCAGTTCAGTTAGGTGTGCCGCAAGGCTCAATACTGGGCCCATTCTTGTTCTTAGTTTATATCAATGATTTACCATTCCATTTAAAGGGAATCTGTGACGTTGTACTGTTTGCTGATGATACATCTCTTATTTTTAAAGTAGACAGGAATAGACTAGATTTTGACGAGGTAAACAGTGCACTCTCAATAGTTACGGATTGGTTTACGTCAAATAACCTAGTTCTCAATGCCAAGAAAACGAAATGTGTAAAGTTCGCCTTACCGAATGTTAGAAATCTAGGACCCAACATCGTCTTAGATAAAGAGGCGCTTGAGACTGTGAGCTCAGCAGTTTTTCTGGGAATAACAGTAGATGCCAAACTTCAGTGGGGACCACATATATCGAGCCTAGCAGGAAGGCTCAGTTCGGCTGCCTACGCCGTCAGGAAAGTAAGACAATACACTGACGTTGATACAGCTCGTTTAGTATATTTTAGTTATTTTCATAGCGTTATGTCCTACGGTATTCTGCTGTGGGGCAAAGCAGCTGATATACAAAATATATTCGTCCTTCAAAAACGAGCTGTTCGAGCTATTTACCAGCTAGGTGCTAGAGTTTCTCTAAGAGATTTATTTAAAGATATTGGTATTCTCACGGTTGCATCACAATTCATATTTGCCAACATCATATATATTAGGCAAAATATACACTTGTATACTAAAAACAGTGATGTTCACAATGTTAACACCAGAAATAAGGACAAACTACGTGCTCCCTTTCACCGGCTTCATAAGGTTCATAACTCATTTGTTGGGCTTGGTATAGCCTTTTATAACAAGCTACCCTCTTCTTTGCTAGATTTGCCTTTTAATGCATTTAAAGCTCAAGTAAAATCCAACCTTTGTTCAAAGGCATACTACTCCATCAACGACTACTTAAACGATAAGAATAGTTGGTCGCCCTGATTAACTCAAGACAATGTTTATGTTCTTTCTCCAGAATTAGATTACTGATAGGTTATTATACTATGAGCTCATTATACAATTGTTTTTATTGGGCTGTATAAGTCAAATCAGTTTAGTTTTATTTTTATTATATTATTGACATAATCAACCCATTTAAATGTTTTCTAATGAGTTGATTGCAATATGTGGTTAGCTAGTGACCTCGACGATTGATCATATTATTCTTACCTGAGCAACCGGCAGCAAGTTCGTCATGCTCCCTCAGATGTCACTGCTTGCGGTAGCGTCGGGGGTCGGGTTGCCTCCTTCCCTCAAATATGGCGAGGGGGGTAATGGCTGATCTTTGCGTTATGCTCGTGAACGGGTGCTGCTTGTGGTGACTGGTCGTCTTGCTGACCATGGTTTTATTATTGTTATAATTAGTAATAACTTGTTTATTTAGTTTCCTTCGATGGTCCTAGTTTATCATTTGTGACTTCAAGCGACAGCTATGTAAACAGAACCCAGCATTGCATAAATATGTTAGCGGTCACGCCCTTCATACCTGGAGGCTTTTATTTAATTTTCATTTATTAATTTTTGCTTGAGTACCTACGTATAGTTTTTTATTGTATTTCTTGGTATATTGGCGTTGCTAGCTGACATATGGCAGATAATTGAATTTAGTGTCCTGTGTCTTGTAATGTTAATTGCTTTGCATACCTTGTATTGTATTCAGTCAAGTATTTTCTAACTGAACAGACAGCTGTGCTGCTGGGGAGTTTGTTGCGCCACTTCTTCTTCCCAGCGAAAGCACTAGGAAGTGGTGAAGGGCGGGCGTTTTGGGGGACTGTCTTTTGTAATTTTGACGTTCGAAAAGTGCTGATTCTCAGCCTAGTTTGAATAAATGACTTTTGATTTTGATTTTGATTTTGATTTTGGTAGTAAAAGTTGTCCTTAATGATGAATACAATGGCCTCTTTTCAAGTCCAACACCATTTACATTACACCTCGTATAGTATATGTACTTAGTGTATTTCTTGAGCGAGCGTGTTTCTTGAGCGAGTAAGGCCCGGCGCCCATTATCGGCATCGGCAAGGAAAAGGATCCTTCGGCATCCTACATGCAATCGCACACTATCGGCAATTATGCTTTGGCATGCTGCAACGTTCTTAGGGATGACGAGGCGTCCTTAAGGATGCCGCACCGTCCTGTAGCTTGCCGAAGCGTCTCAATATCGTATTTCTCAAACTATCCCCCGAGTGTTGCCTCGGCGCTGGCGGCGTACCGAAGGTTGCCGAAGGATGCCGAAGCATCCCGAAGCATTCTCAAGGCTGCCGATACACCAGCCTCAAGCATACCGAAGCGGTATTTTTGTTATTACGACCACATATCACGGAAATTTCTACTTTATTGCCATTATGTTATAGTATATTGCTATTTGCCACCTAAAATCCTCAGTCGTACCGATGCCGATAGTGGGCGCCGGGCCTTAATCGTTGATAGCCAGTCGCTCCGTCAGCGGCGGTGGAGGAGATCCCTACGGGAAAACCAGTTTGATTGTGTTCCGTTTCTCGAACCAACGGGTTTTTAATTACCGAGCTACTGTGGACTCGGTATTGAATTATTTTTCGGCGAATAATTAAAGCAATTAGCGCTTGTGTATGACGGCTTATCTCGGGTAGCAATTTATCAGCGTGAAAGGATTTTTGAGTAGGTGGATAGGAGGTAAACAAAATGTACATTCCCACTGAGTGTACATTTTTTTTTACAAAAGAGTTACAGTTGAGAGAGAGAGAGAGTAAATACAGTGCGGCCATTCTTGACACCTGTCAGTTGCATACAAACGAATACGTTTTTTGCGAATTTGATCTTTATTAGCTACTAGAATTGTCGTACGTCGGAACGCATTCCCTCGACGTCACGGCCGGAATGGAGTTAAGATATCCTAGCTTTTTACTAACTATGTCGGGGTCGGCTTCTAGTCTAACCGGATGCTGAATACCAATGTTTCACATGGAGCAGTACATACCCCTTGGTAAGACTGGTTGCTAGACTTTCGGAATTCTGACGACCCGTAACGACTGCATCTTACAAAACTTGACCTAACATAAAATTCAAAGACATTAAAATACTACATCCAAGCATTAAGGACAATTTTCTTCCCCATTTCTCTTCCCAGAATACAGTGGGAACTCATTCATTACAAGTGATTGTTTCTCACAATGACCAGCAAGAATAATAGAGACGATTCCGCGTAATGACCGGGCTAAGTGTGTTTGTACAATAAAACTTCAAATCATGTAAATTAATTAGTTCTTTATTCGTTTATGTTTGGTTGAGATGTTATGGTTTAATGAGACAAAATATTTTGGATCCGTTTTACTGATTAGAACCTTTTTTCTATTTCTACACTGAAATATATTAGGAAAAAAACAGTGGGTGGCCACAACTTAGGTATAAGTTGAAGTTTCCAAACGCAAGCGGGCATTATCACCTAAATGATCAACATTATGATCTAAAACTGTGGAATGACATGAATATTTTGTTTTAAAAGAGTGTCCATGAAGTTTCCTGCCCGTTCATTTTTATAGGAAACTATTTGCTTTGGTATAGACAACTAGCTTCATCTTTCTAACTAATCGACTTCTTGACAGTAAAAAAAATTTTATATAAAAAAAAAAACAACCGACTTCTAAAAAAACACTACAAAGTGAAAAATAATTTTAATTTTGGAAGTCGGTGTCGTTGGTTCTGCATTTTGGTTTTTTGACACCGACTTCCGAAATTAAAATTATTTTTCACTTTGTAGTGTTTTTTTAGAAGTCGGTTGTTTTTTTTTTTATATAAAATTTTTTATTTTTCACTTTTTAGTTATATCTACCCCAATCAAATTCATATAAACAATTGCTATGTAAATATCAGTGACAGGAAGCTGCATCTGCGTTTATAGGGTACAGACGTGATGTTATGTTGTGCGATTGCGTAAACAATGCATACATATGCGATAGCAGCAATCGCGGTTGTTTTACTGGTAATAAAAAAAAAATTATAACCTTTGTAGTGAGTACAGGCGTGATCTTATGTTGTGTGATGGTGTAAACAATGCTTAGATATGCTATAGCAACAATCGCGGTTAATCTGCTGTTATTTATTGAAGAGTTCCCCCGATTTCTACAAGATCCCATCATCAGATATTGAAATGGTGACAATGGGACCACACGGGAAGCACCAGCTTTCAAATAAAAAAAGAATCATGAAAATCCGTTCACCCAGTCGGTTATTATGAGGTAACAAACATAAAAAAAAAAAAAAAAAAAAAAAAAAAAAAAAAAAAAAAAAATACAGTCGAATTGATAACCTCCTCCTTTTTTGAAGTCGGTTAAAAAGTGGTCTGATTGAAATACCTAAATACCTTAAGTTTGTGTTTGTGGACAAGCATCGTGAGGAAACATCCCAGAACAAAAACATCGAAGGCATGTAATAATATCCCAATTCGCTCTGAGCCTGCGAGGTGGAATTAAATTATGGCCGACTTCCTCTCACAGAGTGGAGGCCTGAGTCGCAGCAGTGGGGACATAAACTGACTACATAGAGATAATTATTAACTCAAGCTAAAAGATTTATACACATAGCATGAAAACATTCTTTTATACTACAGAGAGATATTTACAGGCCACTATAAACTCAAATCACACTATAATACGAGTATTATGTATAAAGGCGAAAGTTTGTGAGTGTGCGTGTTTGTATGTTTGTTACTTCTTCACGCTCAAACGGCTGAACGGTTTTGGATGAAATTTGGTACACAGATAGTTTATAGCCGAGATTAACACATAGGATACTTTTTATCCCGATATTCCCACGGAATCGACACTTATGCGGGTGAAACCGTGGGGCGCAGCTAGTTAACTACTAAAATAAAGACAAAAACCTCTATTCCCATATGCACGAAAAATTCCACTCCAAGTATAAAGACGGTCCGTTAAAGTCTGAGTCTCAATTACTTTGTCCCCTTTGTTCGACGCCAATCTTCGCCAGTGGCAGAACAAAGGCGCTACGCCAGTGAGACTATTGCCTGCTGTATGTGCGATTATTAACCAAAATGTTTGTTGGAAATGTGCAACGGTATTATGTTGGAGATTTATACGTGTTCTGAAATGTTGGTAGCATTTTGTATATTAAATTTGAATACTAAATCGCAGTGCATCGTCTACGCGCACTATTCGTTTTCGGTGAGCGTTCTTTCTTTCGGAATTTCCTTCAAGCCCGTGATTACAAGAGTGTTACTCAATTAGAGTGCAGAAAATAGAGGAATACGTTAGTATGGAATGAACGCCAACGACCACGAGACCCCGTTTCCTCTTAAAAACACCCTCTTGAAAGACAAACAAGGATGTCGTTGATGTTAGAGGGAGCGTAGGGCGTTGGCCATAAGATGCAACTTGCTGGCCCGCAGATTTGCAAGGTGCGACAGAAATGTCAAGATAACTCTGTTTAGGGCGTATTGCCAGACTTTTTATACTTGCAGTCTGTGGACCAGATACACGCAGAAGACGTTCAATGCCCTGCGTGTGCAATACAACAACGCTTTTAGGATACTGCTGTCGCTGTCGCGTTTCTGTAGTGCATCAGGGATGTTCGCAGCAGCGCGTACAGATGACTTCTTTGCGATCATTCGTAAAAGATCCGCTTCACTACTGCGTCGGATGCGGAGCGGCGACCACAGTCTTCTGAGCGTTGTTGCTAGTAAGACTGAAGGCCGCCTTGTGGGGCACCTGTGCGCAGTGCATGTGCGGTTGCCAGGTGTCTCCGTGAGGTGGCGCAATTAATATATTACTGTGTGTTTTTAGTCTATTATTATACTAACATAGGTTAAGAAATACTAACAAATGTATGGGTTCTACCTGAATTAAAGATAAATAATAATAATAATTATTATTATTATTAAACATACTATGAAAAGACACTATTTAAACATCAAACAAAAAAATTAAAAAAAAACTTATACAGCCGGTCGATTCTGTAAAAATCTCATGAAGTGAACAGTGTCAATAATGGTAATCCCTAATAACAGCTCACTTCCCACTCACTTCACATAAGTTCTCACGGTGAGATTTTTACAGCCTTTCTACGACAAAAACGCCAACAAGACATCACAGACAAATACATTATAACCGGATTCACACGTAATCTGTACGATATATGCATTAATTACGATATTTGCATTAATAACTTAGTGGCAAGGAAAATTAAAAAAGCGCTCTTCCTCTCTCTACCTATTTAAAAATTTGCTGTGCCCGACAGGGTCCATAATTGTTTCTATTATTTCTTTATTTACCACCTGTAATTGTACATTATGGATTGCAATAAACGTTTTCATTTGATTTGATTTAATTTACATGACATAATTATTTAAAAATCAAAAAAGGGAACTGATGAACATACATACAAAGCCTGTGAAAATCATAGCCCTCCTTTGGCTGCGCCTTAGTCGGATAAAAAGAAAAACTGTACAAAACATGAAGAGTGACTTTCAACATTTCACAAACTATACGTCCTTACAAGGAAATGAGTTTGCCCGATACTGTGGTCCATCAACACAAACGACTTATGTTCATCTCTGCATTACTAACTACTCTGATGGATCTCTCACACACAAGTGAAGCGATGGATGCAATGCCTTAACGTTGTCATGATCTAGCCTAGGAGGGAGAACATAAACGCAACCTTAACTTCCAATAAACTAAGTTGAAATTAAAATGGCAATATATCTCGAAAAGAACATAAGACATGTTGAATTTCACACTAGAATCTGAATTCTGTGTTAGTGAATTTAAGTTTCTTATTCCATAACATGGTTGTTATGTAGTGTACAGGGCATACTGAAGGATGTTTCTTGGAACTGAGCCGTAGGTATGTTAGTGTTATTTGCATCTCTTCAAGGTGCTGTAAGATGCAAATCAATGCACAGATGTGTCGCTTTAAACAAAACAGCGGTGGTATAGAAAATCAGTGACATCACATTTAAAAATTACGTTTCCTACGTTTCCTAAAAGATCATATTTTCAAATTCGCTTTGGTACTTTGCTAATAGAATACTGAGAGTCCTCCGATTTTATAACCCAATTATCAGAAAGTATAACATAATATTTCAGTTTTTTTTTTTGCAAGAAATACTGATTGGCGCCATAAAACCTTGTGACGTCAATTTATCCGTCAAGTGCCAATTAAACTTTATGTTTGTTTGTTTTCTACCCTTACTGCTGGATAAAAACCTTCAAAAAATGCAGGGAAAATGATTATGTGTGATTTCCGTTTTCATGCTTTTTAGGTCATAATGCCGCCACGCCATACAAGATAGTTCAACAACACAAAACTCCCGAAGAAATACATAAAGCCCACGGAGGTAACCAATTTTATTTTTGCCCACAGCACGGCAACGCGACGACCTCAAGCGAGACGTCGGTCGGGACGAACACGGCAACCGCCGCTCCCTCCGCCGGACCCAGCAAGGGCCCGCCTCCGGCCGCCAAGTTCCGCCACGGTCTGCTGCAGCTCATGATACACACGATCGATCCCATGCATGACGGTGAGTTAGGTACGCACGCAGCTTTGCCTACACTTTACACCTGTGCTAACATTGGTTTTGGGTGGTTGATGATAAAGTTTGCCATGTATTTTATCGGACCTTAAATAATTCCCAAGTTTTTATTATATTTTTTATTTATTTCTTTAATTAAAACGGTTTAAAACCAATCACAGAAATTAAAGACACTGTTTATATATACAAATAAAAGATAAAATCATCAACTAAAAAGTTAACAACACTTTCATAAATCCCTGTACTTCTGACATGCCGACAAAATCTTCGTCCATTTGTCCGCAAACAAATCGTTTTTTGGGTTAGAGTCCAAGATATCATTAAGTCCGGCCAGAGTACGTAGTACTGGGGACTTAGCACGCGCAACTGTGCGACATGGAGGCACAGCAAACAACCTTTGTTTTCTGCCGCGTTGCTTTCCTTAACCTTTTGACCGCCACGGACGGCTATAGCCGACAAACGAAAAAGTGCCAAACACGCCACCGACGTCTACAGCCGTCAAGAAAACGACATTTTTTAAGTAAAAAATAAATATACTAAATTAGAAAAGATTTATTTTGTACTTAAAAAATGTCGTTTTCTTGACGGCTGTAGACGTCGGTGGCGTGTTTGGCACGTTTTCGTTTGTCGGCTATAGCCGTCCGTGGCGGTCAAAAGGTTAAACTATTATTGAAAATTCTAATAAATTGATTGCGCCTCTTATTGTGACGGTATATGTATAATAGGGCCTATGTAGGGTCATAGGCCCTAGTATACATATACCGTTCTGACATCAACCATCGAGCGGTAGCCCACCAGACACAACACCCGTCTGATCAAAGGGTCCTTTTCTATGTAGGACGAAGAACTTCACACACTTACTCATACCTCAATAATAAAATAAAAAAAACATTCCAGAATTAAATAATAATGACCAGTCTGTAGTGTCCCACTGCAGGGCAAAAAGGAAAGGTAGGCCCTTTCCTTTTTTCCATTCAACCCGATCCTGATCCAATATGGACCAATCCCACATATAGGCGTCAAGTTCGTCAAGACTCCACACCAGAATTGTTGAATGTTAAATGATTTATTTTCTGTAAGTACAAACACTTTTACATGTCAATCATATTTTTTTTTTTTGAAAATCCTAAATTCTTTTGGCTTTTTAGAATTCAAAGTTAGCGTAAATGAAGCCTACTTGGTTTTAAAGTAACGCTTAATAATTCTAAAATCCCTAGAGTTGTTCATGTTTTGCATTTAGAATATAGAACACACCTTAACAAATGAACGGAACAATATGTTTGGGTAAACAATTTTTTTTAGAAAGATATTCTGAAAGTTAAATCTCAATATGCAGTTTTAAAAGCGCTCTTTCCAGTTACAAATGTGCTATGTTTTGGTTAAGGCAGTTAGAAAATCTACGTAAAAATTAACATACCTACCCATAAATCTCGACCCCGCCCCTAGAATCAAATTCCATTTGACCGATTCCTTAGAAAATTCGAAGCCAATTATTTCACAACATTGTATTAAAAACCCAATTTATCATCAATTACCCAAAGTTAACCTCATAACAACCGCCTTACGTGAGCGAGTCTCGCCACGCAACCATAATAATTATAACAACCATCAATTAATAATAAAAAAAAACATTTTCATTCGTGTGTCGCTTGCATTACTCACATAAGTCAGGAAAATTGTTATACCAATATTTTACTAATGGTACAAAAACGGATCCCGACGGCACTTGGTACAAAAACGGATCCAAATTAGGTCAAATAAAGGAGAACGTACCTCATGTTACAGGGGGTACGCACAGCGCTTTGCAATCACTAACGCTACGGTGCCTGAAGTTTAGAGCTCCTGAAACGTTCAATGGAGCTCTGAAATGGCCTTTAACAGAGCCTTAGGGCGCTATTCCACCAGTGTGTGGCATTGTGCGACACTGTACTGCACAGTGTACAACACAAATGTTTCTTTCAGTGGACTCACTTAAGTAAACATTTACAAATGTACTGCACTGTGCGCTAAAGTAAAACACAGCTTTTCTAGTGGAAGCAGAGACTAACGGATCTGCAGCTCAGTGCGTGCTCTGTTGGAGTTCAGGTCCTATACCATAAAACTTTACAAGTCTACAATTCTACAATATTCTTAAACTAGCGACCCGCCCCGGCTTCGCACGGGTGCAATGCTGATCACTACATAGTAGTCGCTTCCCGCTGTCTGTCTGTCTCTATGTATGTTTGGATCTTGAAAACTACGCTACGGATTTTGATGCGGTTTTTTTTTATAGATAAGAGTGATTCAAGAGGAAGGTTTATATGTATAATACATGCATAATATACTAGAGAAACACTGATAATTTTAGAGCCATTATATCTCGTAAAAAGTATAGGATAAAAAATCGTTATTGTGGGATTTTTTTGTAGACCTTTTTAAGGTGTACAATACTGTAGTACATTATTTTGATCTATCTCGTAGGATTCAGCCAGCGTTTGCAATGTAAACGCAAAAAAATGTGTTTATTTACGACATCACATTAGAAACCTCTAAAATTATCAGTGTATCTCTACTATATTATGCATGTATTATACATATAAACCTTCCTCTTGAATCACTCTATCTATTAAAAAAACCGCATCAAAATCCGTTGCGCAGTTTAAAAGATCTAAGCATATATAAGGACAGACAGACGGAAGCGACTTTGTTTTATACTATGTAGTGATCGTGTAAGTGCGCATACACACGAGGCGTTGACGGCTGTAGTTGCCCTGCCATTGACGCGTGTCGCACGTGTGAATGCACACTAACACAGAAATTACCAATATGAATGAGTTAAAATTCCTTCGCATTTTTAAAAGCGTAATTTAAAGCATAGGTATAAATTGTAGACTTGTCACTACAATTTACATATTTGTTAGGTTTATCCGTTTCAATTGTGTGGCTTAGACTTTTGTGGTACACGGACTTTACGAGTATTATGAATTAGTAAATTGTAACATGTAAAGGAGACGGGGATTTCTGGGCCTGATTGTAATAAGTTGAGGTATGGCTTAAAAAAAAGGTTATATTTTTCTATTTCAAAATGTGAAAAATCAACTCAATTTATAATCTGGAAAATGAGAAATCCAATAATTAAGTTAGGGTTTGGAATATCGATATTATAATCGATTAACGTTACAGAGTTCATACTGCTTACGAAAATGTTTTCACCAGATAATTCATTCAATTAAAATAATTAAATCTGTTAGAATTAAAGTATTAAGAGTTTAAACTAATTAAATATCTACATAATTAAGATAAATCAATTCACGTTTACTAATCGATTATTGTATTTTTAACCTGTGCTAACTCTGACTTGACATGCATGACATGACATCGACACTCGTTCGTATCGTCTAGTGCGTGTGCGTTTTGAGTGTGTTTCCTCCCATACTTTTATTGATATTTTCTTCGACCCCTGCTTTCTTACGGACTTCTGATCTTCCTTCTTGTACGACCTTTGCCTTGCTACCATACCCGACATGGAGAACCCCGCTTAAACGTTGAACTTGGACTTATTATTTTAGATTCTACGAACGACCTACCGATTGGATATTGATTGACATCATGTATCGTTGTGTAAATTGTGGCCCCTGCTTCGGCAGTCGGGTAAAAAATGACAATCCCACTTCAAAAATCGGCTGTTAAGTACAGATTGTTACGTAACCTCACTTTTCCTAAATACCTTTTATCTCGGCTCTCAGACTGCCAAAATCTGCAAAATTTTCAGTGATTGTTTGTAATTAAAATAGCAATCAATTAACACCAATTTCATCTTTTTACATCCAGGCCCAAAATTGTATGAAAGCGTATCCGTCTCCTTTTTGTGGTATAGGGCCTTGCATAAAATGTTTATGAACAAATGTGCTGGACACTGGGGCTATATACAGTGGGCCAAAATACTACGTGGAGCCCTGACACAGCTCGCGGTAGGCCCTGTAGAAGACGGCGACAAACCGGAGAAAAAAAAAAGGCCAGTGGTCCACTTTAGCCCAGGATCGAAAGAGCTGGAAGTCATAGAAAGAGGCCTTTGTCCAGCAGTGGGATGGAGCAGGCTAACAGTAACAGTGTTGAACAGAATTTTGGTGGAATCGCGCCTTAACATTGCCTCAAACTGCAAATGTTATTTAAGAAAAATAAGGAGCTTGTATCGATGCAAAAATAGAATCCTGCTTGATTCGTGTGCTACTAGAAGCACAAGCATCGATCATACATAACATTGCAATATTGTACGTTTCTATATTCATTGTGTTGTTCTGTGACTGTTTTCAGGTATTTTATTTATTAACATGTTAAGAGGGTTCATCCGTTATAGCCATGTTGGAGATTCAAAATTGATGGTTTCCTACGGACAATAAAACCATAATGTGTTTAATTTATAAATGTGAATTATTTAGTATTGCTAGAGCGGCGCGCTGAGCGGTGGCGTGAATCCGCGCCGATTATATAGCAATACTAAATAATTCATAGTAAAATAAACATATAAGTTATTAAAAAAATATTTGAACCATATTTTAGAACATAAATGTCTTAATTTACTAGGTCTAAAAGAAAATATAAATATTTCAGATTTCATCCTAAACTAACACGTTTAATATCTCGAAAAGTGGCTACAATTGACACTTTTGAATATACTTTTCTTGAATGAATACTTACAGTAATCGTGTTTTTTTTTTCAGCCATGCACTTTTTTTTTTAATTAATAGTAATTTTGTTATAAGTTTGTCGTATATGGTTTTACTAATATCTCGCATCTGCTTAGACCGTCGATCGCTAGTTTGAAAAAAGGCTTGCATAAAAACGGTTCTGATGAGAAAACTATACAAAAAATTGAAAATGTTTTTCAGCCATGCACTAGATTATAAAATTCCCAATAATATGACGTCAATATCTCATCTATAAATTAAACACATTATGGTTTTATTGTCCGTCGGAAATCATCAATTTTGAATCTCCAACATGGCTCTAACGGATAAACCCTCTTAAGGTCATTCCCCTGGAGCTACTTATGTAGATACAAACGTAACCTTGTGTTGGGGAGGAATCAAATCGCATAGCCCTTTGCAACCGGGAGTAAACAAACTCGCATAGGATCAGTAAAAAGTTAGTAATCACTTGGAAAGTGTTCAGAGGTCCTGGAAAACATACTGAAAAAAAGCTCATGCAAGCTAGTCGCACGATCATGGTTATACATATGTGTGGAGGAGCTGGGATTAAAAAACGCAGCCGTCCCTCATCCGGGTTTTCAACGAACTGGCAGGACGAAACGTGCACACAGAGCGCAAAACAATGTTTGTCTCATTCTTAGACAGAGTCACGATATATCTACGCCGGTTGCGTCCGCTAAAGTTGTTTACATTTTTGCTCTGAATTTTGTAAAGTCGAAACTCACGATCACTTTTACTCGGTTGGAAAAGGATAGATACTTTTATAGGTGCAAACACAAATCAAATATTTCTACAAGTTCATATAAATGTAATAATGAAGGAGCTGCCTCTTTGGAACTCCAACACGGCGCCGTCGGTGACAGTGCAGGTCACCTTGACTGCATGTTTTGGGACACAGAGGGCAGGATAAGAAGTAGAGCATGGTTTGCACTCCCAACAAATCAACCCTAGTTTCTATAAGAGTAACAATCGTAAGGTCTCAAGAGAAACATAAAATCTTGAACTAAACTCAATATTTGCAAATCTAAAATACGCTAGGAAGAATCGAAGAAGTTGAAAACCCATGACAATTACCTAACTAGATACTTTAGTCCCTATACCTAAGGATTAAGATCTTATAAAGCCATTGTAAATTGCAACGACCACACTACCATCTATCACATTGATGGATGGATCCAAGTGTTCCATGTTTACACAGGCACGGTCTTACGAAGCAACCATTAAGTTTGCGTGAGACACTGAATTTATTACTAAGAAGCGATTCCGCACGCGTGAATCTAGTCTTAGGTGTGCTACACACAAGTTCGCGTCGACAAAGCCGGGCGGAAACATCGAATTTATGTAGATCAGTGCGATTCTGTAACCATCTCACCGTGAAAACTTAGGTGAAGTGAGCGTGGAGTGAGCTGTCAGTGTCATCCCACCTGATACTAGAGATTGACCAAGCATACATTTACAGTCATAATCGAGATTTTAATAATATTTATTATGCTAATTCTATTGATCATTTTATATAATTTCAAAGCTAGTATTTTAATTGTTAAAACATTTCTATTTTGTGGGGTTTTAATCTAGGAAAAAAAAAGAAAAATAAAACAAAAATTGATATTCTGAATAAATTTCTGTTTTGCTATGTTATTTTAAAACCCCACAAAATAGTAATGTTTTGGCAACTAATATAAAAACCCCAACATAGTTGAGAAAAGGCTAGGCGATGATGACGTAGTTCAAAATATGCGATATTGTCCGTATAGAAGTACCTACATATTCTGTTAAGAATCAGAACCTTCATGTCACCTTCTCCGTGTACGTTCTATTCTGATCAACTATCGTAGTTCACCGCAAAATCTACAGTCACGCATAGTCCGTATCAGCGAAACTAATTACAAATAGCGAATATGCCAGGCTATCTGCCCTACAGTAGGCAAGATTGCCTATCTGTCCATCAGAAGGTAAGATTGCCTGTCGGGCACGCAATGTGAGCTATACTGCAGTACGGCAACGTATGTGGTGGATACTTTGTCTAGTCTTGTATTGTCTTGTCTTGTAGGTGACTGCGAAATACGCACTGAACAAAGTCAAAAAACCAAAAAGTCAAACGTGATGAAGCCTTGGCCGTGTCACGTTTTTTTATTGTGTATAATATAATGTCAGCAAAATATTTTACTGACGGTCGGGCTGGTCCACAAATTCAAGGTCGCTCAGCGCGCTATGGAGCGAGCTATACTCGGAGTTTCTTTGAAGGATAAAATCAGGAATTAAATTATCCGGAAAAGAACCGGAGTAACCGACATAGCTTGCAGAGTAAGGAAACTGAAGTGGCAGTGGGCTGGTCATGTCTGTCGAAGGGCCGATGGCCGGTAGAGCAGACGAGTCCTGGAGTGGACACCGCGTATCGGCAAGCGTAGTGTGGGACGCCCCCCAGCTAGATGGACGGACGACCTAAAGAAGGTGGCTGGGGTAGACTGGATGCGGAAGGCGGAGGACAGGGTGTTGTGGCACAGTCTGGGAGAGGCCTGTGTCCAGCAGTGAACTGCGATAGGCTGAGTTGATTGATTGATTGAAAATATTTTATCCAAGTACCTATAGATATTTATTTTCACGTAACACATGCTAGACGATGTTAAAAATATTGGTTGGTATAAAGCATATAATGACCTGCAGAGTTACGTATACAGGGTGACTTGTTATTTGTCGTATTCCTTCCAGGACGTGAAAGTGTGACCCATTTGCAACAATAATATCAAGCACCCCATTAAGCCGAAATATGGGTCGCACTATCACGTCCTGGAAGGAATACGTCCAATCACAAGTCGCCTTGTATATATAATATACTAGCATCCGCCCGCAACTTCGTTTGCGTAGAACTCGGAATTCCCGCCGTTTAAAAATATGTTGCTTAAATAACGTGGTTAATGTAATTGGTTTATTTATATATGTATAGAAAGATAGATTAGGTAGGCTTAATAAATTCGTGTCTGTGAAACCATGGAAATACACATATAAAATGTCAACCCAATCGGTCAAACCGTTTAGTAGTTGACATACCGACAGCAGCGCCACCTACCGGGTTCAATTGTATTTTTGAAATAATCCAGGAAACCATCGATATACCCATATAAAATTTCAACCCAATCGGTTCAGCCGTTTAGAAGTTATGTGAAAAAGATAAGTACGGAAGGATAATTGGACGTAGTTAAGCAGAAAGGACTCAATCCACACTTTGGCCAAAATTGAGTTAAGTATGCCATCGTACTCCTGAGGGTCGAATCTATCATGTAGTGAAAACCCCATTTTCAAAATGTACACGGAAACTAGTTTTTTCACTGCCCCGACTCAACCCACAGTACGAAGAGCATACAAAATGTATTCGCTGAACGAACTCAGTCCGCTTGAATTGTTTCTGAGTAATGACATTTCTATGAGTATGTTCTTAAGGTTGATAAACCAGAATAGACTCAAACAGTCTGGATCCTTTCTAAGAATATTAGTTTTGATGGGAAATACCATTTTATCAAATAACTGAAATGACTCAAACAGGTTGGGTCATTTCTGTGATATAGTTTTACTGACATAAAATATTTCTTTTTGTTTATCAGAAACAACTCAAAACACTTGAGATATTTCAGAAAAACAGTTTTTGAAGAACAGCACATTAAATATCAAATAACCTAAATTGACCCAAGATGATCTAATGACTGACACATATACTTTTAATTAAATTGAAACAATTTAAAACATTTGTGTTATTTAAGTGTTATAAGTATAAGTCATATTTAATCAATTTCTATTTTAGTTGGAAGGACTCAAACTACCTATCTCCTTTTTGTGAATCAGGTCAAGTAGGTATAAGAGTTTGAAAACAATTGTCTAAAATAAAATTATCTCGTTTTGTGTTATTTTGACGATGTAAATTCGCTCGTGATGCTTAAGCTCACATTCAATCTTACCGAAATCAGTGTCATTAGGCAAAAATGAATGGCCGCTCTCTAAATACCTATTTAAAAGTTATCATTTCTAGATTTGGGTGGCTGTTAAGTACAATTTTTAGCATCAGGATTATTTTAATATTTCAATTTTGTCCTCCGCAGCAATCGCTCCAAAGGACTAAATTCTCTACGCCATCCCTCACATGGTTTTTAATGAAATGAATGAGGTACGAGCCAACTTCTTGGGCTCCTCGTCCGGCTTCCCCTTCAACCCAGATATTGCATCGTCCTTGATCGTTAGAGCCAACGTGGATCCCAGCGTTATATACCCATAACTGACGTTTATAAAATACTATGTTAGTAGGTATACGGGGCAAAAGTAGAGTTTTTTCGAGATCGTAGGTAAGACATTCTTTAGGATCTGTTTTAGCACGCGCCAAGTCTTGAGACATACGATTCCGCAGATCTTCTGCTCTCGTTTGATGAATATCTCGTTGTTGGATCAACAGTTCTTTTTCTTCTGGTACACAACGCGTCTTAATCTCAAGGGCTAATTTCAAGATTTTGAAGTTCTTTGGCCCCAGGGAAAAGCCATTCCTCAAGCAAAGCTCGATGATCTCAGATCTATGTTCCCTTTTAATACCCGAAGACTGTCACACATTTTATAATAGCCTTAAGGGAAACAGCTATATCAACGAGGATGTTGATGGATACGGGCCAACTCTTGATTTTGACTTTGAGGATGACGGAAATTGATAAGAGCGTTCATTTTCCGCTGTTTCTTCAATTTTTTAAATTTTTATGATGACGTTATTACGTAATTTTTTTAGCTTTATGATTACGGTCAGTAAATATTTAACTTTTTTTTATAATAATACTTATTTTATCTTTTTTAATAACTTATTTTGTAGTCGATGGTAGTTTTGAGTCCATTCTGAGAAATTAAAAAAAAATACCTGTCTTAACAAACTTAAATTTAATTGTAAGGACTCAACCCACATTTCACTTATTATCTCGAAATCTATGGTAAAATATATCATTATATCGATGGACAAATAAAATATAAAATATCTACTTAATAACGACGGGCAGTATTTAAAAAAAATCTAACTTCTTGTTGGAGAAAATACAGCTGAAACTTCAAACGCAATTATCTCAAAAGTGACTTATTGTGGGTTGAGTCCTTTCTACTTAACTACGTCCAATTCATACTACCCTTTGTCCTATTACCCGTTTTTCCGTAGGAATGAAGCATTTTTCTGCGGTGTAAAGTAGCCTATGTTCATCAGGGATAATGTTGGCTTCTAATGGTAAAACAATTTTTCAAATCGGTCCATTAGTTTCGGAGCCTATACAATACAAACAAATACTCAAATCTTTTCTCTTTATAATATTAGCGTAGAAAACGAAAATCTTAACAAAGTGCATACAACGCTAGAGTTAGGGGCAGCTTTAGGTCGCATATCAAGATCTCACTACCCGAACTATACATTGACATAATTTTATTAGAGCGTGTTTGCTTAACAACAATGGGCGGTAATCGTTTCCATTAGCGGGGTAATTGCGTTACACACTATCAGTAGCAATGGCTATCATTTTGACAGTTCGACAACATTCATTGCGTTATTTACGTTGTTGAGCAGACAATTTTTTCTAAGATATGAAGTAATGGATCCTTCAAAATGATTCAGATTGTGATTGGTCGTGTGTTATGCAATCAGGATGCTGAATGGTGTACATTGGAGTCGACTCCCAGTTCAACCGGAGGCAGCTGAATACCAGTTTTTTTTTTTTTTTTTACTTAAATTGACTGCCTTTCAGACCTCCACAGGTCTATGTAAAGTTAATATTTCAAACATTTTAGATTAATTCAACACCCGAGGGGCCCGTGGCTAAATAATAACAACCGCACAGGTCGATCGATCAGATTAAGCTACGCTTGCCGCGGTTGGTCTGTGGATGGGTGACCATCTTTACATACCGAGACCCCTCCGTGCCTCGGAAAGCACGTTAAGCCGTTGGTCCCGGCTGACATTCATAGATCTTTGATAGTCATTACGGGTAGTCAGAAGCCCGAAAGTCTGACAACCAGTCTTACCTAGGGGTATCGTATTACCCAGTAACTGGGTTGTGGAGTTCAGATAGGCAGTCACTCTATGTAAAATACTGGTATTCAGCAGCATCCGGTTAGACTGGAAGCTGACCCCAACATAGTTGGGAAAAGGCAGATGATGATTTTAGATTAATTCAATACACGCCAAATATGGACAAGCTACCTATCCTGCAGGCAGTGAATACAGCATGTAACGGAAGGGGTGTATCAACCCTGAAGGAGGTGAATGTGCTCATGAAACTCAACAACTTTCCCCAAAGAACATAGGTCGAAATATGAAAAAAAAAATTGGCCCTCCCATAGTAAATCAATCAGCTGGTAGTCAGTTTTGTAAGGGAGGGCCAAATTTTTTTTTCATATTTCGACCTATGTTCTTTGGGGAAAGTTGTTGAGTTTCATGAGCACATTCACCTCCTTCAGGGTTGATACCCCGCTTCCGTTACACGCTGTATATTCATAGCTGACATCATGCTATTCTGGTGCCAGTGTGACACTTCGTCCCAAATTAAGTTCTCACTACTGCCCAACCCTATAATACATAGAGCTGTTAGTAAAGGCTGGAACAGACTTGTAACACGCGAGTTCACGCGACGCGACTATGTGACCAAATATAATCTTATGTAGCGAATACTTTTAATCAGCCAATGAACACGAGTTTGTATTCTAAGTTATAGTATGTTATAACTTATGTTCCCAAGTTTAAGTTAAGTTTAGAATTGAAGAAGATAAAGAAGATGGAGAAGTAATTACTGCCACATTCGACATTTAGTAACTTTAAGTACAGATGCCAGCACATCAAGCTACTACAATCTGTGGAATTTCTTTAATAGATTTTCAAAATCGCCAAAGCATTAAGGTTCAAAGTTGATTGGGAATATCTGACAGTTTCGGGTAGTTTGATGTGCAGCTGGCGTCTGTACATGCTAAATAAATGTATCGTATAAGTCATACGGTACTTGTGGTTACTAAGCCCCGCGTGTGCTCATTCATCCACCAAGAAAAAGAAGATTTTCGTCGCTGGATTGAGTAAGTGTTAATTTTAAGAGATTTTTAGGTTCGTTTGCTCCACAAATGACATCGTCCTTCTCTGTTTGGTCAATCGTTTAAAGATGACAGAGACAGAATGACGTTTTAAATATGTTCAGCGCTAAACGTATTTAGTGATTGGTGGTGCAAATGGGCCTTAGTGATATTTTATCTTGTTATGCCTAAATGTGTGTATGTATTTATTTACCAAAGTATATTTTCTCCACACATAATGTACGTATTTTTCTGTTCCTTTCTTCTTGTCTATTTATATGTGTGTACCTACATAAATGGTTAAATAAAATAATTCGAGACCTAAAACGCGCGATGTGTTACAAATCTGTTTGCAACTCTACAGGCGTCTAGTTCTTACCATTTCAGCATAACAACATATTCGCTATACTCGTAGCTCATAGGTAAGGTCACCGCCACCTCTCTAATTTTACCCGGAAAGTTATTTTGGTCTCGTTTACCGGAATGAATGAAATGGGATAGCAATGTAGCCAGAAGTATATGAAATTGAAAGGTATATGATTTTGAAAGGATATACTTACAGATTGGGTTTTTAAACCAAAATTACTGGTAAAAAGTCAAGTTCAAATAAACGAAATTGCGTCGTTTGCTTTGCTATGACTTTTCAGCGGTGTTTTAGTCGAAAAGTCATGAGATGCATTGTGGCTAGATAGCCACAAACAAAAAAAACAAACGAATTGAGAACCACCTTCTTTTTGAAGTCGGTTAGTTATGTAAAGATTTACATAACTAACCGACTTCAAAAAGAAGGTGGTTCTCAATTCGTTTGTATTTTTTTGTATGTATGTTACGCGATATCTCCGGCAGTTGTAAATCGATTTCAAAAATTTTTTTTTTAATGGATAGGGTATGCTTCAGGAATGGTCCCATAGAAATTTTATTAGCTTTGCTTGGGTAGTTTTTGAGTTACCTTCAATAATACGTATTTTTGCCACTTAGATGATGTTATAATATCTTCCTGTCACTGATATTTACATAGCAATTAGTGTTATACTAATTTGGTTTGGGTAAGTGCAACTTAAAAGTGAAAAATAACAACGTTCGCATTTTCGTTGTTTGCCAGCGACTTCCGAAATTAAAGTTATTTTTCACTTTGTGTCGTTTTCGGAAGTCGGTTGTTTTTTTTTTAAAGTTCTTTTAAGTTCGAGAATTGGCCTTCTGGTTTCCTAGAACAAATTGTACGTGAAAAGTACGTTGTACTTTTTGGGTTTGTCCTACGAACTTCAACTCGTAAGTCTGGGACCGCTTCCACTGTGCTGCCATTGTTAACACACTACGTTCGTGTACCTACCCGTAGGGAGGCCGGGGCTGGAAGTTCCCGGGGCACGTTGTTCCGACATTAATAACTTTGTAAAGAAAACAGGTATCCATACACGAGAAGTGCGTCGTTTAAGCATCAGGTGACGCGCCGCGCTGGCGGCCATCTTAGTTGCTCCGACGGTGGCGGACGAGTGGCTTTGTGCACCGTGCTATTAGAACACCAGGTGAGTAAATTTTTTCGTATTTAAACTTTTTGGTCTATTTTTCTTTATTATTGGCCGATTTATGTGCATCTTTCCAATTTTAGAGTGGCATTGGTTAGGTATCTTATAGCTTGAATGTTTATCGATCCTTAAATTTTCTATACATTTTTATGGTATATTCATTTTTTTTTTTTGTAGGATGATACGTACCTACAAACGGAAAATTGAGAGAGGGAAAACATCCAAACCGTTATTACGCCAAGCAGCAAATGCTGTAATACAAGATTGAAGAAAAGTAAAAACGGTAGCCAGAGAACTGGAAATATGCCACATGACATTACATAGATTTGTAAAAAAAATTGACGTTAGCAGTTTCATTTTGTTATTTGATTATAATTGTAAGTTTTGATCTCACTTATCATTAAGTTTATTAATGAAACGTGTGCATGAAGGTGACCTGTTGTGTTATGTAGTTAAAATAAGTGCAGTTATGTTTGTGATAAAGTTTTTAACTTGATAAATCTCTATTATAGTTGAATTAATAAAAGAAACATTTATCTGAAGATTTCCAGTTATATTTTGTTGTCTTTTTTTAAGTTCTGTTATGGAATTGCCAATATTTTTTAGTTATAAAAAAGTGTTTATCTCGAGTATCCTTTCCAGTACGATTTTATGTATCCTTAAGTATGTAGGTAGTAAGATTTATAACCTAATAGATCTCAATTTTTGTAAACCAATACAAAATGTGAAACTAGTTGTAGCTAGTAATGTTTTTTCGTTGTTTTTTAAAGTTTATAGCATTACATAACAACTAAATAAATGAACCTAACTATAGAAATTATTTATTGTTTTATTTAACCAGAGAAACCATACATTATCCTTATACTTTATTAATATTATCGAAGTGGCACAATTTGCCCCACACATGGAACAACTCGCCCCAAAGTGGGGTTGAATGTTCCCTTCCGAAATTTTGCAAAAATATGCCTGTACAAAAAAAAATATAGTGAAACTAGCAGAAATGACTTTACTATTACAGAGACCGATTAAGAAGTTTTAATAAAATCTAATATCAATATTGAAAGCTTATCATTTTCATCATAATTTTTCATATTATTTGAAAATCGGAACTTTCAGCCCCGGCCTCCCCTACTATAATTCCGTAACACACTATCAGTCAAAATTTGAATCATTTTGCAGGATGTTGCTAATCCATTGGTTCATATGTTCTAAAAATTTGTCTGCTCAACAACGTACATAACACAATGAATGTTGCTGAACTGTCAAAATGAAAGCCAGTCCTACTATTAGTGTGTTATGCAATTACCCCGCTGGAGATTGAACACAAGCCCTTGAACCCACAGTTCCACAGTCCACAGTTGCCCCGGCAGCCACGGCTTATTAGTCGATTCGCACGAATTTACTCGCCCGAAACGGGCCGATCGTCACTTTTAAATAATATTATGTTCTTCTATGGGCGATCCACGCGAATTGGCACATTTTGAATTTTATAAAAGTGACGATTCGCCCGTTACGGGCGAGTAAATTCGTGCGAATCGACTAATAAGCCGCGGCCACAAGTTCGAAACTTTACCGAAAGTACCTTTTAAAATTGATGATAAATATTTATCGAAGGTGTAAATTATCCTTTCGTAAATAATCATTAATTATGTGTCCCTGTGGTTAATTTCAGCAGGTTTGACGACGGTCGGTTTTATCAATGAAGTGATTTATTACTTTCATTAGGAAATAGAAAAGTACTTAGATGGTGTTGTGGTGCATGTGGTGTAGGTAATATTTAAGTTTAAAATTAAATATGTTGCGAACAGCCAAAAAATATGTTTTACCTTTCAATCGAGGTATACTCGTATAAAGTTCAATTTTATTGATGTACTGATTCTATTGAGGCTCGGCCTGACCTACTAATGATAGAAATAGGTATTAAGTTGGATCCCCAGGTATGTATGTACAGGTGTTGCACAGGGGTGTTCCGGAATTGGTCTTATAAGACGAACCGGGACCACCTCTATGTGCTGATGGTGATCACCGGGGTGGTTTTAGTGAGGTAAAATTCCCACAACTCCGCGACCTCCCCGGAGGTCGGGTGCCTGTTGACAGTTTCCCCCAAAAACAAAAAAAAAAAACAAAATTTTTTTATTAAATTGGATGAAATGTTTCATTATAGCGTCTAACCCCTCTATTCATAAACGTTGCTTAAAGTTGAGTAGTGATTAGCGACTGTTCAACCACACATTTTTGACGTTTAAACGTCACTTATCTTTAATCATCGTTTATTAGCTCATTTGTGTCACTCGCCCGCTCCGGGTGGGTACACAGATTACCGCGTCTGTGTCCCGCCCGTAGCAAGCGGTAATCACTGTCATAATAAATTTGTTTATAAAAACTGTATCTATCTCACTCACACGGACACAGACGCGGTAATCTGTGTACTCGCCCGGAGCAAGGGAGTGGCACAGATGAAGGGTTATAAATAAACCCCTTAAAATGATTTTTTCAAATTCTGGTCAATGATCAAACTAGTTTGCCATGAAAGTCGATAGTACAAGATTGCCAACCTACTAATTAAAAATGCCGCATAAACGTGGTACCTCAGAATTGTATTATTTTCTCAGGTCTTTAAAATTAACTTACTTGCCTACTTAAGTAATTTTTAGGCACAGGACAAACACATACCTAAGGTCTATTCAAATTTATGTTCTCAATTTATGTAATTTCAAGTTAAACAACGATTAACTTTATGTTAATGGTAATTAAGTTGATTTCAGAGTGACTAGCACTATTGAAATAGTTATACAAATGTTTGAAGTTGTAGCGTAAACTGAACTTCATTGTGTGGGAATTAAAGTTATTTTGCCGTAAACTTATATTTGTTTACAATTTTGGCAACTAAATCGCGACCGCAGATCACTTGTAGCATCGAAATGAGAATGTTAGCTTCTGTTTTTATTATTTGTAGATATATACTTTGTCTCTCAGAAAAACACAAAAATATCTAAAGAGACTTCTTTAAATATAACTCTGTCTCGTATAGGGTCTTAGCATTATGCTGAGCGATGGCCGTTGGACGTGGATGTGACGCATGCTTTTCCCCAACTTGTTATTTTTTTGTGTTTGTCTTCTTTTTATGCGTCATGCTTACCGCAATTAAATGTATTTTCTTTCTTTTACATAGAATCTTCTAACTTAAACTCTAACGCACGTCAATTTTACCAATGCAAAACTTTGCCTCAAATAATATAAGCAATATGATACAGCGAGTGTGGTAATCGAAACAGACCCCGAAAATCGACGATACACACAGAGCGACGTTGTTGACCCCACCTTGACCGAAACGGCGCTAGGGTATCGATTCAACTGTTTTCGTAGGGCACACAAACACTCGGTGTTAGTAACACTTTGTTCAGCGTTGGGTCATTCTACAACCCGATGTTATTGCTACGTCGTTTTTTTTCGGCGTATTTTATTTACCCTGTTGGCTTAACGATATTATTGAAAGGCGATTATGTTATCACATTAAATAATACAGCGGTTATAACAAGTTGTTATCAGTCTGTTAAAATAATTAAATATAAACAATTTTACTAAAAATAGAAAACTATTTCTTTAAAACAAAATAAATAACGCAATAATTGGAAAGAAATAAAACAACCTTGATAATAAGTCACTAGACGCGCGGGCCGGTGTTATCAATAATTCAACACAAACTATGGTATTATTACTAAATAATCACAAATGAAGTTTAATATTGTTAAATACTAAAAATGTAAAAAACGTCCCACGGCTAGAATGTTAATTGGTGTTAATTATTTGAATTGCGTATAGTTTCAAACAATGTAACAACCTAGGTACCTAGGTAATACGGGCTGGTGTCCGCAACTCCACGTCAATGCACGTATTTTGTGTACAAAAATATCACAATCGCCATACATCAGAATCATAGCAATTATTACATTTATTTTAATTTGGACGGCCTCGATGGTCTAGTCGCAAGCGCTACTGCTAAGCAAAAGGTCCTGGGTTCGATCCCCAGCTCGGGCAAAGTGTTATTCGGTTTTTCCATCAGGAATTTCTCAGTTGCCGCCCGTAGTCTGGACTTTTGCCCGGTCGAAGGCAGTAGGCTCGTCATCACATGGGACTGACACATATCTGGCGAAATGTTGGTGGGATTTTAGGCAGAGGTCATCATAATCAGCCTATAACGTTCCCACTGCTGGGACACAGGCCTCCTCTCTGTGAGAGGGAGTGGCCGGTAATCCACGATGCAGGCCCAGTGCGGGTTGGTAGATGTCACAAATGTCTTCGAATTTTTTGATTCTAGGACATGCTGGCTTCCTCACGATGTTTTCTTTCACCATTTTGAGAGTTTCACAAAGTAAAGCGCCTGTCTGGGTTCGAACCCACGACCTACCACTCGTAAATCATGTCCGATACCACTGGGTCACCACTGCTCACTAGGCAGAGGTGTATCTTCAGTCTACAGTCGTGATGATTTATGTTATTCAATTTGTTCCTACTTTCATTATGAATGATTATCTGCTTTACCCTTCATGTTTTCCGTGTATTTTAAACTATCCCATGGGTACTTTTTTAATATTCGCTAAAATCCAGAGTACACTTTACGAGTGCCAAATTATGGCCAGTTTTTTTTTTGTGATTGTAAATGTACATGTCGGGTCAATAAGTTTTCCCACCGAAAAATTGCTACATGAAATCACGCTCCAAATAAAAACAACACCATCTTAAATCAGAAATAACAAAATGTTTTGTAAGTTGCAGAATTACCCATCTTATACTCCAATACGTTTACCTACAGCTACTAAAACGTATATATTATTGTTCCCTGCACAATATCTTCTTATTAAAGTGATGTCAGAGAAATAAAAAGGCTGCTTCGCTAAAAGTAATACCAGAACTTTCTCAAATAATATCGTGAGCATAGAACTGCTGTTTTTATTTTGTATCACTTTATTTTTTAATTAAGTTTGTTAGCAATGCGGTTTGCACATAATTCTGTTTGTAATAAGAGTAGGAAAAGTAGTGGGAAGGAGGTGGGGGGAAGGGTAGGAGGTCTTTCTCCGGAGTTTGGACGTTGGTGGTATGACCTCCGTGCTGCCTCGAAAAGCACGTTAAGCCGCTGATCTCAATCGGACTGTGAGAGTGGAGAAAGAGAGAATGCATCTGTGTCTGCGCTCATAATTACTTAGCGCACTATGATATGGGAGATATTATAGTGCGCACCGGTCCCACGGGTCTAGGACATGCTGGTTTCCTCACGGTGTTTTCCTTCACTTTGAGAAAATGGTAATGAAATAATTTACACAAAGTAAAGCGCTGCACCCTAATTGCGTAACACACTATTACTCTCAATTTGAATCATTTTGAAGCATATTGGTAATCCATTGCTTCATATGTTGGAAAAATGTGTCTGCTCAACAACGTAAATAACGCAATGAATGTTGTTGAACTGTCAAAGTGAAACCCATTGCTACTGATAGTGTGTTACGCAATTAGGCTGCCGGTCTGGGTTCGAACCTACGACCTACGAGGTCAAGGTCGTTACCACGGGGCCACCATTGGTCTTCCACCTTTTAACTGGACCTGCATGAGCCTTATATATCAATCAACCAACCCAATCGCAGTACACTGCTGGACATAGGCCTCTTCCAGGCTTCGCCACAACACCTTCCGCATCCAATCTATCCTTGCCGCCTTTTTGAGGTAGTCGGCCTATTTATCTAGTTGGAGGGTGTCCTACAGTACGCTTCCAATACGCGGTCTCCACTCCTGGATTGGTCTACTCCATCGGCCATCGATCTTTCGACAAACATGGCGGGCGCTGCCACATCAGCTTGCTCACTTTGCAAGTTACGTCGGTAACTCCGGTTCTTTCCCGGATAATTTCATTTATGATTTTATCTTTCTAAGAAACTCCGAGCATAGTCCGCTCCGTAGCGCACTGAGCGACCTTGAATATATAGTGGTTATACATAATTTGGAGAAACGATTCGAACTTTTGAAAATACTGCTCTGCTGTGTAATTAACACAGCAGAGCAGTATTTTCAAAAGTTAGCTTTCTATTACCCAAATTCCTCTCTATTCTATTACAGCTATTTCTAGTTACGCGTAATTCTAAGCTCAGCTCGTTCCCAATAGGCCTAAGATTATAGTGAGGCCCGATTCACAACTGATAAGCTAACGACCTATAAATACTTATTGCACTATTTATGGTCATTTGTGGTCTTAATCCCATAAGTTACGGGTTCAAATTGGACATTTAGAACCGAATCGAATGGGGGATATTAAAAGATATGTAAAGGAATGAGGAACAGCCGGTCGATTCTGTAAAAATCTCAACGTGAAATCATAAGTGAAGTGAGCTTGAAGTGAGCAGCCGTGCGATTCTGTAACCATCTCACCGTGAAAGCTTGGGTGAAGTGAGCGTGGAGTGAGCTGTCATTCGCTAGGGATTAACACTATTAGGTGCTCACTTCACCTATGATTTCAGGGTGAGATTTTTACAGAATCGACCGGCTGTTTCAATAGTGTTAATCCCTAATGACTGCTCACTTCCCGCTCACTTCACCTAAGTTCTCACGGTCAGATTTTTACTGAACAACACTGCAGGGTCTATAGTTCTTCATCCTGCATAGAAAAGGGGGAACCTTCGACCAGATGGGTCGTGTCTCTGGTGGGCTACTACCCGACGATTGATGTCGGGACGTTGTGCATGTACATATATGCTAGTCGCGCGTCGCACTTTACTTGCGCGATGCAGGATTTTTGCGTGACATCAGTGTGATGCATATTTCGCACGAGGAGTTGTAGAAGCTGCCACGCACATCATTTATTTGTTTAAAGATCGTTTTGGAGTATTCGTGCTAAACATGGTCTTGTTAGAGACTGAATGTTTTACAAACATTGGTTGGTATTATTTTATTTTGTGCTAGTTTTTGATCGCGGCTTCATCTGCTTGGATGGAGTTATCCCACGGGAACGTAGTACGGGGAAAAAGGATCTATGTCCCAGTTCATGGTCTACCCGTGTACCAAAATCCATTGAAATCTATTCGGCTGTTAAGGCCATAAAAGGTTACAGGCAGAGTTAATCTCGCTTTATGTAAGTAATTAACTTCATTAGGACGGGCTGGTACACATGTGTACCGAAAGCGGTAGAACTTTGTACCAGCTCGTCCCTGAAACGTATGGATATCGGATCTAAATTACGGTACGTATACAGATTCATCCTCCATCCTTGTATTAATAAAGACTGGGAGTATTTAATAATATAAGACACACCAATGACTTCTTTAACTTTTCCGAAGCCCATAAGCTCCCTGGCACTTCAAAATTCCCCTGTCGAAGTGCCGATAAGCCGGCCAAAGAAGTGCTTTCCTCCTTTGACAGGGGATGATGTAGGTTACAAAATATACGCATAAATAAGCATGATTCGTAAATTTAGCTTGGGATGCGGTAAAAAGTCGTGTTGCATGAGACGTGATCTTTCTGGGTACGCCTGGTTACTGAATGGCGAAAATTTTGTCTCAACTATCAATCAAAAAGTCCAAGATAAAGACGGGAACACGTCAAAGTTAAAGCACGGGCTTAGTTTATAGATCTCGGCCTTACACTCAGTGCGAGATACTTCTGCCGGTATTTTCTATAAAAATCTTACCGTGAAAACTTAGGTGACGTGAGCTGTCAACAGTGTTATCACGTGGAATGACAGCTCACTTGACCTAAGTTTTCAAGGTGATATTTTAACGGAATAGCACTGCAGAAGCTAGCAATATTTGATTACAAAAATCTACATTTCACTTTAAAGCGAAACCGCCTACTTCTCTTAATATCAAAACGCGGCGATTAAACTCTAGGAGCACTCAAACTAGGTTGGAACTGCAACATACATTGCGTTGTAGATGAAAATAGGTCAAACAGAAGTACAATGTGCACTAGTTGTGGTTCTTCTCTTGACTAGTTAGGACATGCTGCAGATAGAATGAGATTATTCCGTGAACTGTTTGTAACTTTATTAAACTCGGCCACGAATGTTTTGTGTGAAGATGCGACCGCAGCCTATTGTGACGGTTCCAAGATGTGGAATAGTTTCGCTGTGTCGACGCTAAGTTGGAATATTATTGGATTTCTCTTTGCATTAGTTTATTATTTAAATAGGATAAACATAATAGACACTGGATAAACTCCTTATTCTAAATAAACTAACAAACTATTAAAATAAACATAATCTACCCTAACTATTAACAAACTAATAATATGGCGAATAAAAATTCCCCCGCATTGCCGTCGACGTAGTGAACTCAAGAGACTGGTGGCATTGCCACATTTCATGACAATGCATAGCCTCTGGCCAAGGTAAGAGCCAGCCCTTGGGTTACGGGAAGTATTCACCAGCCTATTGGAGATTTCTCTTGGTCTACGATTTATATTATGTTAGAAGTATCACTACAGACTTATTATGAAAAACTTCCCCCGCCGCGTCTGTCTAAACGCGATAAATTCAAAAACTACCAAACGGATTTTCCTACGGTTTTCATCAATGGACGGAGTAATTGATAAGAAAGGTTCAAGTGTGTTTTTTTTAAGTTTAAAAAAGGAAACAAACAACCTTTGTTTCCTTATCATTAAAGGTTTTGTGAAAATTGGCTGAAATATGACGATGATTGTTGCAGATGTCGGAACAAAACATGCTGACCGGGAGCTTTACTGGCGTGCGCCGCGTACTTAAACCAGTAGAGTTATATGAAAATATACATAAAACTGACTAACATTAGACACTTCCTGCGTAAGGTTGCTATAAATTCGGGAGTCAAGAGTCGACTCCCGGCCACCGTAGGCGCGGGCTTGCGGGCGGCGAGCAATGGGCAGTTCGCCGTCCGGTAAGGACCAGGCCCGGGTCGACGGCGCGTTGTGTTCCACGCGCGCCTCAAAGAGTTGTCAGCAATAACCTCCGGGGTCCGCTGGGGCCGATGCTTGCCAGGGTCGCGGATTGTTCGAAAGAGGTACCGTGGCCCTTGGCACAAGCAACTGAAGGAACACGGGTGGGTTTTAGTCAGTAAAAGTCTGACACGCCCTCCCGCTCCGCCCAGAGCGGGAAAAGTTATTTGATAATTTCCCACCCAATAAACAAAAAAGGTTGCTATAAATACAGTTGAGATATATAGATAAAATACCTTTATTTGTACACCATAGTAAATTACAATTATAAACTAAATATTAACCAGTCGAGGTTTTTCTCTCAATCATCATCATCTGCCTAGCCTTTTTGCCCAACTATGTTGGGGTCGGCTTCCAGTCTAACCGGATGCAGCTGAATACCAGTATTTTACATGGAGCGACTGCCTATCTGACCTCCACAACCCAGTTACCGGGTAATACGATACCCCTCAATGCTTACTTCAATATTATAATATGACAAAAGCTACGAAAATCAGGTACAAGTGATCTTAGCAACATTGTTATATTAAACACGGGTTTATACTATCCAACGTCTTTAAAACACCTTATAGAATCCCTTCAAAAAGACCACGACTTAAAAAAGTTTTCCATCCATTTTTTTTTTTTTTTTTACTAATCACCGTAATCAAATGCTTTCTCCTATTGTCATCAGGCAAGGTCGACGAGAAGGCGACGCAGTTACATGCGATAGCGTCTCTGAAAGTGTTGCTGGAGGCGACGCGGCCCACAGCTGGGGGAGCCGGTGCGGCGGCGGCGCGACATTCCGCTGCGGCTGCGCAGGCCAAGGAGACGCCTCTCGACCTGCCCAACGGCGGGATCGGGGATGTCCAGTTAGATGCTATAGAAGAGGTGAGAATTTTTTTACTTTAATAGAAAAAATTGCACCCAGGGTATATTGTAACGCGTTCTTCTACAACGAGACATTTTGGAATGGGCAACTAGATTCAAGTTTCTGACTAACTAACCGACTCCTTGATAATACAAAAGTGCCTCTAAATGTTTACATTGAAATAAAAAGCATATACACGACGGTGCCGTTGGCAGTTCCTACCAGTCAACCTTTGGGTAATGCAGAGACAAACAGTGGTAGCGGTAGCACCTACCACTGTTTGTCTCACACAAAGGCTATAAATATTTATTTTTAAATATGGAAGCCTCGTACGCAAAATACGCGCTTACCTATCGCGAGTTGCGATTACCTATTACATAAATATGGAAACACATACCTATTAAAAACTATGAATACAATTTACAAGCTGTAACTTAAATAACGCACAACCTCATCAGGGGTCATTGTACTAATCTTTATGAACAACTTTTACTATGGGACAAAAAAAAAATCTGCTGTTCCGTAAATTTTGACGAGTTGTGCGGACATAAATGTAGGAAACAGCTAATTTTTTTTCGCAATTTCATGTTTGGTCCCATTGTAAAAGTTGTTCATAATGATAAATACAATGACCCCTTATGAGGTTGTACGTTATTTAAGTTACACCTTGTATAAAAGATGGAGACGACAATGCGACAGTAAATTAAATTACGTATCTAAATTTAATGGCCTTCCCAGTCTGCATACGGAAATTCAATCAAATATATCCAATAGTTTTGTCACGATAGGTTGTCAAAGATTGGCAAAACCCATAGCGATTATGACTTTAGCTTACGTAGTGACTATGAAATTAAAAAAAAATAATAATAATAATAATAAGTTAGTAGTGATAGGCCGACGCCGATTAAGTTTTTTTTTTATTTTTATTTTTTTTATGCTAAGATTATTTTGATAGTTCCGCAATACTCTTATGCATTAGTGTCGCCAGTATTTTAATTTACTGTCGTATTGTTGGTTGTCTCCACATTGTATATACTCGTACCTGCACCTACCTACCTATTTTGATTGAATTTCATATTATGCTGGTTACTCGTAGATTGTGAGATGATGCTGTTTATTAGTGTGTTCGAATGTAATGTTAGAATTAACAATTTTGAAAATGTACTTTTCCACTCTGTTTAATACCACAATCTTGTTTCCTATTTCATTGTTTCTGTTAGGTATTGTTGTTTATAATATATTTGTGTGTGTGTGTGTGTGTGTGTGTTATTTGTAACATATTTTGTACTCTATTAAAATTCAGTAAAATCAAAATATAAAACGCAATTACAAATGAAAACAAAATTTTAAAAAAGGTCTCTGACTATGTTGTCCCCCTGACATAATCAGAGACCTTTTTTAAAATTTTCTTAGAATAAAAAACAATAAAAAAAAAACATATTTTGTAAAAATGTCTGGTTTTCGGTCGTTTTCATTTCATGCGAGTATTTTGCATCATCATTAACTGTATCATGATCATTATAGATTTTTATGTTATTATTTAAAACTTATTTAATAACGATTTAAATTTAACGCATTTTCTCTGATGTAATATTATTATAAACTGTTTTTCATTCTGGTGTTCCTGTGTTGTCTTTGTTGAAAGGATTGCCGAGGACAGAACCGTGTTGTCACAGACAGTAACGGAGGATAGTTATGTTTTGCTTTCCTCATAAACCCCTTTTTATCTCGTTAGTCATTCACTTTCTATATGAACTTGGAAGTATTGGTAGTACTGATGGTTTTAATGATTAATATTCTGTAAAAACATATTTGTTAGGCTCGTGAACCATATTTGAATCAAGATACAACCTGACACTGGCCTCCAGAAAACGTAAGAAAAACATTATAAAACTTTACAAAAAACGTAAGAAAATTTGAATTTCGCGAGCTACCTAGTGCATCTCCCTAAAAAACCCCAAACGAAAAACTAGCAAAGTCGTGCCCAAAACCCTGTCATATCAAGATAAACGCTACCATTGTTCGATGTAAGAGATTTATAGATGCGGCAATTCCGTCTCTCATTGTGTGGAACGTAACAAATGATTAATTGACTCCACGACCTGAATCATGCTCCCGGTAATCTGCTTCGTTGGATGTGGAGTTTTTGTGGGTAGCAAATCCAATTTTTTGGTCACCTAACAGATTTCTGTTGTTGACCCTGAACCTGTTATGTGCGAACGTGATAGATGGCGTGGTGGCAAGGGAGGGATAATGTTTTTCTTGCATAGATGTACAGACGCCAGCACATGAAGCTACTACAATCTGTCAAATTTCTTTAATAAATTTTCAACTATATCGCTAAAGTATAAGGTTCAAAGTTGATTGGGAAAATTTGACAGTTTCGGCTAGCTTGATGTGCTGGCGTCTGTGCGTAGAAACAGCAACTGTTTATTAGTAGGTTTGTAGTTGCTTACATCCTGTTGCATATATGTTTGAAATAATCACTCTGAATGTTTAAAATAAGCAAACATCTATGCAACAAGGTACACCTACGTAATTAAAAAATAAATTGGATGTCACGTGATCAACTTTGAACATTAATATCTCGGAAACGTGACGCTTTACGGGGTTTGGTTTATAATGCTTTCTATTTGCATTGATGTCAGCTATCGATTTATATAGGTTTCATGCGTGGATACCATTTTGAAAAAAAAAAAAAAAAATATAGCGGACAGGTAAAAATCATCTTCAATCCCCGTTTTCGAACAGCAATGGATTAGCTTCCTTCATTGGATTCCTTCAAAATTATTCAGATTCCGATCGAAAGTGTGTTTAGTGGGCGCAGGAGCTGCGACATCATGCACTTAGTCACCCCCCACTCACTTGATATTGTGTTCCTATTTCACAAAACGAGTGAAGAGGTGATGACCAAGTGGTGTGCTATCAGCGAAGCAGCATAACTACATTTAAAGGCTTATCATACATGACCGGTTTGAGTGCGCACGTTTGCCCAAAGTTCACCTGTTCGAAGCACGTTTGCCCAAATTATAATATAATTTTAAGGACTAGCTCCAATTGCCAATTTTCCGAAAAAAATGGTTATCAAACCCAAATGACAAAAACCTAGCCAAAATCGTTGTTTCGATAAAACTTTACTCGATCGTCCGTTCGGTCAAGATAATCTATCAGCTGATCATTTGGTCTTCGGAGAAATGAACGTCGGGCAAACGTGAGCATTCGATCCACTCTATCTTCGGGTTCGCCTCATCTCACGAAAATCCTCAAGGAGCGCGTCATTCGCCTTTTTAAACATTCTCGCCGTTTTATAATGTGCACGACCACCTCCGACCCGCTAAAACTGACGCAGGATCCCCGGTTCAAATATGGCTTTGGGCTTGCAGTTTTGATTTGTGTTCAACTAAACAGCGTGCAGCGGGGTTGTTGTGTCACACACTAACAGTAGCAATCGGTTTCATTTTGACAGTGCAACAACATTCATTGCGTTATTTACGTTGTAGAGCAGACAAATTTATCGAACATATCAAGCAATGGATTAGCATTATCCTTCAAAACTATTCTTTTTTTGATTAATCGTGTGTTATGCACTTAGGGTGCAGTAGGTAACATTGTGTGTAACCTTGAATGATTACAGGTGTTACAGACTGGTGTGGGACTAGCGGGTGTGTCTTCTCTCACTGAGTAACCCCCACTCTCTCGTTCTTGCGTTATCATTTCACAAAAAGGAGCCTTTGGGGATTATTCGGCTGGGTACCTACCATCGACTGAAGCAGCTGGATGCATAATCAGCACTGCTGGGACACATGCCTCCTCTCCGTGAGAGGGAATGGACCGTAATCCACCACGTGGGCCCAGTGCTGGTTGGTAAATGTCACATATGTCTTCGAATTTTTGGCCCTAAGACAATTCCTCAAGATGTTTTCCTTTACCGTTTTTGAGAGCGATGGTGATGAAATAAATAACACAAAGTAAAGTGCGTGCCTGGGTTGAACCCACGACCTACAACTATAATATAAGTCGGGGCCGTTAACCCTGGGCCACCACTAATCTCAGCAGCTGGATGGTTTTCCCTTAAATAACTTACTGGTGATAAAGTAATATACTTTACAGGACTTTTTACTAGACAATTTTTCAGCCTTCGTCTGTCCGTCACAAGATTTCAAAATACTCGTTCTCTATAGAAAAAAGTATCACGAATTTTTGTGGCGGACTCTATCATCGCAAGTTCCACATGAAACGGACACAAGTCTCTAATTTTCAAATTGTAACGCGGTGTGCAATTTTTTTTTTCGTAGTGAAGTTGTATGAATTCATTGGAAAACCTGACGTTTATATCGATAAATATATGTTTTATGTATGTAAGTATTTATTTTATACAGCGTGTAACGGAAGGGGGGTATCAACCCTGAAGGAGGTGAATGTGCTCATGAAACTCAACAACTTTCCCCAAAGAACATAGGTCGAAATATGAAAAAATATTTGGCCCTCCCATAGTAAATCAATCAGCTGGTAGTCAGTTTTGTAAGGGAGGGCCAAATTTTTTTTTCATATTTCGACCTATGTTCTTTGGGGAAAGTTGTTGAGTTTCATGAGCACATTCACCTCCTTCAGGGTTGTTACCCCCCTTCCGTTACACGCTGTATATGTAAATGGTACACCACAGACTACTTGCAGTATTGTCTCTCCTTTCTCCCTTAGTCCATCCAAAGGTTGTCTTTAAAACATCGCTTTTAGTGATAAGACCGCCCATTGTGTCACCTGTCGGTCGATTCTGTAAAAATCTCACCGTGAAATCATAAGTGAAGTGAACACTTAATAGTGTTAATCCCTAGCATTAGGGAATGACAGAGCTCACTTCCTGCTCACTTCACCTAAAATAAAATACTTAAAGTGACATTTTGAGTTTGGTACAAAGTTTGGTGAAATTGGGTCTGTATGCTTCAAAAATCACAGCTGCATTATTTTATTGACTCTTATTTCAAACGATTTTTCTTCCATACCTACATTATGGTTATTCCATTCATAAAACTCACTCACTTTTTCCAAATTTTATCAAAATTGATTCAATTGCTCTTTGGATATTTTAACTATTATTATTAATCATTTAATTTTGTTCTTTCTTGAAATCTATAGCTATGATGATACTGAAAACCTTATCAATAATCTAACCTAGTGTACAGAATAAATGATAAATGATTTATTGTCTGTAAGTAGGTTTGTACAAACACTTTTACATGTCAATCATATTTTTTTTAAACTAGATGAGGTCGGCGTTTCCTATCTGTCTACTCTGAGAAGAACTCTGAGAAGATTCAGACAACACACACATTCACACACCTAAATCCACATACTCAACACACATGTTACCTCTATTTTAATCTGCGGGGTAATTGCGTAACACACTTTCAATAGGAATGGCTTTCATTTTGACAGTTCAACAACATTCATTGCCTCATTTACGTTGTTGAGCAGCCAAATTTTTGAACATATGAAGCAATGGATTAGCAATATCCTTCAAAATGATTAAGATTGCGAATAATGGTGTGTTACGCAGTTAGGGGGCTGAAACTGAATATGTATTAGAATTATTAATACGTTTTTTTTGTATTAAAATTTTTGTATTTTTGTAAAAACAAAGTGTAAATGATAGTATATAATCTAAGCCTTCCCATGTTGTTCCATGTAACTAGAGAAAACTCGACCCCTGTCATACAGGATGCCCTATTTCAGGGGTCGATAAATTACTATTACTTATTACTATAGTTGTTAATTTTTTTTGGGCAAACTGTGGTCTCCTATAAATGAAGGAGTAAACCTCCTTAATACCCGATTTTTCCCTGTACTGTGTACTAGCTCTTGCCCGTGGCTTCGCCCGCGTGGAGTTCGGAAATTATTAAAAAAAAAACGTTAGTTAAATTAAATTATCAAATTAGTTTAACACTAGACTCACAAAATGTATTAACCTTAATTAAAAAAAAAACTCAAAAGTTTTAATATAATTCAATCATGATTCGAAAGACACGTGGCGCCATCTATTTTGCATCTCTTTCTCTGTTTTGCCATTTATTATCATAATACCGTTATTGTTGTTTTCCTCGGGAACAGCAGTGCGATTCTGTAACCTTCTTACCGTGAAAACTTAGGTGATGTGAGCGTGGAGTGAGCTGTCAGTCCCACCTGATACTAGGCATTGACCAAGAATACATTTACAATCCTAATCGAGATTTGAATAATATTAGGTCATCCCACTTCCAGTGTCATGTTTTTTATTTCCAATATTTATGTATTGCGCAATGGTATGCAATAGTTAATACATGTGTTGTCTTGTACAATCATGTTAGTTTAATTTGGTGTGTTGTATTGTCAAGACGTGCATTGATTTAAAATGGAAGATTTAAAAAAATCTATTAATGTAGTGGAGCAACGTAATATTTCTAAAGTTTTGTGCTTTACTCAACTACTCTGGAGGAGCTGCGGACGACTTACTGGTAAAGTGTGTTGGTCGTAACGCCTTAAATAAAAGAACCGTACAGCGATGGCTTGAAATGTACAAACAAGGAAGAACCACAGCTGAAGATGAGCCGCGAGCACCTCGATCATTATCATCGACTAGATTAGAAGCAAGGGACAAAATCAAGGAAGCACTTCGTCAGTCACGTAGGGTCAGTGTCAGTGATCTCTCCACTCAACTTAACATTCCTCATTCCACTATACATAGAGTACTCGCGGAGGATTTATGTCTGGTCAATAGAAGTGCAGTGTGGGTGCCCCACACTCTGAACATGGATCAGAAGGAGTTTCGTTATAAAACTGCGCGTAGCCATTTATCGTGGTATCGCCGTAAGAAAAATATACTTAATAGATTCATATGCCCTGATGAAACTTGGATCGAAGTTTATACTCCTCGTCAAAGACATCAGTCACGATGTTGGGTGGAACCGGGCACTTCAGCTGAACATTTACCACGTGCAGAGCTACATGAACGAAAAATACTACTAATAGTAGCTATGGATGTCAGAGGCATTGCTTTTTGGAGAACTTATGATGAAAATACAACTATGACTGGAGAGCGATATAAGTCATTTTTAGAAGAAAATATTCCTATTTGGGCAGACGAACATCATATAACGAGTCCTATAATTTTACATGATAACGCCAGACCGCACAAATCAAAAATAGTTCAGAATTTAATTGAAGATAAAGGATGGATTGAAATTATTCAGCCGCCATATTCCCCGGATATGAATCCTTGTGATTTCAATTGTTTTGGCCATGTGAAGAGGAAATTGTCGGATACTCGATACAATAACAAAAAGGAGTTAGATATTAAACTAAAGAGCATTATTGATGAATTAAATGAAAGTGGTACTTTAAATGGTGTTCAAGATTTACCAGCAGTCTGGGAGCAAGTGATTAATAGTGGTGGAGATTATTGATTAGTGTCACAAGGTTATATAGTATAGTAGTCAGTTTTTGTAAAATAATAATAATAAAAAAATATGACACTGGAAGTGGGATGACCTAATATATTTTATGCTAATTGTATTGATCATTTTATGTAACTTCAAAGCTAGTGTTTTAATTGTCAAAATATTACTATTTTGTGGGGTTTTAATGTAGGGAAAAAAGAAAATGGATATTCTGACTGAGTTTCTGTTTTGCTATTTTATTTTAAAACCCCACAAAATAGTAATGTTTTGACAGCTAAAATACTAGTTTTGAAATTATTTAAAATATTCAACAGAATTAGCATAAAAAGTATCATAAAAATCTCTATTAAATGTGTAAATGTTTCAGTGTGTAAATGTTTGCTTGGTCAATCTCTAGCATCAGTGAGATGACACGTCAGCTCACAGTTCACTCCACGCAAGTTTTCACGGTGAGATTTTTACAGAATCGACATGCAGCAGTTTTTTTCGGGATGAAAGGTATCCTATGCCCGTTTCTGTACACCTGACAACGCAATATGCAAAATTTCAGGATGATCGGTTCAGTGGTTTAGGCGTGAAAAGGTAAGAAACAAAGTTACTTTCGCATTTATAATTTTAGTTAGAATGTCTTGTATTGGAAATCCTAAATAATAAAATAAAAATAAAAATCGTTTATTTTGGAACAAAAACAGATACAATCATAAAAATTGTTAAACGATGATAACTGCAAAAGTTAGTAACTGTGGCGCAGCTATCAACGCCCGGCTCCTAGTGAGAGGGTAGTTCGTTCCAGAGAAAAACATATTTTAAACTATAATATGTAAGCAGTTAAAAATGAAAAGGAAAAAAAAACACGACAGTAAAATTACGGAATAAGTGTAGTGTAAGTGAGGGTGTGTGTATGTGTGTGTGAGGGTGTGTTAGCGTGTGTGAGTATGAATGTGTTACACTTCCACAAGTTTTTCAGTTGCATCATATGTAAGCGATTTTAGCCAAGTATTGAGCCATTTATTTTTGGTGAAATAATAGATGTTGATCGTTTTGTTGATTCTATTGTATAATTTAGAGCTTATGTAGGTACAATGACGACGTGCAGTTACATTTGTACAAGGTTTTACATCGCATACTCGATCTGAACGGCGTCTACTGTTGCATCTGGCTAGTTCATAGGGAAGCTGGGAATGTTTACGTAGCACTGCCTGAGAAACAAACAGCTGTCTGACTGTTAGGACCTGGCAGAGGGAATACAGGGAGATTGTAGGAAAGCGTATAGGCTTCCTCGCAAGGACTTTCAGAACTGCTCTTTGAGCTCTCTCAATGCGTAACATAGAAGTCTTATGAGCGCCACCCCACACTGTTAAGCAATATCCCATCACTGACTGAGCCAGTGCAAAATATACATTAATTAAAGTCCCAAAGTCTGCCGCAGATCTAAGTTTCTTAAAAATATATAAAAGCTTCCTGAGGCGTGTCACGACTGAGTCAATTTGTTGGTGCCATTTAAGGTGACTATCAACTATAATACCAAGATATTTAATAGTTGCAGTACCTACTATTTGAGGGCAGTCACAAATAGTCTTAGAACTAGGGTTTGTACAAGTATGGGCTTGGAGAGCAAAAGGAGTCAGAGGTTGACCTGTCTTATTTAAAGAAAAAGTAATGAACTTAGTTTTGTCAATATTTAAAGTTAACAGATTTGTAGATAACCATTTCATGGCAATACTTAGGACTAGCTCAGCATTTCTACTAGTCTCACTCCAATTGCGGCCATGAATTATTAGAGCTGTGTCATCTGCGTAAGTTACTATTTTGCAGTTAGGGAGAGATAGCCGACACAGCTCATTCACATAAATAAGAAAGAGACTCGGGCCAAGCACGCTGCCCTGAGGCACACCAAAAGTGAGGATCTCCCTTCTACTAACATAGTTATCCACCTTTACATACTGTGTACGCCCAGTCAGATAACTTTTGAACATATCCCAGGCCGTACCGCGTATACCAACATCATATAACTTCGAAAGGAGCATGGGGACAGAAACAGTGTCAAAGGCTTTCGATAGGTCAAGGAAAATAGCCAGTGTCTTTTGTTTATTTTCAAAATTATCAATAAGTGTGCCTGTTAGTTCCAACACTGCATCATCAGTACTTTTGCCACTTCTGAAGCCAAATTGGTTACTAGCTAGTATGTTGAATTTTGTAAGAAATTTTGTTAATCTAATATTAATAACCTTCTCCATTATTTTGGATAAAGTCGTAAGTACCGATATAGGTCTATAGTTAGTGACACTGTTTCTGTCTCCAGATTTATAGATTGGGTGGATAACCGCGGTCTTAAAGATATCTGGGAAGACACCCGATGAGAGGCATAAATTAAAAATGTGGACAAGCACAGGGACTATAATTAGTCTAGTAGCTTTCACAACTGAGGTTGGGATACCGTCAAAACCAATGGCGCATTTATCTTTTAGGTTTAGGATAATATTATTTATCTCGGTACCGTCAACCTCGTAAAGTGCCAAAGTGCCAAAAAATAAACATACATTGGCAGCTTTACGGCTGGCAGTTCGGATTTAAATCAAAATGCGGCACTACACATCCCTGATCCCCGAATGAAAAACATTCTTCTTTTTTTTTTCGTCAATTCGACATTTCCGGGAGACGAGAATTTTGTAGCCGGGATTTTAGTTGAGGCAGCCAATCAGTTGGGACTAACAATATTTATGTGACAGTTTTCATTTGAACATTTACTGACAAAAAAAAATTAAAGTACTACTCTTTTTCAAGATTCAAGACGGGTAGGCGATTTAAGACCAACATTAACTATAAATCCAGGTTTCCTCAAGATGTTTGTCCTTCACCAATGTCAGTAATGTCCAAGATAAATTTGGAAAGTACCAATTGCAAAATCACTTTGGCACTTGCCCGGACTTAAAGCCGAGGATGAGAGGCAAGACTTTAATCACTGAGCCATCACGACAGTATCCTTTCATAATTTTCATTAAAACACGGAGCTAGCGGGCGGACAGGCTATAAAGTTTTTGTTAAATACATATATTATACATAATTAATAGTTTTGCTCAGAATTTCACTTAGATCGGTCAATTCCCATGAAACCTAATCGGCAATCTATTATCTGTGACACAGTACCTACAGCCTCCGTCCGTTCCATTCAACAAAACACCTCTATCTCCATGTAAATTTTTCCTTTTAACTGTCCGCCTAAAGGTTTATGAGTGGGTCCTCATAATAGAATGCCAAAATTGGGTCCAAAATAGTTCTAACCCTTTGTAGTTGAATTTATTGTGTTTTAACCTTGGGCGCGGCTGTTTCACGCCTTACTGCCTAACTTTCAAATATGTAGTTTTCTTTCATTACACCAGAATTATGCGTTGTTTTGGTACGATTCTCGTTCCATCTAAAATTTCTACATTCTAACTGCCTTATGTGCTGATTTTTAAAGTATGCAGAATGTTATATGTATTATGTTTATTGTAGACGGAGTTTAAATGTCATTTTTTTTCGCTCACATTCGTGGTAGTCAATGGCGCCGAGTCCCTTGTTCACAAACTAAACTAAATTTAAGTTCAGTGCATATTTTTCTATCTATTTCATTAAGAAAAGGACAGAAGATAAATATTAGTTTAGTCCTGTCAAATTAGTCAGCGCCTGGCATAAATTGACGTACTTTTAGTAGCCAATTTTTTAATCACGTCTAAAATTGTCTATGGAGTATCTTAATTTCACAGGATTAAACTAATATTTATCTTCTATCCTTTTCTTAATTAAATAGAAAGAAAAAGATGTACTGAACTTAAATTTAGTTTAGTTTGTGAACCACAGAATCGGCACCAATCTCGACCACATATAGCCGTTTATGTAAATGTATATCTATTGTGGCTTGCCCAATACGCGATGGAGGTGCCCGCAATTTTAGCTTAGACGATCACTATACTTTATCTGTCTCTGTGTGTGACGTGTTTTTTAACAGCGCGGTAATTTCGTAACACACTAATAAGTAATTGCTTTCATTTTGACAGTTTAACATCATTCATTGCGTTATTTACGCTGCTAAGCAGAGATTTTTTTCTAAAATATGAACCAACGTATTAGCAATATTCTTAAAAATAACTCAGGATGTGCAGGTCTTCATAAAACAAATACATGACTAGATCCTCATAATGCTCAACCTTGTTACAGATTGGAGACCTGGACGAGGACACGACTCCGCTGGACATGTCGTGGCCGTCAGGTTTCCGCAAGCGGATAACGTACTTGTTAGTCGCACCAATTGTCTTCCCGCTCTGGATGACCTTGCCAGACACTAGAACGCCGAAGGGTGAATATTTCATTGATGATTTCTGCATCATCACCACCTTCATCATCATCTTTCAATTCACTCGGAGTTGGTGCTCCTTACCTTCTATTGCCGTAGGTACATCTGTTTCAGCCTATGATTATCATCCTGCAATTCACTTGGGAACGACACAATTCGTCTTCTCTTCCATACGAGAAGTATGGAAGAGAAGACGAATTGTGTCGTCTCAATCAGCCTTCATCTCAGTTTGCAATCAATTTCTAACCATGTCATCAGCAACGCAATCTATGACCAGTCTTCACCTTATTATAATAATTTCTGTGGGGTCGTCACAACCTTTCTTCTCTTTCCACCGATCAGCCCTCATTTTAGTTTTCAACCTCATATGACTCATAGCGCATTGCACAAAACCATCCAGAGTTTTTTTGGTCTTCTTCCTATCTTTTTGTTATCCACATATTGACAATCAAAACTTTTTTATGTTTTCATTTCAACATCATCATTTGAAATCGTTATCATTTTAATTTTCATGCTTCAGACGTAATGCTATGAAGTGGTTTAAGTCATTATTGTTCTGTTGCGAAAAAAAGATAGTGTAATCTGTTCTGTATAGCTGCATCTCTCTCTTGCATTGAAACAATGATGGATCTAACGAGTCAAAACACTGAGCGCGGTGGTTCGGTATCAGTTGAAAATCAGTTTTTTTTTTGTACTTCACAAACGTGATACGTGCGCGAGAAGACAACTCTGTTTTTTACCATTTTGAGATTTTCACACTATCCTATTGTATGTGTACTTCTCTACAAAGCCATAATACTGTAACTAATAAAATCAGCTTTACGTCAGAGTTTCGAAATTGTCTTATAATGTATGTCTGGAAAACATTCTAAAGCACAATATTTTACGTGATCATACAACAGCGCAAAAAAACATCAAAATCGTGTCTTATTTTATCGTGTTAGATATCGATACCCATTGTATCTGAGGAGTTTAGCTAGCCAATTTAAAATAACCCTGTATAACATACGAACTTTTCTAATAACTGCGTTTTCTTTTTCAGGGAAAAGATTTTTCCCAGTAACATTTATAGGGTCAATAGTTTGGATAGCTTTCTTCTCGTACCTGATGGTGTGGTGGGCGAACGTGGCGGGGGCGACGGCTCACGTGCCCCCCGAGGTGATGGGGCTGACGCTCCTGGCTGCGGGGACGTCAGTGCCTGACCTTATCACGTCCGTGATCGTCGCTAGAAAGGGATTCGGAGACATGGCGGTGTCCAGCTCAGTCGGCAGCAATATTTTTGATGTTACTGTTGGGTAAGTGTACCTATTTTTAATTCTGTTATTGTCTGTGCTAGATGCCGAAATCAAAATCAAAAGTCATTTATTCAAACTAGGCTGAGAATCAGCATTTTTCGAACGTCAAAATTACAAAAGACAGTCCCCCAAAACGCCCGCCCTTCACCAATTCCTAGTGCTTTCGCTGGGAACCAATCATTCTGCCTAGCCTTTTCATCAGCTTCCAGTCTAACCAAATACAGCTGAGTACTAGAGTAAAATACCGTTAGATACCGAGATTGACCTACATTTCGTAAGTCCGGGCTGTTACGGGTTACCTCTGGGCCACCACTGTTTAAAAAATACATGCTGCGTTTCCCAAAAATCGTGCAACTAGTTTCTCAGTTTTAAATAGTGAAAAATATTCCCGTAAAATTAGGTCAAAACAAAAGCACAACAAGAGCAATAAGACTCAATTCAGCATAACATTGCACCAAAAACTTCGGATTCCCTAGTTTACACTACTGCAGTTCTTCGCCCCGAGAGGTATGGAAACTATGTGGCAAATACTATTTTAGCTATTGCAGCTGAAACTGATATTTTAGCAGCCAACATTCCCCTCCTGTCGAATACTTTACCGAAGGCATTCCTTACTGAAACTTCAGCATAGTTCGTTTCAAATTTTGGTAATACTGAGAGTTACGACTTTTTAGAAGCGGAGACGACTCTTATTTTTTTATTAAAACTATTTTCCGTTTTTTTAACTGTTGTCGAGTTTGTGACTCGACTTCCTTCCTGAGTGGGAGTCATTTAAATTTTATTTTATATGTCTATAAAAAAGTTTCTACACTATCTACTTGATTTTACCGAGTTGTGTCGACCGTTTTACTGAACATTGTAGCATCCCAACTTTCACCTAACTTATAATTTGCGATGACAGGGGTCATATTCAAATGGTGTCTGTAAAAAAATCAACTCGTTAGGTAATACCGTTAATGATAAATGATAAATGATTTATTTTCTGTAAGTAGGTTTGTACAAACACTTTACATATCAATCATATTTTTTTAAACTAGATGAGGTCGGCGTTTCCTATCTGACCACTCTGAGAAGAAAGGCCGAAACAAACTCAGAGGTCACAGTCTCTTTTAAAGTCCAGACATAATCTTATCAGATAATTTGAAGACCATGTAGATTGGTGTCTGAAATGGTCTTTTGAGTAAAGAACCACACAGATTGAGCGGACCTGTCCAGTCAGTGCACGCATTTGTCAAAAATCGTGCAGCTCAACTCAGAACTTGAGGAGCCTTACGATTCGACGAACAATACCAATGAAAGGACAATTGGGTAGGCCGCATAAATGACTCAAACTGCCAGATCATGATTAAAACTAACTAAGAAGGACAACCGAAAAAAAGAAATGACCCACATAGTCTTCACACTCACAGTAATACTAATAAAAATTAAGATACTTTACAAAGTAAATATCCATGTCATTGTATATATAAAATTCATCAACGTCAATGTGTATATAAAAATCCGGATATAATCTTTGATCTTTGAGGACCATGTAGATTGGTGTCTGAAGTGGTCTTTTGAGGAAAAAACCACACTGAGTGGACCTGTGCAGTCAGTGCACGCATTCTTCAGTAACCGTGCAGCTCAACTCAGAACTTAAGGAGCTCAACGATTCGACGAGCAATACCAAGGTCAGGACAATTGTGTAGTGTTAAGTTCTTCTTCTTCTTATTCTTTCTTCTTCGTCGTTCCCTTAATGTTGAGGATCGCGACCAAATACGACGCGACTCCAAGTTATGCGGTCTTCTGCAGTGTGGACCGTTCTGTAGCCTCCTGTTTGAGGGAGCATCCTTCCGCCTTCTTGATCGCGTTTGACAATCATGCCGGAGCTCTGCCTCGAGCACGTTTTCCTGGCCTAGTCTCATCAATCTTTCCAGACCATACTCAGGTGAACGCATAATATGTCCGAAAAAGCTGACTTATAATTATGTACCTATATAGTTAACATATTTGACTTGATTTCCGTACGCTGCTTTTGGGTCACCACTGAATATTAACGCTGTGCTGTGGGTTACGCTGAGAGGAAGCCTTCTTGTCGTAGTCACGACATGCAGCTGCCGACTGTTTCTGTTCCGTGCTTATTACTATACAGGGTAATATTCCGACATCGAAGCGCATACTGAAACCATGAATTCAGCACATGACTGTAGACCCCAAGCGCAGAAATTTTTCGTCGATTATCGAAAAAAAGTTTCCCATTTCATAGAAAAGTGCAACCTACGTGGTCAAAATGAATGGAGTAGCAATTTTTCTATCATCGTCATCATCATTCCAGCCGAAAGACGTCCACTGCTGGACAGAGGACTCCCCGTTTTGTATTAGGTACTGGTTCGTAATTCATGTTAACTAATTCTCGTCTTCTTATCGTGTCGATGGCAATCTAAATGGACTCGGCTCAGAATTCGGCTACTTGTTTGGTGCCATCACCAACGTCCATCAGTTCCTGTAAGGGCCTATGCACACCACGTTTTTTAAACGCGCCGTGGACGCGCGTATGTAGCGATACAGACGCGATACGCACGCAAGTCAGACGCAGCCTGTAGACCTTTGCACACCTGTATAAATACAGACGCGCGTGTGGAGCGATACAGACGGGATGCAAACGCGCGTGTGTAGCGATACAGACGCGCGTGTGTAGCGATACAGACGCGATACAGACGCGCGTGTGTAGCGATACAGTCGAGATGCAAAAGCGCGTGTGTAGCGATGCCACACACGCGCTATTTTGTGAGCTCACAAAATAGACTACATATTTGTTCCCAGGCATTTTTCTTTAGCACTTTATTCGAATAATCCGGCAATCGTGAATTCCACAATATTGGCCGGTTTTGAATTTCAGTTATGAAGTTTTCTGTGTCGAAAGGCTCCATTTTTTTGTTCCAAAGACGTGCGGTGCACCAAATCGCTCGATTGCTACTAGCGTAGATTCACACTTCCCTTTCCCTCGTTGCGAGGGAAACCCCGTCCGTAGGGAAGGCGCGCGCGCTAGCGCTCGTATCGGTGTCGCGCGTTTGAATCGATACAGACGCGCCGGTGTTGCGCGTTTGTATCGATACAAACGCGCGGCACCGGCGCGTGTGTATCGATACAAACGCGCGGCACCGGCGCGTCTGTATCGATACAAACGACAACAAACTGCTCTGCAGAATCTAAACGCGCCGGCGACGCGCGTTCCGAAAACGCGCGTCGACGGCGCGTTTAGAAAACGTGGTGTGCATAGGCCCTAACGTGCAGCTGACAGGACACGCAGGACACGAACATACAGAATGTTAACTAATTGTTTTTTTTTTTATATATACACGCGTGTGACAATAAAACCATTTTTCTTTATGTTTTTTCGTGACAGGCAGACGTAATAGGCTTAGTAATATGGTCCCGTCAGAACCGACGAAAACTTATAAAAGTAGGAGTTGATTGGAAAGGTCCCTCAGTATTGAGCACAAAGGCGAATGTGTTCATAAATGAGGAAAATAGTTCGTTAATTAGAATTCAATTCCCGACGGTCATAGCGTGATTATATTCCTTGGTTGGTTACGGGAATAGTCAGAATGTTATAATTAAATTTCATTCACATTTTGTTATTTAAAAGCAGTAAGTTATTATGAGGCAATAATACCTAATTAGCTGATTATTTTTATTTATAATTGTTTATTTATTTTACCATTTATGTACACACACATATATAAACAGACAAGAAAAAAAGGAACAGAAAAATAGGTCATCATCTGCCGAGCCTTTTCCCAACTATGTTAGGGTCGGCTTCCAGTCTAACCGGATGCAGCTGAATACCAGTATTTTACGTGGAGCGACTGCCTATCTGACCTCCACAACCCAGTTACTGGGTAATACGGTACCCCTAGGTAAGACTGGTTGTCAGACTTTCGGGCTACTGACGACCCGTAACGACTGTCAAAGATCCACGAATGACAGCCGGGACCAACGGCTTAACGTGCTTTCCGAGGCACGGAGGGGTCTTGGTATGTGAAGATGGTCACCCATCCACGGACCAACCGTGGCAAGCGTAGCTTAACCTGATCGATCGACCCGTGCGGCTGTTATTACTTAGCCACAAGCCCCACAAGAGAAAAATAGGTACAAAAAAAGGTCAAATTTCTTATCTGACTTCTGAAGACACAAACTCAGGGAACACTCTGTTTTGCTTCTAGGCTTGCTCTGCTAGGAGAATACGTCGACTGATACAGATGAAGGGAAAATAAAATATGCTGGACCAACTTCTAATAAACTAGGATAACAGACAGAGCAGCCAGGAGTCTTGTGCTCGGTTAGGGGCATTAGGCTCGTCCATGGGACTTAAACATACCTGGCAAAATGTGGCTGCACTTCCACCTCTGCCTAACTTTTCGATGTAATAGCTATAATTTGTTGTTATAGCGGCAATAGAAATATACACTCTGTGAAATTGAAAACCGTCTACGTATTCATGAGTACAGACAGAGATACGGTTCATGAGATACACCCCGCAGACAGACGGACGGACGGACAGCGGAGGCATAATAATAGGGTCCCGTTGGCACCCTTTAAGTACGGAATCCTAAAGAGAACCACCTTTTTTAAAAAATACATTATTATGACTGGAACCAAACCTAGCTAACTATCCTGTAAGGCTTGCAACATCAACAACCAAAAAAACATAAATAACTTATTTATCAAATGAACTTTCCCAAACTGTGTTCTAAGATAAGAAAATTCTTAACTATGTAGACGTTAAATAACGGACGCCATCTTAAGTGCTAACCTACTTAGCTTGGAGCGGCGCCAAAAATGAGGGTAGATGTGAAATTGCGCACTTTTTTCTCCATACGTGGGGTGGGGTGTGTTGCAAATGTTCTTTGTTGGGTATTCGGAATCTTATAGTAAGGAGGTCATTGTTAGTCTTCTTGGTCACACTTGCACTCTTGAGAAGTATAAACAAAGGAACAAGGCTATTACTTCATTTACTGAGTTAGGTTAGCCTACAATTGCTTACACAATACAACTACGTTTAGAAGTGCAACAAATACTTACAGGCTAACTCAACATGCACCATATATATGGTTTTACATAATATTACAAAGCCAAAAAACACATTTACAATTATTAAACTTATTCAGTCATTTTTGCTAATTCATACGTAGTAATAATAACAACAAAAAAATAATTCTAAATAATTTTTTTTAACTGATAAAAAAAATTGTTCTGCGAGCTGTAACTTTTCTAAAACTACTTTTTTTTAAAGTTACTTTTATGTAAGTAAAGGTTGTAGGTATAGTACAGACGCCAGCACATCAAGCTACTACAATCTGTCAGATTTCTTTAATAGATTTTCAACTTTATCGCTATAGCGATAAAGTTGAAAATCTATTACATAAGCATAAGGTTCAAAGTTGATTGGGAAAATCTGACAGTTTAGGGTAGCGTGATGTGCTGGCGTCTGTACAATATTTCTTTTAGCACACTGTAGCTATAGTACGTTTAGTAGGTACTTCCTGAACAATACCGATTGCCCCCCGACCTCGACTGAACACCTATTCTTGAACTTTGTAAGCTCGCAACTACCTGACACCTACGGACTTGTAATACTATTTCTTTTTTATAAATATTCTGTGTTAAATGAAAGGAAGGCAGGTAGCTTTGTAAGGCGTGGTTTTTAGGCAAAATATGTAGACGAGATTATGGCACTTACTCCAAAAAAACGGGCCAAGCGCGAGTCGTATTCGCGCACGAAGGGTTCCGTACCATTGTACAACGTGTAACGTTAAATGCGCAAAACCTCAGACACCCCAACTGATTTTTAATTAAATTGACCAATTTCAGAGAGAATATATGTCATTAAAAAAATTGTAAAGGTTTTATGTGCTGTCTTAGTTTTGCGGGCCATTTTGATCGTTTCTTGCGTCTGCGACGACGCTTTATCGAGGGAAGAGTCGTCACCGGGCCGCTGCACCGCGCTGACATTGGCTTGCTTGACCTATTAATAAATAGACACGGCAATGATTTTAATGAAGATTTTTTGAAAAATATGACCTATATTAAAAAGTGGTTCAATTAATTCTGCTCGTTATTCTGATCAAACTATTTTCAGGTTTTGTCATTTAACGTTACACGTTGTATATAAAAACCGGCAAAGCCCGAGTCAGATTTTCAGATTTTTTGACATTGTTTCAATTGATTGTCGCTGAGATGAGATTGCGAGTACATTTTGTACGTTTTTAATGAGATTTTTCATAAAAATTTACGCCACCAGTTGGCGCCACTTTAGCAAGAGGTCTTCCATTTCGACAATGAATTTAAAATATATGATGACGTTCAACATTCGTTTCATTCATTTGTTTTTCATTCAGTCAGGACTAAAGAAAATATAGGTGCTTTGACACTTTTGACAGCTGCTCGGACCTGACGTCTCAGTGCTGCCACCTAGTGAACGTCATTTCAGAAAACCCTCATTACGGGAATTAGCCTTCTAGTCATACACGCACGTCGGTTGTGAATACTGCCCACCTGACCTCTATGAAGAACATCGCCAATAAGGTCACTGTATTTCCTCCTAGGGCGTCCTCTCCTGGAGTTTCCACTCACATCTGCCATGAAAATACCTTAGGAGACACCTTCAAAAAAAAGAAGTAATTTGTAAATTTTTGTTCTTCTCTTGTATTGGCAATATTATGTTACAATATCACGCTTGTATTATAAGGGTACGTAGAGGAGTAGGTATAGCTCACCCAGACTTCGCTAGTTAGGTCCTAAGTCCCTTGTAATAGAGGGCGATCCTATTGTATTCAATACCGTGAAAAAAATCCGACTCGGACTAAAATGTAGGTAATACGAGTGAGCCTATTACCAAGTATCAAGTGCTTCCAAATCGAGATACAACTAAACACTAACAGTAGCAGTTGCTTTCATTTTGACAAATCACTACATAGTATAAAACAAAGTCGCTTCCCGCTGTCTGTCCCTATGTATGCTTAAATCTTTAAAACTACGCAACGGATTTTGATGGTTTTTTTTTTTAATAGATAGAGTAATTCAAAAGAAAGGTTTATATCTATAATACATGCATAATATAGTAGAGAAACACTGATAATTTTAGAGGTTTCTAATGTGATGTCGTAAATAAACACATTTTTTTGCGCTTACATTGCAAACGCTGGCTTAACCCTACGAGATAGATCAAAATAATGTACTACAGTATTGTACACCTTAAAAAGGTCTACAAAAAAGTCCGCGATGGCATATGTCTATCTCTTAGGGATAACCCACAATAACCATTTTTTATCCTATACTTTTTAAGAGAAATAATGGCTCTAAAATTATCAGTGTTTCTCTACTATATTATGCATGTATTATATGCATATAAACCTTCCTCTTGAATCACTCTATCTATTAAAAAAAACCGCATCAAAATCCGTTGCTTATTTTTAAAGTTCTAAGCATACATAGAGACAGACAGACAGCGGGAAGCGACTTTGTTTTATACTATGTAGTGATAGTGATCAGCATTGCACCCGTGCGAAGCCGGGGCGGGTCGCTAGTGATGAATAAATGATAAATGATTTATTTCTGTAAGTAGGTTTGTACAAACAATTTTACATGTCAAACACATTTTTTTTTAAACTAGATGAGGTCGGCGTTGCCTATCTGACTACTCTGAGAAGAAAGGCCGAAACAAACTCAGAGGTCACAGTCTCTTTTAAAGTCCAGACATAATCTTGGTCAGATCATGTGAAAACCATGTAGATTGATGTCTGAAATGGTCTTTTCAGTAAAGAGCCACGCAGATTGAGTGGACCTGTCCAATCAGTGCACGCATTTGTCGAAAATCATGTAGCTCAACTCAGAGCTTGAGGAGCCTCACGATTCGAGGGCGAATACTTAGAAATTTGTACCTATTTCTAATTCTTTTCTCTTTCTTAGCAAAATCGTTATTGAGAAACAACGTAACAAATATAGCCCATTACACATTTCTTAAGTAACAAAAATTGAGTTACCTTATCATAGTATCGAAAGCTAGCCCTCGTGCTTACGAAACACCATCTAAACGAGGTCAGAGGATACGATCTCTGACCCAATTTACTAACCGGTTGAACACCGGATCACCCTTGAGACTGGAAAAAATGCTATCGCTTTTAAACAGCCCTAATATGAGCATAGAGGGCAATAACCAGCTGATTTGCCTTCTATCGTATTTATACCTCTTCGAAAAAAAGGCCATTCCTATGTTTATATAGAAATGGCCCTCTTTGCCATGTTCTGAAGTTAATATTCACACTGTACAGACAGGTGCGAAAATATAGGTACAAACACTTAGTGAAATGATTTGTTCTTGTTTTTTTTTTTTTTTTTCTTATCGAGAAGTCTTTATGGAAGGTATAGTCGTCTAAACATACATATACAATTCAGCACATGATTCTAGACCTCCCTAGAGTAGAAATATTTTACAAGTTATTTTTAAAAAAAATCCGCTGTTTCATAGACCTGAAATACCAAAGCGGTCAAAATATATGACACAGCCAAGTTCAGATTCATTTTCTGAATCCATGATAACAGGATATGCGTCGATGTGCGTCTTGCACCCTAATTGCGTAACTTACAATTTGAATAATTTTGAAGCATATTGCTAATTCATTGCTCCATATGTTCGAAAAATGTGTCTGCTCAGCAACGTAAATAACGCAATTAATGTTGATGAACTGTCCAAATGAAACCCATTGCTACTGTGTGTTACGCAATTACCCTGCAGTATATCTGAGGATTATTTCGAACTCCAATACTACTTTTGGACTAATACCAGCCTATTATTGTCCCACTGCTGGGCAAAGACCTCTTCTCATACAGAGAAGGCACTAGCATTGATCACCACGCTTGCTCAAGACGGGTTAGTGATTTCAGACTCATAATAACTAGATAATATCTTTGACATTCTTCACGGGTATTCCAATCCAAGAGTCTGAGAACCAGTGTTACCAAGGTCTTACTCGGTAACTGGGTTGTGATTATCAGATAGTCAGCCGCTCCTTGTGAAATACTGGTATTCAGCTGTATCCAGTTAGACTGCAAGCTGACCCCAACATAGTTAGGAAAAGGCTAGGCAGATTATGATGATGAATTACGAAAATAACGATTTTGAACTTTGTAAAGTGTCAACATCTTTCTGCACGTGACTGTACGAAATATACATATATAGAGTCGATTCTGCGCGAAATAAAAATGAATAGCGTAGTGTTATACTGGGTCACGCACAGGGGACTACATGACACGTTTGAAATACGGTATTATTTATAGCGACATGCTGTAAAGACGCAGGTTTAAAGAACAACAAATAGGTCTTAAATATGTTTTTGGAATATCTATACAACATGTAACGTTAAATGCGCAAAACCTCAGACACCCCAACTGATTTTTAATTCAATTGACCTATTTCACAGAGAAAATAAGTCATTCAAAAAATTGTAAAGGTTTTATGTGCTGTTTTAGTTTTACTGGCCATTCTGATCGTTTCATGCGTCTGCGACGACGCTTTATCACATATGACATTGGCTTGCTTGACCTATTAATAAATAGACACGGCAATTTTTTATTGAAGATTTTTTGAAAAATGTGACCTATATTAAAAAGTGGTTCAATTAATTCTGCTCGTTATTCTGATCAAACTATTTTCAGGTTTTGCGCATTTAACGTTACACGTTGTATACGAGTGCTAATAACAAAGCTGAAGAGTTTGTTTGAATTGAACGCGCTAATGTCTAGAAATACCAGTCTGATTTGAAATTCTTTTTGGCATCTGATAGCCCAATTCTTGAGGAAGGCTATAGGCTATTTAACATCACGCTATGACCCATAGGAGCCGGGTAAAAAGAAAAAAGTCGGAAAGAACGCCAAGCGAAAACAAACCTATAGCGCGGGCAGGTGATGCGATGTGACGCGGTGGGTCGGGGAGCAAGAAATTGCATGCAGACAAAGTCGTGCCTCGAAGCTAGTATTTCAATAATATCTACCACCTAACGCCAATGTCAACATCCAAGACTGGACCGTAACAAAGAAAAAAAGAAAATTTATAATTTTTGTTTTACAACATCGAGATTTCTTTACTAAATGTTAGTAAAATTTTACTGATACCTATACAAAATCCTTTTGGAATAAATTTTCTAAATTATGGTGAAAACCACATCAATATCCATTGCGTAGTTTAAAAGAACAACGCAGTCACACGGATAGACAATAAAAGCGACTTTAATTTATAATTTGTAGGCATTTAAATACATACAAGTAAATCATAAAAAAAACACATTAAATATAAATCAGTCTAGTCAGCCAATTGCGGTCCACCGCTGGGCCTAGACAATAGACCTGGGGGGCAATTCTCCTAATTTTAACCCTTTACTGCATGATATATTAAATAAGTGACAATTTTTTTTTTTTAAGTTAGTTTCTTTATTAAAGCTTCAGAATTAATTATAGTGTTTTTTTTTTATGTCCAAGTGGTATGTGATGATAGACAAAATAGTTGTGTTTTATTATTGCTAATGATATGAAAAACAAACCCCATTAGGATTTATACGCTAGTTTTTTATTTTTTTATAGTAAATAAACTGTAAACATGTCAAACCATATATGGTTTCCTATGCGGTAAAGGGTTAAGAACGTTCACAGTCTGATCGCAGTCTCAATCTGTCAAAAATACCTCTAATTTCCCTACATTTTGACAAGTTTTTGACATTGTCACTGAGATGATGAAGATTTGGAACATTTTAATTACGAGAATTGGCCTTCAGATCTCGGTCTTAATCTGTCAAAAATAGCTCCAATTTCCCTACATTATTGACATAGGGCAGGCCTGTTGGTCTAGTGGCCAGTGGCCCTGACTACTATACACAAGGTCGTGGGTTCGATTCCCACCCAGGACAAATGTTTGTGTGATGAGCACGGTCATTTGCTCTTTGTCTGGGTGTAATTTATCTATAATATGTATGTATTTAGAATTATATATGTATGTTTATCAGTTGTCTAGTACTCATAGCACAAGCTCTGCTTAGTTTGGGACTAGATGTCGTGTGAAAGTTGTGGAAAATTATTGAATATTATTGTGGAATATTATATTATTTGCTCGTCGCTGAGATGAGATTGCGACAAGATTGGAAACGTTTTTATTTTTTTAACTACGGGAATTGGCCTTCTGTTATAACAGAACAAATAAGTCTAATTTAATTTCAGTTTAAATAATTAAAGCAGCATATATGAGCCTAACCGCAGCACAGACCACGAACAACGACGAATAATTACACCACAAATCTCTCTTTCTGGCAGTTTGGCATTAGGCAAAACACATCATAATGCATTTGGCACTTGGCTTATTTGACTTTGCCAAGCGGTAAAATAAACTAAACTGGGGCGGTTATAGGTATGGTGAGGCTTTGAAATCGTGGTTCTGGACTGCGAGTACGTTTCAAACTCAAAGCATTTATTTCAAATAAACCAATTGAATGGTCAAGGGGTCGGACAGTCAGAAAGATGAAGCTAGTTGTCCATTCCAAAGCGTAGTAGGTACCTGTGGAGAAGAACGGGCAAGAAACTCCACGGACACTTTTTTTAAATCATAAAATTATTACAAAATATTGGTTACATCATTCACAAAGACGTGCACGTTAAAAGCGTCCGTACTAAAAAAGATAAAAAAAAATCGGAAATTAAAATAAACCGTGGCAGTTAAGAGATGACCAGTCCGGAGTCCCTATTAACGGCGCCCGTTCACGACATAAATGTTAATGCAAGTACTTGCGAGTACTTGCGTATTATAAACCCCCCTTTGGCCTTAGCGTGTTTTTTTTTTGTGGAATGCATCTCGCATGCCAACCTAGGAGGTTTATTATCTTCATCATCACCAGCATATCCGTCCACTGCTGGAGATAAACCTAGAGTTATCAGCTGCTAAACCGAGCTATCCTGTGGATGCCTCAATAAATTAAGGCCCCAAGCCCGGGCATAAAACTGTCCTTAGCGCGTTTATCCAGGAGGCGAGTTTTTATATTTACAAGATTTGTAGATACTGCCGTCTAGTGCAGATTATAACCATCATGTACCAAGCCTTTTCCCAACTATATTGGGGTAGACTTCCAGTCTAATTGGATGCAGCTGAATACCAGTATTTTACCTGGAGCGACTGCCTCTCTGACCACTACCCAGTTACTGGGCAATACGATACCCTTTTGTAAAACTGGTTGTCAGACTTTTGAGCTTCTGACGACCCGTAACGCCTGTCAAAGTTCCACGACTGACAGCCGGAACCAACGGCTTAACGTGCTACCCGAAGCACAGAGTGGTATTGGTATGTACAGACGGTTACCCATCCACGGAAAATGTAGCTTAACCTGATCGATCAACCCGTGCGGCTGTTATTACTTAGCCCCAAGCTCCTCCGGTCTGGTGATGAGAAACACAATTATTCTTTACAAATTCTCGTAAATTATCGTTTACGCAATCGAGTAAGTAAGTATAGAAACTTGCACTAAGGCCACAGAAGTAGTTCTTTCGCGAAGTATGTTCTTTCGCGAAGTTGAGTTCAAAAATCGTAAAAAAAAACAAACTACATTGTACGCACAGTCGAAGAATGAAAAGCTACACCTTTAAGTCAATTTTTACCTGCACCGTGCACGAGACTTATAATATAATTTTTCGAGAACATATTCTCGAAAAATGTAATATAAAAATTTGACCAACCCGCACTGGTCCGCGTGGTACAGACGCCAGCACATCAAGCTACTACAATCTGTCAGATTTCTTTAATAGATTTTCAACTTTATCGCTAAAGCATATGGTTCAAAGTTGATTAGGGAAATCTGACAGTTTCGGGTAGCTTGATGTGCTGGCGTCTGTACATTACGGCCCACTCCCACTCACAGAGACCTGTGTCCCAGCAGTGGGAACGTTACTGACTGGATTTGCTATGTTTGAACATTACTTATATTCGTCTCCTTGACAAAGCTTTACGTTCAGCTACGATTTATCAAATAAACTCGCATCTAAGCTACGATATAAACAGTTAATCTGCCTTATTCTATCCGAACCGGCCTCAGTTTCTAGCAATTGTAGATCAGGAACCGCAACATAAATCCCTAGAGCAAACGTGTTTCGGATACCAAACCGGCTCAAATAACAGTATAGCTTACCGCTATAGACACAAAGTCGTAATTTCAACGACATTTGCGCTATATGTCACAAAAATAAAACGTATGTCGTAAACAGGACGGACTTATGGAGTCCTCCAGTTCTTGAGGGGGTGCGGAGGATGGGAATGGATATCGCAATGCAGTTTGGTTGGAACAATTTGCAATTTATCTTTGAACGTATTTTGTATTTGGGTCATGCTTTAGAATCTCGATTTTAAAATGTATTTTTCTCCTTTGTTTCTAACTGACCCCGTTTTAATGTTCAATGGTGTAATACGAGCACGTCTGTAATATTTACTATAGGGTTTTCGGAAATAATGATCGTTTTAGAATCTTTTCAGTTTAGTCTTTGTAAAATACAGCACATAGTTTTATGTTATACAGGGTTATTGGTAAAATACTAACAGCCTTGTAGGACTGGATTATTAACATCATAAACAACAACTTTTGTTCTATTACTTTTTACAAAACATAATACATTTGCCAAAAACAAACATTTAAAATTTCGTTATTCCACGCTGAGTTGTGTACTAGACACGGCAGTTTGTTTACCTAACTACTTAGCGCTTTCTTTTGCTTCGATAAGAGTTCTTAACAGAAAATCGAATATTTCAATTCGTTGAATTTTTTTTTTTGTATGAATATCTGATGATTTAATAAAAGTCATAGAACGAAAGTTGTTGTGTATGATGTTAGTATAAGGTTGTCTCATAAGTTCTTGCCATATTTTATTTTTGTCGAATTTTCTCGTTTTTAAACTAAAGTGAATTCAAGAAAGTTCTAGATCTTCCTAGTAAGGATGAGTATCTTTTATGGTGAGGGTATAAATAGGCGCGGACGCAACGCAATAATTAGTCTTTAGTGAAAATGGTTCAGCGTCAACTGCGAGCTATTATGCTATATGAGCATCGACTTAAAGTCTCTTCAACAGAAACGGCTAAAAAGTTTAACACTGCATTTGGACCGGGTACTACTAGCGATCGGAATTAAATAAAAAAAAACCCCAGCTTAGTTTTTTTTTTTAAATAAATAAATACTTTTTCTATCCTGCCCTGTCCCGTCCCTGGGCAAAGGTCTCCCCACATAAATAATATAAGTATAATGATCTAATAATAACATCAAATCACAGGCAGAGGTGAGCCTGTAGTAGACCCACATTTCACCAGCCCCATGTGACAGAGCGACCCTATTGCCACCAACCGGGCACAAATCCAGAATCCAGGCTGCTACTGAGAAATTCGAGATGGAAAAACCCATACCACTTTTTCCGACCCGGGAATAGAACCAAGCCGTGCGATTCTGTAACCATCTCACCGTGAACACTCGGGTGAAGTGAGCGTGGAGTGAGCTGTCATTAGGGATTAACACTATTGACACTACTCACTTCAAGCTCACTTCACTTATGATTTCACGGTGAGATTTTTACAGAATCGACTGGCAGGACCTCATGCTCAGTATTAGCGCTTGCGACCACTAGACCGACGACGCAGTCAATTATAATAATAATAATATAATAATAATAATATAATAATAATAATAATATTCGACAACTTTCACACAACGCTATCTAGTCCCAAACTAAGCAGAGCTTGTGCTATGAGTACTAGACAACTGATAAACATACATATATATTTCTAAATACATACATATTATAGATAAATTACACCCAGACAAAGAACAAATGATCGTGCTCGTCACACAAACATTTGTCCTAGGTGGGAATCGAACCCACGACCTTGAGCATAGCAGTCAGGGCCACTGACCACTAGACCAACAGGCCTGCCCTATGTCAATAATGTAGGGAAATTGGAGCTATTTTTGACAGATTAAGACCGAGATCTGAAGGCCAATTCTCGTAATTAAAATGTTCCAAATCTAAAAATAATATTATAATATGTAATATAAATAAATTAGTGCAAATAAAAAAACTCTCCTTACTATTATCAAGATACCCGTCAGTAACCTGTCTGTTGTCAAAAAGGAACATAAAAGTAATGTTATGTTTCTTTAAGACAACAGACAGGTTACTGACGGGTATTTCAATATATAGGTAACTACATATTGAAATATAGTTCCTCAAAACTAACAATCACTGTTTGTTTTTCATTTAAATAAACACGAATTCGCCATAAAAGAAAGTCGGCCATTTTAAAAATACGATTTAAAATATAATTCCATTCGTGTCGCTCTCCATTTTATTAAAAGATTTGTGTGAAACGCGAACATTTGTTTATTTAATAGTGACATACTGTTTTTGCCTCGAAGCATTTTGTTGCTTATTATTTCTTGGCATGCTTGTATTTCTGTGTGTTCTTGTGTTTAGGTAATTATGTACTACCTCACGGAAATGTCGATCTATTCCTTTTTAGGGTTCCGTAGTCAACAACGAACCCTTATAGTTTCGCCATGTCCGTCTGTCCGTCCGTCAGTCCGCAGCTTAACTCAGAGACTCTTAGTACTTGAAAGCTATAATTTGGCATGGATATACATATTAATCACGCTGACAAAGTGGTAAAATAAAATCATGAAATACATTTTTTTTAGGGCTCTACACATAAAGTGGAAATGTTTTATTTTTTCTCGTCTACCCCATGGTTTGAGTTGGATAGTTCTTTCAAAAATATTGTGGGTTTGTGAAAACAATTTTTCGATTCAGGGATACTTTTGTGAATTATTAAGCTCCAAAGTGCTAAGTTAAGTTTGTTCTTGAAATAAATTCATTCCAACTACGGAACCCTTCATTGTGCGTGGTCCGACACGCACTTGGCCAGTTTTTGTTTCTTATACAAGCAAAGCCGATGTCGAAACCAATGCCAATGTCTAAACAGAAATTTATTTATATATACAAACACATACATACATGGATGATTTTTTTTTAAATCTCCAAATTTTTACAGGGAACAACCTGTAAAAAGTGGTCATATTTATGGGTAGAACCCCCTATAAAAATTTGGAAACAGTAAACTTTGTCACAGTAAAAAAAATTAATGCAGTGAGCAACATTTACTATGGGACCAACTCTGAGATCACAAAAAAATCAGCTGTATGATGCAACGTCAAAAATGTGACTTATTACACCAATTGACAATTTTTGACGTCGCATCATACAGGGTAGGACAGCGACGCAACCTGTTACCGCGGATTCAGCCCGTCGATTACGTAAAAATCTCATCGTGAAAACAATCAAAATCGTGATTTAAATCATATTTTTTATGGTAATTCTATTGATAATCACTACATAGTATAAAACAAAGTCGCTTCCCTGTCTGTCTGTCCCTATATATGCTTAGATCTATAAAACTACGCAACGGATGTTGATGCGGTTTTTTTTAATAGATAGAATGATTCAAGAGGAAGGTTTATATCTATAATACATGCATAATATAGTAGAGGAACAATGATAATTTTAGAGGTTTCTAACGTGATATCGTAAATAAACACATTTTTTGCGCTTACATTGTAAACGCTGGCTGAACCCGTCGAGATAGATCGAAATAATGTACTACAGTATTGTACACCTTAAAAAGGTCTACAAAAAAGTCCGCGATGGTTTATGTCTATCTCTTAGGGATAACCCACAATAACCATTTTTTATCCTATACTTTTTAAGAGAAATAGTGGCTCTAAATCTTATCAGTTTCTCCATTGTACCCGTGCGAAGCCGGGGCGGGTCGCTAGTTTTATATAATTTAAAAACTGGTAATTTATTTTTTAAAACATTACGATTTTGTTGGATTTTAAAATAAAATAGCAAAACAGAAACTTAGTCAGAATATCAACTTTGTTTCTTCTTCTTTTCCTATATTAAAATCCCACAAAATAGTAATTTTTTGACAGGTAAAATACTTTGAAATTATATAAAAAAGCAATAGTTACATTAAATCGAGCCCACATTCATGAACGACCTTCTAATAAATACTGTTACTTTGTTTACAAAATACGCTGAAATTCAGTGGCATCGCAGCACACGCAGACCACACATAGTTCGGAATATAATTTTGAATAACGACTTTGTATTATACATTATACAAATTGACGTCAAACTGTGCCTAACGTTATACAATCTGACGTCGAGGCTGAAATATTAAAAAATATGGTAGGTAGGTTTAAAAATGTAACACTTGTGATTTCTGGAAGTATGTTTAACTACAAACATAAATAGTTTATAAGCCTACATTTACTTTAGGTTCTACTCATATCATAAATATTTTTATTTTATTGCTCAAGTAGGTATTATAAATGTTAAAACGCTAACGTTTCCACTCTCGGTGGTGGACGCTAATGGCTGCAACACAGTTTTTTAAAGCTAATGGAGCTGTTAACGAACACTAAACATTTATGAACTTGTTTTTTTTTTTTCTTTTGTTCCAATAATTCGTATTCTGTATTTTATTTGATTTGCAACAAAAATATTTTTAGTAAGTTAAGCTTACTATTTTATCGGACAGGATAAGGATTCGCAAAACGCCAACCAAAGTTTTTTCGTTAGAAGCTATGAATCTCACTTGTTAGTAGATTTTTTTTTCGCCGTACCTTTTCCCAACTATGTTGAGGTCGGCTTCCAGTCTAACCGGATGCAGCTGAATACCAGTATTTTGCATTGGGCGAATCTATGACAGCAGCGCCCGTCTTAAACTTAGATTAAATTAGGGTAACAAAAATACCAGGCAACCGTATGACCTCACCTTAACAACCCCTGTGCCCGAAATTACGATAAAAATAAAAATAACACTATGATATTTATCAATGTAATTCGGCTCGACCTTGCTCCAAATATCAGCGAAACAAATGCCAACTATAGTTACAAGTCATTACAAAATGTTGAACCAGCCCTGTTTATGTCACAACATTGATTTTTATTGGCATTGTGTGGAACAATGTTGTAATTTTAGTTACCTGTGCTTTATGGATAAATTGGTAACCTACATTGTTGTGAAATGTTTTAACTGGTGCTGGTCGGGGTTTATTGTAAACCGTAAAATAAAAATATATTATGTTATCTATATAATATAGATTCTACAGTGATATACGTAATTTTATATTGAGACGAACACATTCTGGTAGCCCGTGAAATTCAAGCATCAATTTAAAACGGGACCCTATTACTCATACTCCGCTGTACGTCCGTTCGTCCGTCCGTCCGTCCGTCCGTGCGTCCGTCCGTCCGTCCGTCCGTCCGTTTGTCACCAGGCTGTATCTCATAAACCGTGATACTTAGACAGTTGAAATTTTCACAGATGATGTATTTCTATTGCCGCTATTACAACAAATACTAAAAAAAATAATAAAATAAATATTTGAGTGGGGCTACTATACAGCAGACAAGATTTTTTTGCCGTTTTTATAGATAATGGTACGGAACCCTTCGTGCGCGAATCCGTCTTGCACTTGGCCGGTTTTTTTATTTTTCATCTGACTAGTCTAATGCTCGATACTTGTTTCCTAATTTGCCTATTTCTATGGCGCAATCAAGGATGAAGCCCTATTGGGTAACTTTATTAATAGGCCAGCCTCAATAATTGCATACAATTAATAATTCGACCTCATTATGGCAACTATAATGAATGAGTTTGCATGTTCGTACTGATAAAATCATTTTTCGGTGAGACTGCTTACAAAAGAATATTAGTTCACACGATAGCACTAGGCCACCGTAAGTGTTATTTAAATAATCATGTACTTCAGAAATGACTTCAAAATTTAATGACGGACTCGGTTTTCTACCCTACTTTATCTCTTATCAAAAACTATAGTGCTACCAAGCTATATTACTTCCCAAAGTTCAGTTCTCCCTATAACAGAATATGAAATTACAATCGCAAAACTATAGAAAACTAAATTATTGCAAAACCGTTTTTATGGTTTCTCAACCATAACCTGCAATAACCTACTTGTAAGAGTTATAAAACTTTCAGCTAATATTTTTACTACTGACATGACCTACTTTTGAACTACACTACCTACTTTGGACGACAATAACTAAAGTTACTAGCAGTGCTCGCAGCTCAGCCAGATGGAAAGTTTTTAATTTTCCGGAATGTTATTGTCATTTCCAAGTACCTACCACCAGCGGTCAAATAGCAGTAAAAAAAACCAGACGTACAGAGAAATAGACAGTCTCTGGATATTACTTTTATATTCTGAGTCGGAAACTATTTAAAACTTTAATTCATAGCATTATTGAATGAAATGTGTTTTACTGTTCCAGGCTGCCACTCCCATGGCTTCTGTACGGGATCATCTACGGCGAGCCAGTCCAGGTGAACTCCAAGGGTATGGTGTGCAGCATAGTGCTACTGTTCGCCATGCTCATCTTCGTCATCATCAGCATCGCCTGCTTCAGGTGGAAGATGAACAGAGGACTAGGTTTCACCATGTTCCTCCTGTACTTCGTCTTCGTAGGAGTCAGTTTGGCACTCGAGTATGGCTACCTCCACTGTCCGAGCGAATAGACTGGTCTTTTCGTCTTTTGGTCTTCTGAATTATTTAATAAGGGATTGGTGAAAAGGATTTTCAATGTTGAGCGTTTGATAGTGACTATTCGTTTTGGGAACGATCGGGTAAGATCGATAAGAAAGTAATAGAAAAGGTGATGAAAAGTTTTTATTGTAGAATCCTATAGAGGGAAGAGGAAATCAGAATTTAAAATAGTTTATGGTAAATAGTGGAGAGCGCTAGATTGCAGAACTGTTTACCTAAAACAAATAGTCGACAGTCAAATAGTAGCAAGTTGGTACTTCCAGCAATATTGCGGCTCGATTGCAGCAAACTATGCAACGGAAAACTTAGTAGAGGTTTTAATGTAAATACAACGTCACTTTGTATAATGCGCGTTTACATTTTGACGTCGGAAAACGTCAAAATGTATAAAATATTTTTTAAACTTCATTATGCAACGTGGTGGTGTGATTAGGTAGATTATTAATTTAATTATTTTATATGAATAATTAAATCTAATGGTTTATTTTTACATGGGATAATTTAACATAGTTTTGCTGCAACCGAGAATAAATTCTATAAAAATATTTAAAGACAATGTAAGTAATATAAGAAAGTTACTTTAGCGTTGTGAATTATTTAGTTTTATATTTTAGTTGTCTAGTTGCCATAGCACAAGCAGTAAAATATTGCTCAAAGATACTCCTTTATTTTGTTATTGCTTTGCTATGTAGTTTCGTTTAGGTGTTTTTAAATGGACGCTTGTAATAGATGTATTGATCGAAATGACGAGAGATAAAGTGCACCAAGTATACATTTAAGAGAAACTTAAGACAGTAGAACGATTAACGAAAATACAATTCCTATGAAATGCAATAATGAAAGCTTCCGTGGTTCTGATCATATTAATAAGAATTTTTCATTGTAAATTATTATGAGGTACAACGTTTTTGTATCCGAAGTAAATATTTAGCCATGATAGAGACTGTAGTTATTTATATGAATGTTAGTTGTTTAACTCGATGGCGCTTTTACGAAGTTTTAAGGCTAAGTTCTTAATCTATCGGTAAATATACGTGTCAGTTGTTTTTGTAAATATTCAACGCGTTGTGTTGGACTTCTGTTTCTACTTGTATTTATCTGTTCGGTCGCAGACCGTCGGTCCATGTGGATGAGTTACATTTTAATGTATCGTTATAATGAAAGCGATTTGATGTAAGTGTGTGTGGCGAGCACAAACAGCTAGATTGTACATACACACATAGTGGGTGAAAGAGCGGGGCAAATGTAAAAGGTTTAATTAAAATCTCATTCCATAAAATGTGCCTAAGAGTTTTACGAACTCAGTAACATTTAGCTTCGATTTTTATAAATTAACAGTAAAAAATAAAATGTTAAAAAAGTAATTTTATCATCTGTTAGCAGACTATGCTTACATTTAGTGTTATAGACTATCCGAGGACGCATCTGTCCCGCTCTACGATATAATACGGTAGTTAGAGTTTACACTATCTCTATAAAGTCTATCTATAATTATAATGAACCTCCATACTCTTCGTTCCATCTATTGACTTTCGGCAGAAATTATTGGATAGTGATGTCTGGCTAGTCAATTCTTAATGTTACGGCTATGTCTTCAAAATTCTCTTCTTCTTTAATATTTAAAAGGCACGGTTTAGTAAATTTAATAAAATTAAAAACATCTTGTTAACCGTCCATAGTTTCTGTTTTATATTTACTTTCCGCTTCTGCACGTGATATCACTCTGTTATCTATGTATCATGAGAAACTTTAATGAAAATGATGGTAAGTTCAATTGTTGATACCCAAAAAGTTTTATATTAATAACCCGCCTATTTGACATAGCAATAAATAGTCTAGAATAGATAGTTAAATATTTATATTGTTAAGCTTTAACACTTCAGACCACAGTGTCGCTCAAATGATGGAGAAAGCATTATTGAACTTCAAAGAAACTCGGGCATGGAGAAGTGACATGAAAGGGGTACAAAAGAGTTTCCGAGATAGTACAATACAAGTCCTTAGCCACTTCTCTAGCCATGACCTTAATGTTCTACTTAATATACGCACAAGTAACCGACAATTCTTAAAGTTCGCTTCATACATCAACAAGTAATGTTTTGTTGGACTAGACTTCTTCATATAATAGAGTTATACAATATATATAGTTTATGAACTTAAAACTTAAATTATTGCCGTGAAATAGTTTGGAACATTTGTATGAAAAATTACATGATATTTGAAAAAGAAGTCATGTGTAGAATGAATGTACAGACGCCAGCACATCAAGCTACTAAAATCTGTCAAATATCTTTAATAGATTTTCAAATTTATCGCTAAAACTATATAAAGTTCAAAGTTGATAGAGAAAATTCGACAGTTTCGGGTAGCTTGATGTGCTGGCGTCTGTACAAAGTCAATTATTTCTACAATCTGCCGTTGACCTCCGGTCTTTTAAGCGCCGATCTCGTGAAGTAATTTGATTGGCTGCTGTTTTTCCATCAAACAGCTAAAGTAAGAGACAAGAGATGAATCGAGCATGCGCTGACCAGGCTTTTAGAAAAGGGGGGTAGTTTGGAGATTTTCTTTTCGGTATCAGCATTTTTTACTTATTCTACAAATATTCCAAAACTATTGGCGCTGTTCCAACTTTTTAAAAGACATGTTATAACAGATTACTGTACTAGCTGCGCTATTTAGAGTATAAAATAAGTTTAAGTTGATTAATCAATATTTAAGCGTACCTAGGTCAAAAGGCCGATTCTTTTATGAATCCTGCGTCATACCAATGACAGAGCAACGCTCTAAAAATGTAATCTTTTATTCTGAACAACGCATCTAGTACAAAATCAATATCTATGCTATAATCAAATATAAAAACGTTAATACAATGATGTTGCGATAAGTAATGACATATCGGGAGCCATCGGACATCGTTTAGGTCATAATCTGTGATAAGGGCATGCTTATGACGTATATACTAAATATTTATATGGACATCATCTCTCTTCAAATACTCACATAGTATTATGTATGTATAAGCTTGGATTTGATAGCCTTCTGTAGTTCGCTTAGCGACGCCACTACTAGACAGTGCCTAATATAAAAACAGTTCAAAACGTAATTAAAAAAGACTCACAAATAAGTCTATAATGTTCTCACTTCTGAAACTCAGGCCTCCTCTCTGTAAGAGTGCTGTATTAAAGAATAAATAATTCTGAGCAGTGATATCAAAGTAACTTTTAATACTTAAAACATTCAGAATATCTCAGAACTGAAATAAAGGAACGGGTGTGGGCAAGAAAGATATTGGTTATCAAACGCTTCGACGTCTAGCAACCATTGAACCATTTTCTTTATCATTCATAGTATGTGGGTGAAGGTACCCCGCTTCCAACTGCCCTAAAAACTTTGTCAATGCTATAAAATATAAAATTAATATCGCAGAAAGTACTCTGCTAAAACATGACTGCTTAGAACTGCTGACAGTGTCTGTTTTCAAGAACAGTGGTCGATTTCTTAACATATTTTGACTCAAAACTTGACACGTTTCTATCCATTACTCCAAAAACATCTAAAATATATAAAAAAACTGTACGAAGTAGTGGCCATTCTATAAAAAATTAAGAATTTGACTCTATAAAGTAACTTAATTCGATTTGAATAAACTTTTTCTTTACGATGATACAAGCTAGTTTGTAGTTATCATAAATATCCTTAAAAATATTATCTGACGCACCAAGTACCAAAAGTACGTTATGCCTATGCTGAGGAGTCCCAAAAATTGACTGCTGTAGGTAACAAATTCACAGAAAAGTTATACTTGCAGTGACGAGGGTCAAAATAACAGTTAGACCGTTTAAAATTTTTTTTCAGCTGATCATAATGCCCAAGTAATATCGAATATTAAAAAACTTCAGTAGTACATTTTTGAGACCTTCACAAGTATTCTATATGCTATTCAATTATATAACTATATACACTAGATTTCTATCTATCTATCTCTTGTATAATGTACTTAATTAGGCTTTGTAAATTAACCATCCTTCTATTTGTTTAAAGCAGTTAATTATTGAACTGATAAAGAATATTTATAATCATATCACGAGGTTCTATTTTTTGACGTCAAGATGTAGAAAAATGTTCTCTGTGCGACGTCAGACGTTTATTTGACGTGACGTTTTCTACATTTTGAAATCAAAATATCATAGTTAAAACTCGACTTTATGCATGTCAAATCACGTAGTTACATTAAAATTGCATTTGTTCAGTACCAAATAGCACAAGCCGAGCTAGAACTCATTAAATTTCAAATTTCGTTATAACTACTAATGTCTGTAAGAGTTTATTCATATAAATCGGCGTCGACTACAGACGCCAATTGAACACATAAAATATCCTTTATTACTTCTTCGTAGACTAAGATCTAGGCTTAAACGCTATCATTAATATAAAACAAAATGTTTATTAATAAAAAAATTGAAATATGATATCCAGGTAGAGATTGTTACTAGAAATGATGGTTTTTATATAAAATTATAAAGTAAATTATTGCAGATAATAAAAAATATTTTTCATTCCACTTTTTTGTTACGAAAATAAATGATATTTGATGTGAACACCATAATTATTATTTAGTGGAAATAAGTGATTTTTTCTTTCTCTTAGTGTTTCAGCTTTAAAATTGATCGTCAAGGAAAAAGTGGAGTGACCATAAATAGTCATTGATTTCTTTTATAGCTGACAAGTCTCGATTTCGAACGACAGTAAGTAAAATGTACAATTCTGTTCGTTTGCACTTGTTATGTCAATTTATTTCACAGCTTTAAAATTTACAAAAAAAAAGCGATTGTAAAACCTAATTGGCTATAAATTGAGTTACAATGTAAAATTGACGTCATATGACTTCAATGTAACATTGACGTCAAATGACGTCAATGAAAAATTGACGTCAAATGACGTTGTTATGTTATTGTAACTGGAAAACTGATAAAATGTTAGTAAAAAAGATTTAAAAAATAAAAGTAACGACACCTGATGTCGTTGAAATCGAGATGACAGCGTAGGTTGTTAATAGTGATATTACAAATTAGGTAAAAGAAAAAAAAAATGTTATTAATTTTAAAAAACTGTAGATAAGTTTTAGGAATTTTCATCATGTTGTAACGAGTAAAATGGGAGGAGAAAAGCTCTTGTTGGATTTATTATTTCCATTCAAATGGTATGTGATTGTGGTTTTTATAAAATTTAAGCAGTATTATGATTCCGTAGTTTATTTGAGCTAGTTAATTTTTTCGATTTTTTTTTAATTTTTGCTGTGAATCTCGGTCGGAAAATTATTGAAGAAAATTAATGAAATAGTTGATACTAGGATGTTTCAATATATACTTACCATAGAGCACGTATTTACATATATTTTTCGATAGATCTGAATATTTTACGCTGCGTTCAAAAATGGTGATTTTAATTGTTAATAATTGAACGTAGGACTCCTCATTTTTAAGATAATAGTAGTGCGTAAATAAGTGAAGCACACGGATATATGTTATTATATAAATATATATTCCGATCGAGTGGTTGTTGTTCTATTAAAAGCTTTTAATAATTGTTGACGATTAAAAGATTGTGATAGTTTAAAAAATAATCACTAGTTTATTGCGTATATTGTGAGATAATTTGATATGTATCAGTGTTTATAATTTTACGTACAAGGAGCATGGCGTACCCAAGCGTCGGCTGTCGACGGTATTATGAAAAATTACAATAAAAATAATAAAATAGTGAGTGAAAAAAAAATATTTGGTTTTTATGGGTTTAACCTCTTTTTCCTCATCATCCAAACCTGTACCCTAATTGCGTAATCACTACATAGTATAAAACAAAGTCGCTTCCCGCTGTCTGTCCCTATGTATGCTTAAATCTTTAAAACTACGCAACGGATTTTGATGCGGTTTTTTTTAATAGATAGAGTAATTCAAGAGGAAGGTTTATGTGTATAATACATGCATAATATAGTAGAGAAACACTGATCATTTTAGGGGTTTCTAATGTGATGTCGTAAATAGACACATTTTTTGCGCTTACATTGCAAACGCTGGCTTAACCCTACGAGATAGATCAAAATAATGTACTACAGTATTGCACACCTTAAAAAGGTCTACAAAAAAATCCGTAATGGCATATGTCTATCTCTTAGGGATAACCCACAATAACCATTTTTTATCCTATACTTTTTAAGAGAAATAATGGCTCTAAAATTATCAGTGTTTCTCTACTATATTATGCATGTATTATATGCATATAAACCTTCCTCTTGAATCGCTCTATCTATTAAAAAAAACCGCATCAAAATCCGTTGCTTATTTTTAAAGTTCTAAGCATACATAGAGACAGACAGACAGCGGGAAGCGACTTTGTTTTATACTATGAAGTGATAGTGATCAGCATTGCACCCGTGCGAAGCCGGGGCGGGTCGCTAGTACACTATAAGTCACAATCTAAATGATTTTGAAGGATATTGCTAATCCATTTCTTCTTATGTTAGAAAAAAATAGTTGTGCACAACGTAAATAACGCAATGAATGTTGTTGAACTGTCAAAATGAAAGCTATTCCTACTGTTAGTGCGTTACGCAACTACCCCGCTGTAAACTCGCTGGAGATAATCAGGACAACCCACATGCTATCCCGGAGAGTAAGCAATCTGTAATGTCAATTGACCGGTCATATTTGTTAAAATATATTGTTATGTTTGTATGCCTCAAAAGGCTCATGTGTTGGACTTAGTATTATGGTCCTAAAATGTTACTGTCTATGTCATCTTGACAGATATTATTAACTTATCTGTGCCGCTCTGCTTCTCTATTCTTCTCTCTTCCGCTTTAAACGTACTGTGATGAGCTCCATGTTATTTCTAACTGATGTTATATGATTATTCCTAATCTGATTTTACCAATGTAATCGACGTGAACAATTGTGCTGTTTATATTCTGAGACAATATAAAAATACAATACGTTCCAGAGGACAGCGTTTTTTTCTTTATTCCCGACACACGACATCATTAAGATCCTGGGAGCTTTTCCACACAAACCAACAGGTTATGGGCCCAGGCTGTATTAGCCCATGATCGTACCGTGCCATGAAGGACGAAGATTAAAGTTTATGTGTGTTGGGACGAAAACTTGTGGAGCGATCCGAAGGAATGTCTACGTCTGGTGATGTGCATGCGGCCATGCCACATGACGCTGTGCCGTCGCAGACTAATTCTACATTGTCATCGTCGTCTGTGATCATTGGAGGTGCTGGCTCGATTGATAGACTGGATGGACCGTCGAACTACACCACGTGGAAATTCGCCATTCGTATGGCGCTTATTTTGGATGGTTTATGGGACCAAGTTGAGGGATCGACGCCGTGCGACGCTGCGCGTGACCAACGAGCGCTGGCGCGCATTTGTTTATCAATCAAGTCCAATCTTTATCAGTATGTACGCGATGCAAAAACTTCGAAAGAAGCTTGGAGCAAGCTGAATGTTGTCTTTGAAAACAAAGGTCTTTATCGGCGTGTATTGCTGCTGCGTCAACTTCATAGTTTACAGTACAGCGCGTTCAACGATATGAACGGATACATTACCGGCATTTTGACTTTAGTGCAACAGTTGGCGGACATAGGAAAGGTCATTGAAGATGATGAAGTGGCTGAGTTATTGTTAAGTGGATTGCCCGAAGAATATGACTCCCTGGTGTCTGCACTGGAGACGGCATGTGTGGCTAGCAGCTTCAACAGTGAGCTGGTCCGTACCCGTCTTATTCAAGAGGCACACAGAAAAAGTGAAACTAACAATGGAAATACTGCATTTGTTGCTAAGAAGTCGCCCATTATATGCCATCATTGTAATCGACCAGGTCATGTTCAATCAAAATGTTTTAAACTCAAGCGTGAAAAGAAGAAGAAGAAGGTTAACTCAGAGTCTACAACAGCGACTGCATTCATTGCAAGCAGTGCTAGTGATGAGTTTTACATAGATTCATGTTCTTCCAATCATTTGTGCAAGAGTAAAGAATTAATGGTGAATATTAGAGACTCTAAATGTAAACATAGTATTGCAGTGGCTAATAATGAAAAGCTAGTTAGTGACACACAAGGTGAAGTCTATATTCAGTCAGGAAATGTGGTAAGACAATTAAAGAATGTTCTTTTTGTTCCTGAATTATCCACAAATTTAATATCAGTCAGTCAGTTAGTTAAGGATGGTCTCACAGTAACTTTTAATAGAAGTGGTTGTAATGTTTTCGACAGTAATTGTAAGATCACTGGCAATTGTATTGCTCAGGGTTCATGCGTTAATGGGATTTACAAGTTTAATGGTTTCGTTTGTGGGTCTAGTTGGGTTTCGCAAGATAAGGTGCACTCTTTGCTTCTTCAAAGAGGACAGAAGTCACTGAGTGCCGCAGTTGCTGCTTCAGAGCCCCCATTGGAAGTGTGGCATAGACGTCTTGGCCATCTGAGTCTATCAGGTATGTGCATGTTGCAAAATATGGCAAATGGTTTTAATTTTCAGAAACAAGATACTCAAAATCTGAGAAATTGCATAGCTTGTCTTGAGGGGAAGTTATCGGCCGAACCTTTCCCCAAGAACCAAGCGAAGCGAGCCAGTAAGCCATTGGATTTGGTACATACTGATGTCTGTGGCCCGATGCAGGAAGCAAGCTGGGGAGGTGCGAAATACTTGGTTACGTTTACTGATGACTTCACAAGAAAAACATTTGGTTTTTTAATTAAGAAGAAATCCCAGGTAATGAATTGTTTTATTGATTTTCAAAAATTTGTTGAAAAACAGTCAGATTTTCATATTAAATGTCTTAGATCCGATAATGGTGGTGAATACTGTAGTAAACAGTTTTCTGATTATTTGAAGAGTCATGGAATTGTCCACCAAACTTCTATCCCTTACACACCTGCTCAAAATGGTGTTGCAGAGAGATTAAACAGGACTTTGATTGAGAAAGCTAGGTCTATGTTGCAGCAAGCAAATCTCTGTAAGCGTTTCTGGGGAGAGGCAGTGATGACTGCAATTTTCTTGAAAAATAGGAGTCCCACAGTTGCTTTAACAGGATGTACTCCGGAGGAAGCTTGGACTGGGTCTAGGGTTGACCTCAGCCACCTCAGGGTATTCGGTTGTGCTGCTTACTCTCTGATTCCCGAACAAAAGCGCCAAAAGCTGGATGCCAAGGCGAAAGCTTATATTTTTGTGGGATATTCTGACACAAATAAGGGATACAGATTAGCGGATCCGTCTGATCCTAGGAATGTTATTTTATCCAGGAATGTGACATTTATAGAAAATATGTTTTACAACCAGGTAGCGGAGAAAGCAAATAATGATTTTAATAATGACATTATTCCTTATGTATTGAATTTTAATGATGTTGAATCTTATTCTAATGATAATAATATTATTTTAAACAATGATAGTCAAAATTATAATAATAATAACAATAATGAATTTAATGTATCGGCATCAGATTCTAATATTAGTGGAATTGTGGTTTCAGATGAGGAGCATTGCACTGGGAGTGATACCAGCCAGGCTGAGCAGTCTACCGATGAGTCGGGCGATGAGCCCGTGATGTCGTCGGATGAGGCGTCAGATGGAGATGTTGTGACTGGTCCCGTCGCCGTCACATCGGCTTCTGGTCGCCCTGTGCGCTCTACACGTAATGTTCTTCCTAAGAGGTATGATAGTTATGATCTATCTTCCTTGTTTGTACAAGAGGCACCTCTGCATTATGATGAACCACTTACATATGATGAGGCTATGGCTAGCCCGAACAAGGATAAGTGGCTGGATGCTATAAATAGTGAGTATCAAGCTTTAGTCGTAAATCAAGTATGGGAATTGGTAGATAGACCCCATAACGAAAATATAATTAAGTGTAAATGGGTGTTTAAAGTTAAACAAGATGCATCTGGGATTTTTGACAAGTACAAAGCCCGTTTGGTTGCCAGGGGTTTCTCACAAAAGGAGGGTATAGATTTTACTGAGACTTTCGCCCCTGTAGTTAGACACTCAACCATGCGCATATTGTTTTCATTAGCTAATCAACTAGATCTTGATATGGAACACTTAGATGTAGCTACAGCATTTTTAAATGGTGACATAAAAGAAGTTATCTATATGGAACAACCGAAAGGTTTTTGTGATAATAGTAATAAGGTTTGTTTACTAAAGAAAAGTTTATATGGCCTTAAGCAATCAAGCAGAATGTGGAACTGTAGGATTCATGATTTCTTATGTAAACAAGGTTTTGTTCAAAGCAAGTGTGAGCCTTGTGTTTATATCAAAAATTCTAATAATGATATGGTTATACTTGCTTTATATGTTGATGATTTTTATATATTTTGTAGTCCTTCTAGTAAGAATAAGAAGGATCTGGTTTGTAATTTAGAAAGAGAATTTAACATTAAAAAACTTGGTGCTTTAAAAAGTTGCCTTGGCATTAGTGTTACTAGAGATAGAACTAAAGGTATTGTTAAACTTAATCAGTCACAATATATTTCTAAATTACTTGAGCGTTTTGGTATGACTAATTGTAAGTCAGTGTCTACTCCTATGCCTGTAAACACTAAATTAGAGAAATCTAATGATGTTGATAATTGTTTACAGGATGAAGTTTATCAATACAGGCAATTGATTGGTAGCCTTATGTATCTTGCTGTATGTACGAGGCCTGATATATCTTTTGCTTGTAGCCAACTTAGCCAGTATAACAGCTGTTTTGATAAGAGTCATTGGTTGGCTGCCAAACGCATTTTGCGCTATTTAGCAGGTACAATTGATTACAGTTTATATTTCATAAAAAGTAACAATTGGAAGTTGTTTGCTTATGCAGATGCGGACTGGGGTAATGATATAACTGATAGGAAGTCTTATACTGGTTTTGTTATAAAGTTAGGAAATGACACTATAAATTGGGAGTCGCGAAAACAAAAATGTGTGGCACTTTCAAGTACTGAATCTGAATATCTTGCAATAGCTGATGTATGTAAAGATATTTCTTTTGTTAAAAATTTATTATCAGAGTTCATACCTAAGACAATTGATTGTATTGTGTTTAATGATAACCAAAGTGCACAAAAGCTATTAGAAGCCAAAGAATATTGTCATAAGAGAACAAAACACATAGACATAAGGTATCATTTTGTTAAGGATTTTATAAAGGATAACATAGTTTCAGTTAAGTATCTTCCTACAGAGAAAATGATTGCAGATGTATTGACAAAGCCACTTGGCTCTAATAAACATAGTTGTTTTGTAAAACAAATGAATGTTATGTGATTGTTATTGTACAGTTAGTTTAATTACTTTACTTAGATCGCATGTAGAGCTAAGCTAGCGTAATCTTTATAGAGACAGTAGAGTCATATTTTTTTTTTGTAGAGTAGTATTTTTGATAGATAACTTTATTGACTCCAATACTTATCACTTTGTGAGGCATAAGGGGAAGTGTTAAAATATATTGTTATGTTTGTATGCCTCAAAAGGCTCATGTGTTGGACTTAGTATTATGGTCCTAAAATGTTACTGTCTATGTCATCTTGACAGATATTATTAACTTATCTGTGCCGCTCTGCTTCTCTATTCTTCTCTCTTCCGCTTTAAACGTACTGTGATGAGCTCCATGTTATTTCTAACTGATGTTATATGATTATTCCTAATCTGATTTTACCAATGTAATCGACGTGAACAATTGTGCTGTTTATATTCTGAGACAATATAAAAATACAATACGTTCCAGAGGACAGCGTTTTTTTCTTTATTCCCGACACACGACATCATTAAGATCCTGGGAGCTTTTCCACACAAACCAACAATATTAGCCCTTTCACCGATGACCGTTGGCGTCATAGATCTAAGTTGGGGTAGAGCTGTTTTTCACTGAAAACCTATCAATAGGCTAATTCACGCTAATTTATTTATTTATTTGTTGAATCGCCGACAGAGGCTACACAGTTACATGCATGTTAACATGAAGAGAGTACAAGTGTGCGCTTCCAATTATAGGCGACCACATCATTCACATAACATACAGGTAGGTACAACAAGTTTGACAAGGACGGACACTTTAAAATAAATCACAATACAATACACGAACATTAAAGAAAGTAAAACAAAATTAAAAGGTAAAGCAAAACAGTACAGGTACAAATTAAAATAATAGTAATAATAATAATACAAACAAATTTCAAATTTCAAATTCTATTGCCCGGTGTTCCCTGGGTTCTAAATACAGGGTGACTTGTAATTTGACGTATTCCTTCCAGAACGTGATATCGTGACCCATTTGCAACAATTAGGCACCCCATACAGACTAAGTGGAAATTAATGGGATTTGTGAAAATCCATTTTCACTTCAAATTACAAGTCACCCTGTATAAAAAAGCTCAGTAGCAGGTAGCAGTTCAGTTACAGATCAAAAAAACGCTTTTCGTACTCTCTACCACTGTCGGATATGCTCAAATCAAGTCATGAGAGCGAAATAAGCAGAAATTGTATAATATTAGATACCAAGTATGTATAATTTGGTCATCTTCTGTATTCTGTATGTACCTAGAGCTAGTTGCCTTGTATAATTGAATACAAGATAAATAACCCTACTAATATTATAAACGTGAAAGTTTGTGAGGATGGATGAATGGATGGATGGATGTTTGTTACTCTGTCATGCAAAAACGGTTGAACGGATTTGATGAAATTTGGCACGCAGATAATTTTTAGCCAGGATTAGCACATAGGATACTTTTTATCCCGATATTCCTACGGGATCGACACTTATGCGGGTGAAACCGCAGGGCCCAGCAAGTACGAATATAAAGTCGCTCCCTCACCAGGAACATTCGCATGTAATGTAACAATCCAAGATTCCGCTATAATAGCCAGGGTTTTGCAAGTAGACTGTGCAGGCCGTCAACTGTTAGGTAGTGTAGTATATACAACGTGTAACGTTAAATGCGCAAAACCTGAAAATAGTTTGATCAGAATAATGAGCAGAATTAATTGAACCACTTTTTAATATCGGTCACATTTTTCAAAAAATCTTCATTAAAAACGTTGCCGTGTCTATTTATTAATAGGTCAAGCAACCCAATGTCAGCGCGCCGCAGCGGCCCGGTGACGACTCCTCCCTCGATAAAGCGTCGTCGCAGACGCAAGAAACGATCAGAATGGCCAGTAAAACTAAAACAGCCCTTTACCATACCTTACCTTACCTTTACAATGTTTTTAATGATTTATTTTCTCTGTGAAATAGGTCAATTGAATTAAAAATCAGTTGGGGTGTCTGAGGTTTTGCGCATTTAACGTTACACGTTGTATAGTATATGTGCGTCAACGGTTATCTTTGAAGCCAGCTGGATATGTTAATACGTATTATTCAAAAGTTAGTAGTGACGCAACTAGCTCGCGGGTAAAGATTACATTACAGGCAAATACTCCCGGTGAGAGAGCGTTTTTAAGTGAACTTTATTACTTTCACATAGCATTATCCCCGTAGTTTTTCAAATCAATGTTATTAAGAATAACATTGGCTTGTTTTAAGCCCTGTGTTTGGTACTATTTACAATAGTCGTTTACAGGTAACAGAAAACCGAAGGGAAAAAATCTTGTTAGTCGATCCGTTAAGGCTACGGACACGAAGTCAGCGGGCGCGGGGCGGGGCGGCGGCGGCGCGTGAAGCGGCGCGTTTCAATGCATAGATTTATGTGGAACTAGCCTCGAATGCAGCGGCGCGAGGTGCGACGTACGAGCGATGCGCACCAGTCTAGCGGTGCCCGCGCGTCTGCATTGACGTAGTGTTGTGCATTTTATGGGTCTCCCTTGTTTTACCGAAAAGAAATTGCCAAATTATCACTTCCCAAACAAATTTTCGCATAATTTCATTTGCCAAATTATTACTTACCAAAAAATCTCTTTACAAATAATTGTTACGAAAACCTATGTTTGGCAAGTGAACGTTTGAACAATAACTTGTTCACCAACTAGTACTTTTACCATTTCTTATCTAGTCAAATATTTCAGTTGGTATAACATATTTTAATCTCTTTTTTCCATATTTTTTTCTATATAATCTAGTCGTTTCTGGCACTCGCCGGCCGCTGCCGCGGCACCGCTCGCTTCGCTCGCTCGGCTCGTGCGTAGGTGGTCACAGTTTTAACCTAACCTAACCTAACCATTTTTTTTTTATTAATAACCTACTGTAACTAGTTCCATAAATAACCTAATGTCTAGTAACCATAAATTGGACTTGTTTCAGACAAATTCAAGCACATAAGCTTACAAAGAAATACGCAAATGACATCAAATTTAACAAACAAGTAAAATGTTTATTGGCTTTAAGTTATTTGCCAGAAAATGAAATCATTCTATATTTTAACAAGCTAATAGAAGGTATAGAAGATTCTGATTGGAAGCAAATCGCGAATTGGAACACGCAACCGAAGTATCCACCAAGCTTTTGGAGTTGTCATGTTATAAACGAAAGACAAATACCTAGAACTTCAAACTCAGCTGAGGTGTGGCATCGTAGAATAAACATTCTCATTGATAAACACCACCCTGGAGTGTATCGCTTAATTAAAGAATTAATAAATGAAGTTTCTTCAAATTTAGCTGACATTAAGATTATACTATCAGGTGAATCGCCACAAAAAAAGAAAAAAAATTATATGGATAAAGACGACAGAATTAATCGAGTTCTGCAACACAAGTCTGAATACTCCGAAATAAATCTGCTAATGTCCATTGCAAAAAAATTAAAATTATAAGTTACAAATATTTTGTACTAGCTTTTGCTATTTTGTACTCGCGTTGATAAAAATGATTACCTATATTAAAATAAAATTGCATTTTTAATTATACAATTCCCAAAAAAATCTTATTTTTGCCTTTATATTTTTTGTCATAACAAATCATTTGACTAAACGTTTATTGTCTTAATTTTGTTTGCTGTAATAAATCATTTGATTAAAGACCAAAAGCCTTAATGACATTATCCTTGGTAATAATCTGCCAAGTAAACATTTGACCAAATGAAAATGTGCGTACTAAAATTATTCCAAATATTACATTGCTATAAAAAAAGGTTGCTAAAATTTGTTTGGGTAATGAAAATTTGGCAAAATCTTCGGGAAAACGGCAGGATCCCGCATTTTATTTTTTTGCTTTTTAACCCATATATGCCCAGAACTTTTTTTAAGATTAATTTTAAAGATTTTGGACTATGTTGTTAATAAATGATTATAAATAAGGGCTGTAAATTGTAATTTGCGGTTTTCAGTTCAGGAAGTATGTTTTTTCAGTGGGTTGATAACGACCCCATGGGAATATATAGTCATACGCTAGTATGGAGTAAGGTGCATCAAATCGTTTTTATTATTAGGTTCAACAATAATATAGGAACTATTAAGTAATTAATTTAGTAAGTCAAGGAACAAAAATACATAAAAAATAATGTTCAGTTATGCATGAAATGCTTCAAAGCATTTGTCATGAATATGCTGTTTGCATCCATGACGTCCGTAATAGGGTATCATCGACTCGTCAATACTTATATTTTTCTCGACGGGGGCATATGTTAGAAACTTTTCATTCATGATGTTGAACAGTGGCCGAATTTTAGCCATTTTATCACCAGTGGGTAGGTTGTTATTATCAGTATATAAAATAGTTCTTCACTCTAACAAAAGATGGCACTATAATTTAAATTAATGCAACAGCTCGCAGTCAGTCTGTATTAGAAGTCATGAAGGAATAAAAAGGTCGTTATCGACCCTGTGGGCATATATAGGTTAAGGATCCCATAGCATGAAGTTTTCACAGAAATTGATCCACCAGAGTCGCACCGCGCCCGCCTGCAGGCTAAATGAGAGACAGACAAGAAGGAACAATATTTTTACCCAAATAAAAATCAGTCAAATCTTTAATTTTAGGTACTACCAGTTTCAATAAAAACACACATCCAGTCAAAATATTTTAATAAATCTAAAACTTGTGTAAGAAAAGTAATACTAAATACCTACTATTTGGAACCAAACGAAACATTCAATATGGCTTTAAGCTAATTTGTGGCACAAAATACTCCAGACATTTTATTGAAAACATATAAAATAACTTTATACATAGGAATCACGATCAGATTTACATAATTTGGACATCGATAGGGATACGTAATTAATTTCTAAATAATCTAACACAGCTAACATTAAGTGGTACCATCACGCTTTCCCTCATTAGGGATGAACAGAAATATTGCACAGATTTTTATATGGATATTCTATTTTTTCCACTGGCAACATTAATACGCATTGTGTTGGGTATCCCCATATCCTTTCACAGTTATATTATTTTTGACAGCATCAACTCGTTATAACAGCACCGCTCGGACATAGCAAATAACTTGTAATTCAAGTTACGATTTTAAATCAACTGCATTAAAGTAAATTTTGCGATGAAAATACCTTGTTCCTTCACCGGGGAGCGGGCCGCTCCCTAGAAGCGCACGGTCGGCGCGCTATGTGACAGTGTGTGATGAATGTGATGATGTAATCCTAACTTCAACTGGTTCCTGAAATACAGGAACTCAAACCTAGCTCTGGAGCCAGGGTCTCAATTTTTTCTGTAACCTGTTTTTATGGCAATAAAGAAATGTATTAATTATAAGTTACTAGCGACCCGCCCCGGCTTCGCACGGGTGCAATGCTGATCACTACATAGTATAAAACAAAGTCGCTTCCCGCTGTCTGTCTGTCTCTATGTATGCTTAGATCTTGAAAACTACGCTACGGATTTTGATGTGTTTTTTTTTTATAGATAAGAGTGATTCAAGAGGAAGGTTTACATATATAATTATAGTAGAGAAACACTGATAATTTTAGAGCCATTATTTCTCGTAAAAAGTATAGGATAAAAAATTGTTATTGTGGGTTATCCCTAAGAGATAGACATAATATACCATTGTGTATTTTTTGTAGACCTTTTTAAGGTGTACAAATACAATACTGTAGTACAGACGCCAGCACATCAAGCTACCCGAAACTGTCAAAATTTCCCAATCAACTTTGAACCTTATGCTTTAGTGATAAAGTTGAAAATCCGTTGGGTGGTTTCAAGCGCCACCGCCCGACTCCCCGGCCGATAACGCCCGCATTTTAAATCTGTAATATCTTCGAAAAGGAATATTCATTTAAATTATATGCTGTAAAGGGCCATAATGATCTATATGAAATGCACAATGTTTTTACTTAATTGGATAAGGATTAATGCTGTATTGCCTAAAATTGCTTCTTAAATAAGCCATTATTTCTCGTAAAAAATTTAAGGATAAAAAATGGTTATTGTGGGTTATCCCTAAGAGATAGACATATACCATCGCGGACTTTTTTGTAGAACTTTTTAAGGTGTACAATACTGTAGTACATTATTTTGATCTATCTCGAATGGTTCAGCCAGCGTTTACAATGTAAGCGCAAAAAATGTGTTTATTTACGACATCACATTAGAAACCTCTAAAATTATCAGTGTTTCTCTACTATATTATGCATGTATTATACATATAAACCTTCCTCTTGAATCACTCTATCTATTAAAAAAAACCGCATTAAAATCCGTTGCGGAGTTTTAAAGATCTAAGCATATATAGGGACAGACAGACAGGGAAGCGACTTTGTTTTATACTATGTAGTGTTTTGCAGTGTCGGAGCGGTGTTGTTATAGTGAGTGATGGATGACCTTTATTGCAACGAAAATAAAGATCAAAATCAGAGACTGTAGGTAACTGGTAAATTGCCTGTGATTCGGTGTTATAGGTACAGACGCCAGCACATCAAGCTACTACAATCTGCCAGGTTTTTTTTAATAGATTTTCAACTTAATTGCTCAAGCATAAGGTTCAAAGTTGATCGGGAAAATCTGACAGTTTCGGGTAGCTTGATGTGCTGGCGTCTGTACATCTCTGCATGACCCATCACAGACTAAAAAATAATAAGAAGCTCTTAAAAAATAACTCTCCACATTGGGATTTCTGTTTGGCAATGTTTCGATATAGGATCGGAATACATTATGGACCGGAGCAAAATAGGTTGAGCGTAACTACGGAATCTTAAAAAATCTAAATATTAAAGTTGTTTACAAAAATAATAATAAAATTGTGCCGAAAAACTCCTAAACATCACAATTAGACTTAATTATTATACTTTTAATAGTATAAGTACTAGGTACGTTATATTACTATCAAATACAGACATACTGAGAAAATTCTTACAATAGACACCTTCTCCATACCTTGGGTTTTACGAGCTTAGACCACGAAGACTTCTTAGGGTAATTTAAACCATCATCAGACCAACCTTTAAGTTGGTTTCCAGTCTAACCAGATCCACCATAATACTGATATTCCAGCCAGTACAAAGACATATAAATGATGGATGTAATCCAGCCGCTTAAAGCGATTCAACTGATCCCGTGAGTTTGCGAGGGTAGTTTTACAAAAGCGCAGAGCGCATGCGGGCGCGGCAGAACAGCAAGAACGCCAGTAGTGCCGCGAATGCCGCGCCGGCCAGTAGTGTGGTGTCGTCGCGACGTGTGCCGCCAGCACGTTCTACAACTGTGCTCTGAAAATACAAACAATGGTGATAAATAGGACATTGGAAAAGTAAGGGTTACAAAAACATTACCATGGGAGCGTGTATTATCTCTTATTTATTTCCCCTCAAAGAAGAGGAGTTACAGAGTAGAAGGAAGAGCTAAACAAAACAGTCCCTACTTATAAAAAAAAAAACAGAACAGCATAATTATTCGTTATCATTCATCATTTCAGCCGATAGACTCCATTGCTGGACATACTCCCCCCACCCCAAGCGTTGCCGCATGTTCTGTGCTTCTCGCATCCAGCGGATTTCTTTGGCCTTCACAAGGTCATCCCACCACGCTGGGCGGCCTTCCAACACTGCTCTTTCCGCTACGCACTGGCCACTCCAAGACCTATTGACCCCATCCGTCAACAGTTCTGCGAGCAATGTGCCCTTCCCATTGCCAATTAAATGGTTCGCAATTCTTCGGAGTATGTCGGTTACCCTGGTTGTCCTGCGGATCTCTTCATTTCTGATTCAATCACGCAGGGAAACTAAAAATAGCCCTCTCCAATAGCATAATCTGCCTAAGATACGTGATAAATTATAATTATAATATTAGCAATAGGCAATTTTTGATTAGGTACCTATTTAATTTTTGCAGAGAACAATGTTCAATATGGCTTTCTCTTTTACACTCAATTAAATAGATCTTTCTTCCCCTTCCTTACCCATCCGCCATGCCTGATGGCCCATGGTGTGGCGCACTGAGCCACGTGCTTGGCCGCCCAGTCCACTGCCCTGCACCAGCCCCCCACTCTCACGGCGCGGGCGCAGACTTCGCAGAGAAACGCTAGTACTACCAGCGCCCTTTGTTCTGTGTGAACACATGCCTGGAAAAAGATTGTAACATTTGTAAAGCGGTACACAAAATTGTGAAGGAAACGCAACTTGAAACTTTATATTTTGTACTAGCTTCTGCCCGCGTGAAATTTCGACCTCCGAGCCACCGCGTCACATCCCATCACCCGCCCGCGATATTACTTCGTTTTGCTCAGCGTTCTTACTGAGTTTTTTTTTTTTCTTTTTGCTCAGCTTCTAAAGGTCGTAGCGTAATGTTAATATATACCTTCTTCGAGAATTGGAATATTAAATGCAAAAAGATTTTTTTAAATCGGCGGGTAGTTCCAGAGATTAGCGCGTTCAAACAAACAAACTCTTCAGCTTTATTATTAGTATATACAAATATAGATTTGAAAAAAAAAAACCTATCATAGCAATATTGAGTCAGTATTTGTTTTCGGTGTGTTTCTGACCTGCTATTACAAGATTCGCTACTATCTGTGGGTTTTGCTGTGACATTTTTATAACATTATGGTAGATATCACAATAACACCCCGACAAAATCTCAACAAATCATCAACAGAATAACTGGCTTTTGATGAGAGCGTCTCCCAATTTTCCGTGGTTGAAACACGGAACAGTTTTTCCACTGAGAACCACAGAGCTAAGTATTTTTTTCTTATGCACAAAAAATCTCCATGTTACCTGACACAACTCCTGCATAATATCCTCAAACTCCACCTCATCTAGACACAGTAGCGATATGTGTTCCGCCTCGGCTGCCAGTCGAGCTCGTGCCTTCGTCTCTCGGAACCTTCGGGATGCGCGCTCCAATGATCGCCAGTCACGCCAGTACATCCACCATCCTCTGAATCGAAAAGTGGAAAAACTGTAGAACTACTTTTTATCACACTAATATTATAAAGGCGAAAGTTTGCGAGTGTGTGTGTGTGTAAGTTTGTTACTTCTTCACGCTCAATCGGTTGGAACAATTTTAAAAACCGTGGCCGTTGTAGTTGAATCTTGGATTGATACATTACAGACGAATGCTCCTGGTGAGGTTACAAATTCTAGAAGACCAAAAAAAACACAAAAGAACATCTACCTCTGATCAGGCTTTGCCGGCGCCACGAAACAGGGTGGCGGCCTCAGTTGCTCCAGCCGCAAATGCTGCAGCAGCAGCGCCCGGAACAGCCGCACCCCCCTCTCCTCCTCCCCCTGCAGGTCAGGACCTCGCCAGTGACCCTGGCACTCGTCTCGTCGCTCTTCGTCAAGAGAAACCTGGCGGAGGAGAGGGGCGCGGGGGGTGTCGTGGTCTTCGAGACCTTGGACGCTGCATGCTGGAAGAACTAGGCGATTAAATCCCTAAAAATCCCTGGACATTTCACACAGCACCATTTGTCCCAAGCTAAGCAACCTAATGCTTGTGTTATGGTAACAAGATGGCTGATAAACTACTTATATACATTTTTTTTTTTTTGTAAATACATACATATTATAGATAGAAAAACACCCAGACTCGGAACAAATACATGTAGGTCATACAAATATTTGTTCCGTGCGGGAATCGAACCCGCGACACGCAGCGCAGCAGTCAATCGCTTAACCACTGCGCCAACCGTGCCGTCAGATTAATGGAGTGTTTTGAACAGCGCAGAACTGGGTCATAGTAATGATAAATTTAAACTTAATTAGAACTTACTAGTCTCATTGGCTTACGGTGCATATACACGGGTGACATGAGTCAACGACAGAGGTAACTCCAGCCGTCGACGAGTGACGACAGCAGCCGTTGACGCCCGCCTCTCGATGGCAGCTTCCTCTGCCGTTGACGCATGATGCTCGTGTGTATGAGCACTTAGATCACTAGGTAAAATGGTCTAAGTCTGTTGGTCTAGTAGTCAGAAGCGAAATTGCTAAGCGTGGGGTTCTGTCTGGGGTTGATCCTCAGGTCGGGTAACAGTCTTATTGTATTCTGAGAACAGTGACAGAGAGTTGCTATTCTCCCATTTTGAGGCATTTTGTTGAGAGGATGCCCAAGTGAGAAACATCTACCTTACTTCGCCATCTTCCGTGCAAAAGGCTTCAAACTTAAATACCTACCTAATAATAATTTTACTTACTAACACAAGTAATAAGATATTCCTAACATTATTGATCTTTGTTGTCTGAATAAATAAATTTTGTTTTGATTTCTTATTGGATTTCCTTTAGTAGAATCTGAACAAGAGGCTCTAGGATCGCCCCTTTCAACATGGGACTGATAAAGTAAAGAAATAAAGCCCCCAGACCTAGTTTCGGCCGTACCGACCAATCTCAGCGGACCACCAGCATTCGGCGTGGGAGATATATTACAGTATAGAAGTTTGTGCGCAAATACAGGTGTACACTCTGTTCCCTCACTCTCATTGTCTGATGGAACGGCAATCCAACACGACCGGAGAGAGATCAGGCGGAGTGCCAACGGCTTAACATGTTTTCCGAGGCACGGGGGTGTCACACAGTCAACTTCCGAGCAGTTGCTTAGAAATCCCCAATGGAAAACCCAATAACACTTTGCCCGACCCTGGAATCGAACCCAGGACCCCACGCTCAGTAGACGCCCTTACGACCACGAGACTAACGGGGCAGTCTCTGACTGTCGACTGATTAAAAGTACATAACTAGCGAAATATGATGTACTAAACCTCTGCGGATCTCTAGAAACATGTGATTGTTAAGCCTCGAATACACTAGGGTACAAATGGAGCGACATGTTCCGAAACATGGCGCTCGACAACTAAGTGAATGTACCGAGACAATGTCACGGCGTGCGCTCGCTCTCGGAAAATGTTGCGGAACTTGATGCGGGACACTTTGCAACGTTGCAGCGACACGTAGATTGAGTGTTGCGCGTCATGTTGCGGGACTAAATGCCCCCTTGTATATCTGAGGCTTGATGCTACGTTTATGAAAAACCTTTTAGAATGTTAATTCGTTAAAACATTTCGGCCATCATCATGTTATCAACTCTAAATATTGTGTTTAGTAGCTGTAAGTTTTCCGAAAATTATAAAATAAAATAAAATGAATAAAATAAAACTCATAATGCTATTGATATAGAATCTATAAGTTATTATTATTAAGTGGGCCACAACACAACGCTAATGGCTAAAAGCCCAACGCAGTAGGTACTGCGTTGGGCTTTTGGCCATTAGCGTTGTGTTGTGGCTTTATACCTATAAAGCCTTGACACGACGTCAACGTATAACAACATTACGTAGGGTCGTAGATAGGTACCGCAGCCGGTTGATTCTGTTAGAATCTCACCGTGAGAAGTTAGGCGAAGTGAGATGTTATTCCATCGGATGGTAGAGATTGCCACTAATAACTGTTCGGTGAGATTTTTACAGAGTAGCAGTACAGCACCCTAATTGCGTAACACACTATCGATCTCAATATTAATCATTTTGAATGATATTGCTAATCCATTGCTTCATATGTTTCAAAATGTGTCGACTCGACAACGTAAATAACGCAATGAATGTTGTTGAACTGTCAAAATAAAACCCATTGCTACTGATACTCGTAGTGAGTTACGCAACTACCCTGCTTGTCATCATCATCACCTGCCTGCCTTATTTCAATTATGTTGGGTTCGGCTTCCAGTCTAACCGGATACAGCTAAATACCAGTATTTTACATGGAGCGACTGCCTATCTGACCTCCACAACCCAGTTACTGGGTAATACGATACCCCTTGATAAGACTGGATATCAGACTTTCGGGCTTCTGACGACCTATAACGACTGTCAAAAATCCACGAATGACAGCTGTGACCAACGGTTTAACGTGCTTCCCGAGGCACGGGGGGTCTCGGTATGTAAAGATGGTCACCCATCCACGGACCACCCGCGGCAAGCGTAGCTTAACCTGATCGATCGACCCGTGCGACTGTTATTACTTAGCTTAGGTACATAATTATACACGTGTTATTTATGCCGCTTAGTAAAGCAATCAAGATTTTAATTTTACTTACATAGGTAGGTACTCGTAGTTACACACGCACACTTTACACCGTGCGAGTGACAAAAGGTTTGTAAATATTCGTTTAGAAAACATTAACACAATTATGAACATGAATCGTTATTGAGCATAATTTAAAAAAATGTAAACTCTTTTATTATTACTTTTTTTTTCTCCTGTATATTTGTAAACCTACGTTTTAATGCTGCATGCATTGTAACTGTAACGTATCTCATTCTTGTGTTTGTGCAAATTATTTCATCACCACTGTTCTCAAAACGGTGAAGGAAACCAGCATGTCCAATAACCAAAAATTCGAAGACATGTGACATCTACCAACCCGCACTGCATTTGTCAGAAATCATGCAGCTCAAATCAAAAATTAAGGAACTTCACGATTCAATGAATTAGAATTAATTCAATGAACTAAAGAAAGGACATTTGGGTAAGCCACATCAATTTTTCAAACTGCCAGACCATGACAAAAACTAACAGAACAGAGATCATAATAAAAATAAATAAAATGACCCACATAATCTGCACATATACAAAAATTAAAATAATATAATACTTTACAAAGTAAGCAAAAGTCATTGTTTATACGGGGTGTCCGGAAAGTCATGGATTACCTTTTACCTGCTGATGGGCCACATTGAGATCTACCAATGAAAAAAAATGACCTACCAATATTTTTTTTTTTCACCAGGGCCGATCTTCATGAGGTAAAATTTTTTTTGGTGAAAATTTTAAGTTTGAACCTAAATTTTAGCTATTTAAAAGATGATATCTGTAACTTTCTTGTATTCAATCGATAGTAGGACGATTCAAGATGAAAATAAAAACAAACCTGTACTCCAAAAAGTTTTCATTCGTAGAAATGGCATGGAAAGACTGATCAAAGGTAGAGATTTTCCAAAATTTCATTAAACATCAAAAAACTCAGAAACCATAAGACTTTTACAATGGTCATTTTTTTTTATTGGTCCAATTAGAATTAGTTAGATCCCAATGTGGCCCATCAGCAGGTAAAAGGTAATCCATGACTTTCCGGACACCCAGTATAAAATTAATTAATGTCAAAGTGTTAAAAAAAAAACCAAAAGAAAAACAACGAAAGATAATAGAGAGCAATTCTCATAATTTTATGAACGTTTACAGTCTGATCTCAGTGTCAATCTGTCAAAAATACCTCTAATTTCCCTAAATTTTTGACAAGTGTTTGACATTTCTTTGTCGCCGAAATGAATTAGTACGAGAATTGGCGTTCTGCTATTTATTATTAACATCTCGTGCTAGAAACTTCAACCATACAAAAATAATAATAATCCCAACATTTCAGTTCTAAAACAATCCTGAACTTGTTAACGCCAATCAAAAAGTTGTAAATTAATTTGTTCCAATAAAACAAATTGAAAGTCACGCAGTTTTTTTATGGTTTTTTATTGGTTATTTTAATAATAATAATATTTATTTATAAGTTCACATAAGTATAAATTAGATAGAAGTTACATCATTACAAAGTTACATATTACTATAAGGAAAATATTAACTATGCCTAAAATAAATCTAGTTCATCACTTATATATTATATTGGTTAAAGGCCTACTGAATTGAATAGCGACCTGCCTGATGTAGGTTTATTCAAACCTGTGTTTCAGGCCATCACTTGACAACGCTGAGTGCTTTAGTGGACTATTATGTTACTGAACATAGAGCTAGCATACATTATAATATGATACATAATAATTTTATTTTTAAATAAAAATTGACTTAACATTAATAAAATTATTGCATTACTTCTAGCAATTTTTCAGTGTCTGAGTAATTAAATGTCGCTAAGTATTCACTCAACATTTCACTACACTTTTTAAAATTTACACTATATATACTTAGAGACTTGTAGTGGCAGTGATGGTATGTAATTGGTTTGATAGGCATTGTTTCAGATATAGATCATATCTTTTACCTGAACAAGCTTTGCTCTGTCGGTTCTGCCTAGCCATTTTTATTTAAAGGCGTCTATAGACATGTGTAATGTAATTTATCGTGTAATGTAACGCGAATTCTGCGTGTGGACGGGACTACGAGCATTACATGTATCGCTCGCGCTGATCTATCACCTACTTTTTAGCGCGAACACAAAGGCTCTCGCAGTCGAACACATATAGGATTCGCGTTGAGTTCGTATGCCGTCCACACTAATCGCGTTACATTACACGATAAATTACATTACACATTACACGCGTCTCTACACGCCTTAACGAAACAAACATTTTTGGAAGTGCAACTGCTTAAAATGGGCACTTCGTATCCAGCATAACACAATCAGCTTATAATTTTCCCACTGCAGGGACACAGGTCTCTTCTCGGTGAGAGAGAGAGTGTGCCGTAATCCACCACGCGGGCCTCGGGCGGGTTGGTAGATGTCACATGTCTTCGATTTTTTTTGTTCTAGGCCATTCCGGTTTCCTCACAATGTTTTCCCTCACCGTTTTAAGAGCAGTGGTGATGAAATATTTTACTACAACTCGTAAGCCACGGCCGTTACCACTGGGCCAGCATAGCTCATTATTGTTTAATGAGCGACTGCTGAATATCCAGGGCATTTCGGATCTTAGGACAGCCGTAAGTTTTTTAGGAATTGCTCAGAAGAGGCCCAGAGTCTAGATTTATGCCCGTTCGAAGGCAATTGGCTCACCTCCTATAACATAGGACTGAAACAGGACTGCTGAAATTCGAGTGTGCTCACGTCTACCCTCTACCCGTTTAGGGAAAAGGCGTGAGTGATATCGTGTTTATGTATTTATGTTTAACCTAGCTTCTATCCGTGACTTCCGTCCGCGTGGTAGTCTACTATGCCTCAAACCTGTCCTATGACACTTGGCAATAGTGTAGCTTTCTAACAGTGAAATAATTTTTGTAATCGTATCAGTGCTTCCAGAGATTACCCCTTACATACAAACTCACAAAAATCAAAAGCGAGGTCAATTGTTTAAAAAAAAAATCATCGCAGATTCACATCTGTTCGAATTTCAAAGTGATGCATAGAGAATACCCCTTTATTACATTAGTTTTGATGTTAAGACCGTATGTATCGATCATTGGTATTGTATGTACCTATCAACTCATCTTAGGAAAATTGTCCGAAGGTCGTTCTTTATTGTCTCCTAGACAACACGTCTTCAGACAATGGTCCTCCAACAGTCAACTACGGGCGCCATAGAGAAACAAATGTAAAAGTAAAACTAGGAGAGTAACACAATCACAATGCCAAGACAGAGCAGGCGATGGTGTTTTCATGCTGGAACAATAGATAGGTAGGTATGTCATATCAAACATGTTCGAATCTTGAATTCTCGAATAAAAGAAGTAGGTCGGGCAAGCGTGTGCCATCGTCAATCGCATCATCATGACAAAACCTCTTTTTTTAATTAAAAGAGAATGAATAAAAAGAAAATAAAATTTGTTTGACCCAGATGAAAGAACATAATAGGTATAACAATACAAATCGTATACCATTATCTTTTGAATTGAAATCTACAGGTTTTAACAAATACATTTTACAGTCAAAGGACTGTAAAATGTATTTGTTATATATAAGTAGATAGTAGTAGACTTGTACCAGAAGACTTCCCTCTTCCATGTACATATATGTATACACGTACGAAGCCTGTTAATGCCAAAATCAATAACAAAATAGGTACAATAAGAAAAACTAGAGTGCCTCGAAAAGCACGTTAAGCCGTTGGTCCCGGCTGTCATTCGTGGATCTTTGCCAGTCGTTACGGGTAGTCAGAATCCCGAAAGTCTGACAACCAGTCTTAGTCTTACCTAGGGGTATCGTATTACCCAGTAACTGGGTTGCGGAAGTCAGATAGGTAGTCGCTCCATGTAAAATACTGGTATTCAGCTGCATCAGGTTAGACTGGAAGCCGACCCCAACATAGTTGGGAAAAGGCTAAGCAGATGATGATGAAGAAAAACTAGAGAATCCTACTAATATTATAAATGTGAAAGTTTGTGAAGATGTTTGGATGTTTGTTACTCAATCACGTGTAAGCCGTTGTACTGATTGGGATGAAAATTGGCAAATACTCGTAGATAGACCATTTCCTGGATTAACACATAGGATAGTTTTTGTCTCGGTAATGTGTTCCTTTGGGATAATAGTTCAACTTTCATCATGGGAAAGTTACATTTCACGCAGGCGAAGCCGCGGGCAGAAGCTAGTTTACATATAATTAGTTAGTTACTTGGATTCGTAATCTAAGATAATTTACATTTCATGCCCACTTACAAACGATACTGAGAAAAACAGAAAATAAGTAAATGTTTAACGTACAGACGCCAGCACATCAAGCTACTACAATCTGTCAAATTTCTTTAATAGATTTTCAACTTTATTGCTAAAGTGTAAGGTTCAAAGTTGATTGCGAAAGTTTGACAGTTTCGGGTAGCTTGATGTGCTGGCGTCTGTACATATCAGCAAAATGTTACTTCGAAATCGTAAATATATTTTTGTAGATGACTGAACCAAAAGCTTTGCACAGCAAAAGCGCTTTATATGCCGTAGATATAGTGAAGACTACAAACTAATTCTACTTACCCCTCAAAAACGACGACTGCGACCGACCGTTCATTGTTAATGTAACACTGAAAACAAAACAGTCAAATAATAATTGTAAGTCAAACTGCCGGTCGATTCTGTAAAAATCTCACCGTGAAGTCATAAGTGAAGTGAGCAGTGTCAATAGTGTTAATCTCTAATGACAGCTCACTCCACGCTCACTTCACCCAATTTTTCACGGTGAGACGGTTACGGAATCGCACGTCTGGTGCTAAAAACTACACACTATTGTCAACTGTGGTGTATATGGCAGCTACTGGGACAGGTACAGTCAGGAAAATTATGTTTTTATCAAGTTGACTCACAACGTCAAAAAAATTCCGCGTTATACTTAGCGCTCAAATACACGAGCGGCATGTCGACGGCTGCCGCTGACACGCGTTGACGGCAGCCGTCGGCACACGTCGACGGCTGCAGTTGCCCCTGCCGTTGACGCGTGTCACTCGTGTGCACTGAGCCGTTTAATACAGCTGTGTCAAAGAATGATCCTTGAGATTTGAATGTACGAACAATTTAAGTTGGAAGCCAATTTGATAATCAATTAATTCCCCTGAATGCACAGACGCCAGCACATCAAGCTACTCGAAACTGTAAAATTTTCCCAATCAACTTTGAACCTAATGCTTTAGCGATAAAGTTGAAAAACCTATTAAAGAAATTTGACAGATTGTAGTAGCTTGATGTGCTGGCGGCTGGCGTCTGTACCTAACTACATTTTGCTACTTTGTTCGTGTTCGTGTAGTAAACCACTGAAACGTAGCACTATTAAATTAAAGAAACAAAACACAAAATGCAGCTATTGAACTCCAAATAATATTTAGAACAAACATAAATATGTACAGACGCCAGCACATCAAGCTACTCGAAACTGTCAAATTTTGTCAATCAACTTTGAACCTTATTTTTATCGATAAAGTTGAAAATCTATTAAAGAAATTTGACGGATTGCAGTATCTTGATGAGCTGGCGTCTGTACATTCAGAATTGAGAATGCAAAACTTTGTTTTTAAATCTCAATCACTACATTGTATAAAACAAAGTCGCTTCCCTGTCTGTCTGTCCTTATACAGGAATATTTTTTATGCAGTGCGCAAACTTTGACAAAATAAACTTAGATGAGTTTTATTAAACATCTGTTTTTTATTTTGATAAGTCTTAGTACAAAAAAATTAAGTTATTAATAACGAAAGATGTCTATTTTCAAATTGACTTTATGGCTACTCGCCGGCGCGTGACGCAGTGAAACGCGCGCGCATAAGTACCTACTTATCAGCTGTGCGCTCGTTCGTTTTTCGTTCATAGGCATAGTAGGTATTTCCGTGGGTTACAATGTAGGTAAAATGCGATTCAAATAAGAATAGGGATGTCAATGACCTTTATCTGTCAAATGTTGATTGAAAAGTACGGTTTGCAAAGAAAACTTGATTGCGTATCAATAACGTTCTTTTTTTTTTTTTTAACCGAGTCTTAGTTAAATCAAAGTGAAAAAAACATCGAAAAGTTAGTCATAACTACGTTAGGCAACTCGAAAGTGAAATTGAGAGTCTGACATAGAAGCAATTGCTTCAATTACGTGCGACGATTGGAACAAAAATTAGCCACGTCAAAAGAATAGAAAATGAATACTGGCAACGAGAGATATTTGAAGACGATGATAACTTTAGATTTATTATAAATACAGGTAACAGAATGTCTATTTTTATTTTAAATAGCAGTTGGTGAAATAAAATATTAAATACCTACATTAATCCATGTTTTATTTTATAGGGGAAAGCACCAGTGATGATAATAATAGTGATGACAACGACGATGACCACTCAAACAGTGATGCAGACATGTTCGGAATTGAATAACTAAATTGTGATTAAAAAATCTTCGTTCATGATTCGTAAATAAATGTTGTTTAAAAAATATCTTGTTTTGCTCACCCTATCCAATTTATTCGATTTGACAGCTATGACGTCACAACATCGCGCTAAGTCGATCCTATTCTTATTTGAAACGTACTGTACAGCCGTGCGATTCTGTAACCATCTCACCGTGAAAGCTTGGGTGAAGTGAGCGCGGAGTGAGCTGTCATTCGCTAGGGATTAACACTATTAAGTGCTGACTTCACTTATGATTTCACGGTGAGATTTTTACAGAATCGACCGGCAGATCGCTGAATTTATCAGGTTCGAACTAGACTTTTTTTAAGATTAGGCCGTGATGTGAAGTTTTGAAGAGTAATTCCAATTTTTCCTTCATACTTTCATGGGCTTAAACCATCAAAATGCAGAACATAAAGCAATAAAATTATGACACTTTTAAAAACTTAGTAAAATTAAAATTATTGACATTACATGCATACTTCTGCATTAGGGCTTTAGGTATTTAAAAAAATTGGAATCACTAAGTACAGTGTAAACTCTTTAAATGGAAAGAAAAACCAGAATTATAAAAAGAAAAAAAATATTTCAAGCTAGTACTTATGTACAGACGCCAGCACATCAAGCTACCCGAAACTGTCAGATTTTCCCAATCAACTTTGAACCTTATGCTTTAGCGATAAAGTTGAAAAGCTATTAAAGAAATCTGACAGATTGTAATAGCTTGATGTGCTGGCGTCTGTACATAAAAAAATAATCTTACAATTTGTAAACAAAAGAACGAATTTCTTAGAGTTTGGTTTGCATGATGCCGACAGTCGAGTTTATTACGGGCTAGGATAACAAAGCGACAAAAGAACGTACACAGCTGCGCGGTCACTAATTTTGGCAACTTAAAAGGTACTTTTTATTACTTAATTGTTGTCGTTATTGAGAGCGGGTGTAAAGCTATATGGAGTGTATCATTGTATGGAAAACAAGCTAAACCAACCAAAGACGAATGATTTCGACGCTTTAGGGAGTTTTTCGTTAAATCGAGTGACGTTACATGGATTTTACACTGTATTTACAATAATGTTCAATCAAAAGTAACCTATTCGCTAAAATTGATAATTAAAAATAATCGCTTACCCTACATGTCACTAATCACTGTATTTTGGTCTGCCAGACCCTTGTGCGTGGTTCGGAGTCCTGAACCACGGGGTTAAAGATACCATGGGCTCGCATTCGAGGTACGCTCTCCGTCGCATACATTCTGCGAGCTGCTCGTAAACTTTCACCACTTAATAAATACACTAGCACCATCTCATAAAACTCGCGGTTGCTAAATTCTGACATCGTGACCGGTAGGTTACGAATACGACACACGCGCGGCACAGTGGTTGCGAGGGCAAGCGATTAGACGCGAGGTCACGGTAGCGCATGCGACGAGCTGACTGTCGCGTCGGGACTCAGGCGCACGGCACAGCGCGCCACTACCCCCTACCCCTAAGGCCGGCCGCACACGCACGGTTTCCTGATTAGGTTTCCTAATCAGGAATGCAGATTCGGAAACCTGAATGCTCTTCTTTCATACAAAATGTTCAAACACGCGCACACGTACTTATTTTTTCCGAACGGAAAAAACCTAATATCCGTTTCGAAATTTTCCCTAAATAAAATAAAATAAAAAATAAAAATAAAATCAAAGGATTTTATGGACATTCTGTAATACTTGAAGAATTCTTCTGGATATGCTCGCATTTTTGCTCTTTTGATGTAGAATTGACTTTCTGTTAATCTTTGAGTATTCAACGGGTGTACCCAGTAACGACGATTCCTCTTCTTCTTATGAAGCACCAGTAAAAGTGCAATAGCAATCAATTCGTCGTCGTCCATGATGACGAGCTTTCACGACTATGTCTCTGAAGGCACTGGTCGTATAAAATTCCTTATACAAAAAACCGACCATCTGCGCTAATCTCACGGAATTACGAATCTGAATTCCTAATCAGGAAACCGCGCGTGTGCGGCCAGCCTAATACAACTACCATCTTTTCATCTTTTGCATCGGGGTAAAACCCACTACTTTGGGCACGTGCACCAACGTGCGCGCGCGCCTATTGTTTACATTACGAATTGATTACGAATTGAGAGTGTCCATATTTTGCTGAGAAATTGACGGATAAAAAAATTTAAAAAAGTTTTGAAAAAATAATGGATATGTGTTCTATTACTAATACTGAACCTCCACAATTTTTTTGCGCACTCCTTAAAAAATAATCCTGTATATGCTTAGATCTTTAAAACTACGCAACTGATTTTGATGCGGTTTCTTTTAATAGATAGAGTGATTCAAGAGGAAGGTTTATATGTATAATACATGCATAATATAGTAGAGAAACACTGATAATTTTAGAGGTTTCTAAAGTGATGTCGTAAATAAACACATTTTTTTGGGCTTACATTGTAAACGCTGGCTGAACCCTTTGAGATAGATCAAAATAATGTACTACAGTATTGTACACCTTAAAAAGGCCTACAAAAAAGTCCACGATGGTATATGTCTATCTCTTAGGGATAACCCACAATAACCATTTTTTATCCTTAACTTTTTACGAGAAATAATGGCTCTAAAATTATCGGTATTTCTCTACTATATTATGCATGTATTATACATATAAACCTTCCTCTTGACTCACTCTATCTACAATTAACCCGGCGGTACTCGCTAGGTGTTTACATGCACGAATACTCGCTACCGGGTAAAAAATACCACATGATTTAAATGACATTATCTTGGAAAATAAGTTAGCTTTACAGACTTTAATGGCGTATTTAGTTTATCAATACTAATGTCTAATAAATAAAAGAAAATTGAAAGTTTGAATTATTATTTATTTCAAATTATAGCTTATCTTAAAAAAGAACGCAAAATTAAAAACAAAAATTCTTCATAGTCTTAGAAAAATCAACAAAAAAATTTTTTTCTTAGGTATCACGTAAAATTGAGATCAAAAATTATAAATCGACAGTGCTAGTGTAGTTGTACTCTGTGGTATTTTTTACCCAGTAGCGAGTGCCGCCGGGTTAAACAAAACCGCATCAAAATCCGTTGCGCAGTTTTAAAGATCTAAGCATGCATAGGGACAGACAGACAGCGGAAAGCGGTTGTGTTTTACACTATGTAGTGATCAGCATTGCACCCGTGCGAAGCCGGGGCGGGCCGCTAGTAATGTATTAAAAAGTAACTTACGTTATTGAACTAAGGCTAATAAAAGTAGCTCCGTATGATTAGAAAAGTTTATTGGTTAGAACTCTTCTTAAAATGTTAAAAGAGCACTGGTAAATGTTAAACATAATAAAATAACCATTATTTGTGCCTAACAGAAAGACAATCTTATTCCTTTGCAAACAATACTTAATGGCATCTATAGACCAAAGAGCTCTTTGTTATAGACTACTTTGGAGGCAAAACCGTTCACATATTCATAACCTCTACTCTTCTAAAACGAAACAAAAGCAACACTATTTCAAAACAAGATCGTATTATTTTCCCCTAAAAAAAACAAAACCTCACACCCCTAACCTCATTTCAGATTGCATTCCTAAGTAACAGCACTAATTAAAAAAAGAACAACACTTCAAAATGAATAATGCATAATGCAAGTGCGGCCATATTGGAAAACCACTTCCTTAGTAAAAACGTACCTGATATCACTTTAGAAGTCTGAAAATCCATTCTGAGGACCTGATTCGACCAGCGTGTCTTTCCAAGAATGTCTGCGGACTGACAGTGAGTTAAACAGTAGCGACCTTGCAGCACGGGTCATGACCCTGACACACATTTTTACGCATGCGCGTGGAACTGGGGGGTTGGTCGGAACTTCGGAGGGGCTGTAGTTCCAAGTATTTCGCTAGGCTATCGTACTACACTTAATTTTAGTGTCACGTTAGTCTGATTGATGTTGTACGAGCAATGTTTTGTAAACAATGATTAATTTCCTTAGGGGTTGTTAATTCATTACGTAAGATGATTTGAGGGGGGAGGGGGTCCTAACAAGGCTTATTTTGGCTTATTTTAGAACAATAAAGTTTTCCAACATGCACGCGAACAAAGTCGCGGGCACAGCTAGTCTGGAATATATTTCCCCATCAAAGAAAGCAAAACCTGTTTTTTTTTATGTACTAGCGTTTGTCCTTACTATGTCGAACAAAGCTCGGACTATGTGGATCATATTCGACTTTCTATAATTGGATATGTTGTCACTTAGCGTTGATAAATAGATGGATACTTAACGTATCGATCCTCCATTACCGTGCCCAGCTCCAGTAATAATTGTTCTTTCCACCTAAATAATTAATTATGGACGTTGCTTGAAATTGTTTCCTACTTCTTTCAGATCTATTTTAATGTCAGGAATAAACTCAGGATCTAGACGTAGGATAATCCAATATAGGAAAATCAACCTGTCTGTGTCACTTTTTTTAAATCTGCCTATCCCCTCCTATGCCTTCCTCTCTTCGAGAGGGAGTAGGCTGTAATCTACCACGCGGGCCCAGTGCGGGTTGGTAGATGTCACATGTCTTCGAATTGTTGGTTCTAGGACATGCCGGTTTCCTAACGATGTTTTCCTTCACCGTTTTCGGAGCAGTGGTGATGAAATTAAACACACTAAGTTTATTCACACAGATGATTACCTCCCGCAAGTATTGATCACCACGCTTATTTGGATGTTGAACAAGAGGTTCCAACAACGCTGCATCAATCTGGGAAAATAGAAAGAAAGAAAGAAAATACATTTATTTAGCACAGACTGTAAGACACACAGTACATCTGAGACATACATCAGATAAAAAAACAAATAACAAAGTGTACAGTCCGATGTAAGAAATTAAATCGGAAAGTGTGCCTCGCGGCTGCACCAAAAAGTTAAATAAACTACCTTTTATTAGCATCTGCCTTCGACTCCGTAGTTCAAGCAGCCACGGCTTCACACATTAAGAACTTCATCTAAGGATCCAAATTCAAAAGCAGAAAATGTTTGGACCACTAACCATGTAAATAATGATAAGCTAGCATAATTTCTACTTTCTTGAAATATTACATAACTAAGTTTAACTTTATGAGCTGGACTCCTATAATAAGGATTAGTCCTTGGCAACTCTGGATAGTGAGAGGTGGAAAGAGAATGGGGAGGTCTTTGCCCCGCAGTGAGACGTTAATGGCTAATAAAATAAAATTTAAAAAATTATTACGCTCGCCCTAGCGCCACACCGTGTAGATCACACCTAAGATCCCTCCTTAAATCTCATCCTCATAAAAAAGCTACTTACTATTCTTATTCCTTCTCTGTCCATGCTGTAAGATTGCGGAACTCACTCCCGCTTAGCGTTCGTGATTTAAAAACTATTTCTCTATTTAAAATCAAAATCAAAATCAAAAGTCATTTATTCAAACTAGGCTGAGAATCAGCACTTTTCGAACGTCAAAATTACAAAAGACAGTCCCCCAAAACGCCCGCCCTTCACCACTTCCTAGTGCTTTCGCTGGGAAGAAGAAGTGGCGCAACAAACTCCCCAGCAGCACAGCTGTCTGTTCAGTTAGAAAATACTTGACTGAATACAATACAAGGTATGCAAAGTAATTAACATTACAAGACACAGGACACTAAATTTAATTATTTGCCATATGTCAGCTAGCAACGCCAATATACCAAGAAATACAATAAAAACAATACGTAGGTACTCAAGCAAAAATTAATAAATGAAAATTAAATAAAAGCCTCCAGGTATGAAGGGCGTGACCGCTAACATATTTATGCAATGCTGGGTTCTGTTTACATAGCTGTCGCTTGAAGTCACAAATGATAAACTAGAACCATCGAAGGAAACTAAATAAAGAAGTTATTACTAATTATAACAATAATAAAACCATGGTCAGCAAGACGACCAGTCACCACAAGCAGCACCCGTTCACGAGCATAACGCAAAGATCAGCCATTACCCCCCTCGCCATATTTGAGGGAAGGAGGCAACCCGACCCCCGACGCTACCGCAAGCAGTGACATCTGAGGGAGCATGACGAACTTGCTGCCGGTTGCTCAGGTAAGAATAATATGATCAATCATCGAGGTCACTAGCTAACCACATATTGCAATCAACTCATTAGAAAACATTTAAATGGGTTGATTATGTCAATAATATAATAAAAATAAAACTAAACTGATTTGACTTATACAGCCCAATAAAAACAATTGTATAATGAGCTCATATAAGCTATCAGTAATCTAATTCTGGAGAAAGAACATAAACATTGTCTTGAGTTAATCAGGGCGACCAACTATTCTTATCGTTTAAGTAGTCGTTGATGGAGTAGTATGCCTTTGAACAAAGGTTGGATTTTACTTGACAAAGGTTGGATTTTTAAATGTCGATTAAAAGAGCATATATATATTTATTTTAGCATTATGTATTTATTTAAGTATACTTGTGTTAATTTGTGCATTATATGTGTAGGTATATTTAATATGTTAGTTTTAGACTTCACACATTCATATTATTTATATCTTCTTCTTGTTCTCACACACTATTTTCTACATTTCTTTTTTACTTCACCTTTCGCAGGTCTTCTAGAAGAAATTTCTTAAGAAATAAGCAGAACCTTTGTACTCAAATTATAATTATTTCATATTCATATGTATTTTACTGTGTATACATAAATAATAAAATAAAATAAATAAAAATAAAGGTATCATCATCACCGAGGGGCCCGTGGCTAAATAATTACAGCCGCACAGGTCGATCGATCAGGTTAAGCTACGCTTGCCGCGGTTGGTCTGTGGATGGGTGACCATCTTTACATACCGAGACCCCTCCGTGCCTCGGAAAGCACGTTAAGCCGTTGGTACCGGCTGTCATTCGTAGATCTTTGATAGTTGTTACGGGTAGTAGCCCGAAAGTCTGACAACCAGTCTTACCTAGGGGTATCGTATTACCCCGTAACTGGGTTGCGAAGGTCAGATAGGCAGTCGCTCCATGTAAAATACTGGTATTCAGCTGCATCCGGTTAGACTGGAAGCCGACCCCAACATAGTTGGGAAAAGGCAGGCAGATGATGAAAGGTATCATCATCACCATCGGCAGCCTTGTTGCGACCACTGCTGAGTAACAGGCCTCCTCCCTTTTGTACCATGCTTGCCTGGTCTGTGCGAGTTTCATCCCGGTCTTCCCTGGGATTTTTTGTAGGTCGTCCTGGATGGTACTTTATTAAATAATAAATATAAAACCATTTATTTTCAGGTACAGTAAACGGGGTGAATAGGAATACAGCGGTGAATCGGGACGAAACCTTAAAATGGATTTTAACATTGAAATAATATCGTTTTTTACCAAAAAGGTAATGTGTTTACTATGTATATTACAGTTGGCGATTAAGTGTAATTGTTGGCTACAAACTATATTACATCAACGTTAAAATCCATTTAAAAGTTTCATCCCGATTCACCCCTCGGTTCCTATTCACCCCATTTTACGGTAACAAAGACCCATAGATAAATACCGTAACTTAAGTATACATATAACAATATGGTATGGTATGGTGCTTACGAGTTTTAGGTCGACGAATGACGGCCCACCTCTTACCGAGAGGAAAATTATAGGCTAATAAATGCATGAGTATGTATATAAAGTTAGTGTTTCTAACTTTATATTCCAAGGTTTCATAAAGTAAATTCGCGTGTAAGAACTAATTAAGAATAAACTTTGTCGGGAAGGTTTTGCCAAACAAATAAACCGCTGACATTTATTTGATCTTGAATTATTGTTATGGGTTGAATTATTGTTCTAGTAAAAGAAAACGAAAAGTTTTGCGGTAATGGAACTGTTATTTCTGTTCATTTTAGGTCAACTTGAATCCAAATTATATTTGAGGATATAAATGAAATGCTAGGTCGAAATTCAAGAACTATTTGACTTTCGTTTGTCAGTTCTTCTGCAAAGGAAACTCCAAACTAGAAATGAGGAGAGGTTCCCTGGAGGAACCTCATTTCTGACATTAAAAAAATTACAAGTGCCTTGCTTTGTCGCCTATGGCTCGAAATACAGGCCACGAAACGAGGTCCAAAGGAAAACTTTAGAAGCCTTTTTCCAAGGGCTTCCCAAAACACCTCCATTTATGTTCAGCTATAATTTATACTTTACGAGCTAGACGGCTTTAATGTTTTTTTTTTAGATTCTCACTTGACTTCAGACTTTTTTATGTTTTCTATTTCGGTGTCGCATTTTTGAAAATATTTAAAAAAAATTATAAAGTCTTAAATCTTGATCGACGATCGATAAAAAATACTATCCTTCTAAACATTACCCAAAGTGAAAAAAACTTAGCACAAAGGTAAATTCTTTGTTCGTCAAGATTCGTTCTTAGCTGCTTAAAGCTGTAAATCGCAGCTTTTAAAAAAGACAGGCAGAAATTGGAAGTTCGGACATGCTAGATAAGGCGAAAAACTATTTCTTTTTTTTTTTCATACTTACTACTTACATACGTACTACTCGTATGTGTTTCCGCTTTACCTACAAAAAATGCGATATAGAAATAAGAGAAATACAAAAAAGCGTGAAGTGAGAATTTCCCTAAAAATATAAAAAAATCATGTAGCTCCTAAACTAAAAATAATCGCTGAAAATACCCAATGTGTTTCGGCAAGCCCCTGAAGCGAGGCTTCTAAAACTTTGCTGTGTACCTGATTTCACGGGGTAGCCTGTATGTAAACAAATCTTTGGAACCTTGTAGCTTTGATATAATTTTGTTTTGGCCCGATCTATTTGAATTAATCTATTATAAAAACTCTTTAAAGAAGCCAGGCTTTGGTAGTGTAACCCCGTGGATTTCATTTTCAGATCCCTGTGTATTATTTAAATCATCTACATTCATACAAAACACTGCTCCTACGCCTGTCAATGTCTGATTGAGTTAGTTCATTGGTTTAATAGTCCGGGACTCAATTGGTTATCGGCGGTCGTTGTGCAACTACTCATATCTTGCCGGAAGATCCACATTGGTCAGGATTACGTTCAGATAACTCGCGCAGGGAACACGTGTCTACACTCTCCGAAAATTAGGGACTTTGTTGGGCGAAAAGAATATGTTCTAAAAGTTGTAGGAGTGTTTCTGGCCTTTACTTTTGTGTTAAAAAACATGTAATCAAACAAAATGAAAAATAGTTCAAAGAGAAAAGTGTCAACGGACTCTGAACCGTTCTGTTGTAAAAAACTCTCAGTGATTGCCTGTGCTTTTTCTATAGTGTCTTTACTGGTACAAACGTACAATTATGTAGATAGTGGTGAGGTGAACATTGATTTAGAAGCTAGGAAGTTAATTCAGAATGTTCTAGATGAAAGAATAGAGGAGAAAATAGATGCGTATCTGATGGAGATCAGTGGGAGTACGTCACATAGGCTAAAAAGGGAAGCAATGTTGGTAAGTGGTCATGTAGAAGTAAATATTGAATTAAAGGTTTATCATCCCATCAAAGCAACTAAAGAGACGGCCCTGCCGCTAGTTTAAAGTAGATAGGTTCCTAATATTATAAATAGAAAAGTAACCCATTTAATGTGAAACGACTATTTAACTATCTAAATAATCTATAAGATAACATGTCTAAATATAATCTCAATTGCGGTTGTAGTACGCAAAAACCCACGTCGAAGCGCCCACTAGTTTCACTTCCTAATTCAATTTAACGTCATAGTAAATTCCATCTTTATACAATCAAAACAGTTTTGTGTAGGACCAAAGAGGTCTTAAGTCTATTTTCGACTCCAAACTTTGAAATAAGAATAGGTTTGCCAACCCTACTATATAATATAGTATCCTGCTATATTAGAGGCCTAAATACTATATTTCAAAATATGTATAGTAGGCGAAACTAATATATTTTAATTTCAATACAAAATTATGAGATGAGCGCAATATGGCTAGTTTTAATGTCATAAAAGCAGAATTAATGGTATTTTGTAACCTTAATTTAGAGTGTAAAAATGGTTGTGAGACATAAAAAAAACTTGTTAATAATGCTTCTAAGTAACTAAAACTATGCACCTAAAAAATAAAATATTTTTTTAATATATTTTTATTTTTTCGCCATCTCCTATTATTCATTTTTTACAGGCAATGGCTTTGAAAATACTATATTTGATATAAAAAAAGTTGACAACCCTAAAAAAGTAACGTATTCTCTTGTTTGTCTTCAGAAACAATCAGTGAATCAGGAAGACAACACTGTGACTCCTCACGTAGAGTTCTTTAATCCTAAAATGCGGGCAGAGCTTGAAGAGAAGGATGCAGCAGAAATGAGAAAGACTGGTGCTAAGGGTCCCGCGCCTGGTGGAGACACGTGGGTCTGGTTGACTAGTTATTCTAGAGTGCCAGTAAGTGTTTAAAAAAAAGACCATTTTAAACTTTTCCTAACTTTAACAGAGCAGTAATGGCCGCGACTTGCGAGTTGTAGGTTCAAACCCAGCCAGCATTCGATTTGGGTTAACGTTCTACCCAATACTCGTATTATTCTCAATGCTATACCATAATTTTGGTTTATCTCGTTAATACACCGCAGCACCAAAAATAGATTTGTGAATCTCAATAGATCTGGAGCATGAGAGAGAATAGTGTCATCAGCGAAGCTAATGCATGTGCAAAACAGTAACCGCATTCATAGTATTATTATCTATATACAGCGTGTAACAGAATGGGGGTATCAACCCTGAAGGAGGTGAATGTGCTCATGAAACTCAACAACTTTCCCCAAAGAACATAGGTCGAAATATGAAAAAAAAATTTGGCCCTCCCTTACCAAACTGACTACCAGCTGATTGATTTACTATGGGAGGGCCAAATTTTTTTTCATATTTCGACCTATGTTCTTTGGGGAAAGTTGTTGAGTTTCATGAGCACATTCACCTCCTTCAGGGTTGATACCCCCCTTCCGTTACACGCTGTATATACAAAGTAAAGCGCCTGTCTGGCACTTTACTTTATGTAAATTATTTCATCACCACTGCTCTCAAAACGGTGAAGGAAAACATCGTGAGGATACAGGGATGTCCTACAACCAAAAATTCGAAGACATGTGAAATCTACCAACCCGCACTGGTCCGCGTGGTGGATTACGGCCCTCTCCCTCTCACAGAGAGGAGGCCTGTGTCTTAGCAGTGGGAACGAGGCTGATTATGCTAAACTTTTCCCGCCAAATATTTGAAAAGTGCTTCAGGAGATATTGGCATTGGCATTCGTTATTTGGTAAAGAGAGCTATCTCTAGCAGGATCATTGTTTATTCAGTTTTGTGAGTCGTTTCGCCGACGATGGTTTTATTGGGATTGCTCATTAGCAGTTCGCTCAGCTAAATAATGATGCTCAGTTATAAAAAAATATGGGACCAGTTTTTGTCAACTGTGGCATCTTTATTTTCCATGAGCAACATCACCCATGAATACTGTATTTACCTACTCAAATATCTCTCAATTAAATTGATTATAGAAATTATTTATCTACTATTGTTTCGCTTTGATGTTATATGACGGCAACAGATTTTTAGTAATGGAGAGGTATACAACGTGTAACGTTAAATGCGCAAAACCTCAGACACCCCAACTGATTTTTAATTCAATTGACCTATTTCAGAGAGAAAATAAGTCATTAAAAAATTGCAAAGGTTTTATGTGCTGTTTTACTTTTACTGGCCATTCTGATCGTTCCTTGCGTCTGCGACGACGCTGAACCGAAGGAGGATTCGTGACCGGGCCGCTGCGCCGCGCTGACATTGGCTTGCTTGACCTATTAATAAATAGACACGGCAACTTTTTTAATGAAGATTTTTTGAAAAAAGTGACCTATATTAAAAAGTGGTTTAATTAATTCTGCTCGTTATTCTGATCAAACTATTTTCAGGTTTTGCGCATTTAAAGTTACACGTTGTATAAGTACAGTACTCGTGTCAAGGAAAGTAAAGATGCCACAGTTGACCGTAATTTACTTATTGATTATGGAATCGTATCATGATACGAAGAAATTGTATCATGGACCACTACCACCAGATCATGTATTTACACATTCATTTTGTAAATACTGATCTGCTTTTATACTGCTTTTAAGATTGAGTGATAGGGAGTAAATTGTACCAAACAATCAAGAAGTTGGTTACTTATCTTTACAGCTTAAATACTTTTTAGGGTTTCAACGGGACCAAAGGGGCCCAAAGGGTGCCAACGGGACCCTATGACTAACAAGGAAGGTATCCCGACGTGTCACCGCCGATTTTTTTGTGGCTGATATATGTTATTCTCCATCAAATTTTAAGAGACACGTATTTTTTTTTTTTTGCCAACGCGCCTTTTTTGGGAGTGAAATAGCCCCCTAAACATTACCACCTTTCGGGGCAGTTTGAGGGTTTTACATACTTCTAGTTAGTTAATATTTTTCCAAAAGACCAAATGGATATTAATATACAGTGTGTCCGGACATGGACTAGCGATATTCTAAATACTTAAATATAAGCTATTTTAAAGTACAATTACACTATAGGCTTAGGTCCAATATACTTCCCCGCTATGTGGCAGCCATTTTGTTTTTTTTGTTGAAGTATGCTCTATGCGAGTACAAAAAAAATCATATATCTCAAAGTTTTAGTCATACTGAGATAAAAATAGGCTTATTCGAAAGGCAATAATATTGTCTACCGTCTGCACTACAAAGCAATATGTTCACAATTCCATAACTTTTGAAAAAAAATGTGAAAGTCGAAAAAAAAAACAAAAAATTATGCAATTCAACCAATAATTGTTAATTACTACAAAAACAACCCCGAGAGCTTTTTTATTTTTTATACTAGATCGACAGTTTTTGAGCTAAGCTACAATACAACATAAAATTCACAACTGTATGTCTAATACTTTAAGAGTTATTGTTGTATGAACATAGCGTATGCGCAAGCACAAAAGGCCTTTGTCGGAACCCTAAACAGGAAATCATTAAAAAAACATAACATTCATATTGAATTTTATTTAATGTTTTTTCCAATATTAAATGAAGATTAAAATATCTAAAGCAGTTGCTCAAAGTGGCCACCTCCAGCTTGTAGACACACTACGGCTCTCTGTGCCACCTGGGTTGATGAGCGCCTAATTAAATCCAAATCGGATCTAATTTCTTCGGCGGCTGCCATAATTTTTGCGACGAGTTCTTCCCTGGTATTTGGAACTGTAGCGTATACTTTTTGTTTCATATGACCCCACAAAAAATAATCCAAGGGTGTCAAATCGGGTGAGCGAGGCGGCCACGCTACTACACCACCACGATCGATCCACGGCTGTAGATTATTATTTAAATATTCTCTCACTGCTCGAGAAAAATGCGCGGGTGCACCATCGAGCTGGAACCACATACGCCGACGGTATGATAGAGGTAGGTCCATGAGGCTGTCCGCAAACTGTGTCTGTAAGAATTCTAAAAATCTAGCGCCGTTTAATGTAGGTGGCAATTCCAATGGCCCTATCAGCCTATCGTTGATTATGCCGGCCCACACATTTACTGAGAATTCATGTTGAAATGAGCTTGGGCGCACCGCCCTTGGATTTGCGGAGCACCAGAGATGGTCGTTTCTGTGGTTTGTAATCCCAGCTCTTGTAAATTTGGCTTCATCAGTCCACAGTATTCTTTGTAAAAAATTACGGTTCTGTCTCAAATTTCTATTTATCCACGAACAAAACACAGATCTCGCAGCAAAATCTGGTTCGATCACGTCTTGAACCCGTCGAAAATGATAAGGGTGTAACCCTTCTCTTTTCAAAATTCTCCATACATGCCACTTAGACATTCGAAGTTGCACTGAAATCCGTCTAACGCTTAGTCTAGGATCATTGGTTATTAGTCTAAGCACTTCTTCTTCATCTTCGGGCGATACCAAGCGATTGCGTTCATTAACAGCTCTTTGAATACCTCTTTCCGCTAATCTTGAATGCACGTCGATAAAAGTTTGGCGACTCGGTGTAGGCCTGTTAGGGTACCTTCGTCGATATTCTTGTACAGCCAAATTTGCACTTCCATTGCAAAAGCCATACACAAAGTGTATGTCAGCAATATGTTGCGATGAATATTGACGCTGTGCCATACTTTATCACACTTTTAAATACAAAACACTAACGCAGCACGTAAACAGCACGGACGGTAAGTGAAAGTAGCGATAGCGATCACAACGCAGGGCGAGGGACAACTAAACTAACCCAACTAATAATTTGTCCTTAAAACTGATTTTGTTTCAGGTAGTGGACTAATACGTTCTATCTCGCTTACTCACGGTAGTAACGAACAGTATTTCTCGCCTGCTCTCAGATGGAATACAGTGAATGCCATAAATGACACTCTGGCGGTTAACAAAGACGTTTTGTGCTTGCGCATACGCTATGTTCAAACAACAATAACTCTTAAAGTATTAAACATACAGTTGTGAATTTTATGTTGCATTGTAGCGTAGCTCAAAAACTGTCGATCTAGTATAAAAAATAAAAAAGTTCTCGGGGTTGTTTTTGTAGTAATTAACCATTATTGGTTGAATTGCATAATTTTTTGATTTTTTTTTCGACTTTCACATTTTTTTTCAAAAGTTATGGAATTGTGAACACATTGCTTTGTAATGCAGACGGTAGACAATATTATTGCCTTCCGAATAAGCCTATTTTTATCTCAGTATGACTAAAACTTTGAGATATATGATTTTTTTTGTACTCGCATAGAGCATATTTCAACAAAAAAAACAAAATGGCTGCCACATAGCGGGGAAGTGTATTGGACCCAAGCCTATAGTGTAATAGTACTTTAAAATAGCTTATATTTAAGTATTTAGAATATCGCTAGTCCATGTCCGGACACACTGTATTAATATATCCGTTGGCAAAAAATAAAAATACGTGTCTCTTAAAATTTGATGGAGAATAACATATATCAGCCACAAAAAAATCGGAGGTGACACGTCGGGATACCTTCCTTGTAAGCCTCTGCTGTCCGTCCTTCCAACCGTCCATCCGTCTATCCGTCTACCTGTCCAAGGGCTGTATCTCATGAACGGTAATACGTAGATATCTGTGAAATTTTCACAACAAATAATATAATCAAAAATAAAATAAAGTTTAAAATTAAAGGGCGGTGTCCATGCAATAAACGTGTTTTTTCGGCGTTTTTGACTTGTGATGTTTTTTTTTTAACTTTTTTCCTACATTTTCAGTACAAAGTAGTGCAAGGCTTTTGCAAAGCGACCCAAGATTACTGTCCGCCTGGAGTACAAGGTCCCAAAGGACCAACAGGTGTGCCAGGACCCAAGGGAGAGAGAGGAGACTCTGGAGCTCCTGGAACACCTGGACATTCTGGAGGCAGAGGACCAGTGGGCCCACCAGGCCCAAAAGGTAAAGGTGTAAAGATTTTTATCAAAGGAAATTCCTGTTTCATATTACTGTCTTAATGAATTAGAATCTGAAAACGGTTTTGAGAAACATTCTATTCGGGTTAATGTTCTACCAAATACTCGTATTATTCTCAATGCTATACCGTAATTTTGGCTTGTCTCGTTAATACACCGCAGCACCAAAAATAGATTTGTGACCAATTAATCTCAATAGATCTGGAGCATGAGACAGAATAGTGTCATCAGCGAACCTAATGCATGTGCAAAACAGTAACCGCATTCATGACATTATTATCTTTATTTACAACATTATCTAGTATATTGCAAACCAGAATATGGTGTGTTCAGAATAAGTAACTGAATCGATTCCAATATTTTTTACACCATGTTATATTTTGTCCCAAAAATATTTAAAAAAGGTTACTTTATGCGCAATCGTAAGTGGTAACCATCTTTTTGTACGGAGAAGCAGGTAACATAACAAGCTTATAACTTTGTGATTTTTCATGATACAGTTTTGAAATTTTGAACATAGATTCTTTACATAAAAATACTAGACACGTGTTTCAGGTTTCGCATATACTAAAACTAATGTTGTATATCTACACTAATAATAAAGCTGAAGAGTATGTTTGAACGCGCTAATCTCTAGAACTACCATGCAAGATTTGAAAAAATATTTTTGGATCTGATAACCCAATTCATAAGGAAGGCTATAAGATACTTAACATCAAACTAAGGATCCGAGCAAGGAAACGAAGCAATAGCTCGGGTAGGCGATGCAATGCGACGAGACGGGGAACAAGCACGCGGACGAATTCGCCGGCAGAACATTATAGATAAACATTTATAGCCACCAACTAGTACCTGACTATAAGTATTTGGATCCTTCAAAGAAATCGTTAGAACGTATAATTTTATTATCTAACGTAGATTATTTAATACTCAATACTCAATATTTTTATTTGCATTTGCGAATTTTTTTATGAGCGAAAATAAAAGAAATCACCACATTAAATGTATAAAAAAATCCAGATATATAAAAAAGAGGTACGTTGCTTGACAATAGCTATTGGCCCGATAGGTTTTCCCATCAGCAAAACTGACGGAATTCCAAACAAACGTTCATATTTAAATCCCATCCCATTAGGGGATGACTTTTCAAAAAACTTTTTTAATGCTTACTTTCATTATATTAGAATCTCTTGTGCAGGGCTTAGGCTGTGCTTTGACTGACAGAAAATTAAATAGTTTAAGATTTTTGATAAGTAGATAAACCAACGAAACCAGCTGACAGGCTAACACCATAAAAACTTATAGTACCAGACCATTATATCTTACATCTTAATCCATTTGGTAATCAGCGCTTTTTAACATCACCAGGAGAACGAGGTTTCCCCGGTAACGCTGGTCTAGACGGCCGAGATGGGGTGCCTGGAGAACCAGGTCTTGACGGCATGTCAGGAAGAAATGGTGCTGATGGAGCGCCAGGCAAAGACGGGCGGGATGGTGTGCCAGGCAGGGATGGCAGTCCCGGCAAGAACGGGAAGGATGGAAAAGATGGTAAGCTGCAAAATTAATAGAGCTGTTGAAAAAAAGAACTAAGGGTGCGTTTCCACAGAAGCGGAGCTGGGCGGAGCGGAGCGGAGATGTGTAGGAATCGTCCAATCACAGACGAGACGAGTGACCCGATGAGGATTTCAACCATTGTGATTAGTCGATTCCTGCACGTCTCTGCTCCGCTTTGCCCAGCTCCGCTTCTGTGGAAACGCACCCTAAATGACGGTGTATTTTGCTGTGCCCGGCATGGTCCACAATTGATTCCATTGATTCAAACGTACCACCTGTATGTGTACACTATGGATGCAATAAAAAATTTGCATTGAATTGATATTAAAACAGGGTTAAAATTGAATGTCTGATCGAAATAATACCTACTCGTAAAACACAGCTTACCGAGCGAAGGTTTTGATTTATTATTTAAGAATAAGGTGATCTGCTTTTATTGCCTTACCATAAGTACTTTATTTTCGAGTTCCAGCAAGAATTTGTCTCAAACTTAAGAACGTATATCTGGGCATACAGTTTTGGCATTCATTGGAGTAGGTCCTATGGAAGAGGAAGACATCTTGTGCCGATCCCAAATACATTGGGATATGGACAGCAGAATGATGGTGATTGCGGTATATAATAAATACACGAGACAAATACGAACTAATAATATACACGAGTATATTATTATAAACTTTAACACAGGTAGGGCAGGAGCTCCAGGACCACCCGGGATGCGAGGACTGAAGGGCGACAAAGGACCAATGGGGACTAAAGGCCAGAGAGGCAACGATGGCCGTGACGGGGCCCCGGGCAGGCCAGGCCTCTCTATCTACAACTATACCCTGGAGAAGGAGCTGTTCATACCACCTACTTTTGCACGTGAGTAGTTTATTCAATGTTAAATCCCTGTTTTTTTATATCTATAACACAAACTCTTCTTCTTCTCGTCCCACATACCGCAGTGTCTCAAGACGAAAGTCTTTGACCAGTGCGTGTTGCCAGTGATGTCCTATGGCACTGAAACGTGGTCGCTCATAATGGGCCTTATCAGAAGGCTGAAAGTCACCCAAAGAGCAATGAGAGGGCTATGCTTAGAGTTTCCCTACGTGATCGAATCAGAAATGAAAATATCCGCAGGAGAACCAAGGTAACCGATATACCCCGAAGAATTGCCAAACTTAAGTAGCGGTGGGCAGGGCACATTGCTTGCAGAACCGAAAGGGGCCGAAAGGGTCTGGATTAGCAACCACGTACCGGAAGTGGTAACGTTGGAAGGCCTCCCACAAGGTGGACCGACGACCTTGTGAAGGCCGCAGGAACCCGTTGGATGCGAGAAGCACAACACCGGTCGAAGTGGAGGTGCTTGGGGGAGGACTACGTCTAGCAGTAATGATGATGATGATGATGACACAAGCCGCCAGTGTTTTATTTATTTATTTAAACTTTTCGCACAAAAGGTACACAGGCGGACTTAATGCCTTAGGCATTCTCTACCAGTCAACCAAGGGTGGTGAAGAGATTAGATGGCAGGTGCTATGTTTGCCACGACGATGATAAAAATAAAAAAGTTTTCATATTATCTTGAGTTTCAGGATTTTTTTATCAGGTCATTCAGTCAATCAGGAGTCTTCATGGGTTGTCAGAAGCCCATACGTCAGGCAACTAGTCTTACCAAAGGGTATTATGTTACCCAGTAACTTGGTTGTGAAGGTCAGATAGGCATTCGCTTCATGTAAAATACTGGTATTCAGTTGCAACCGGCCAAACTGGAAGCCAACCTTAACATGGTTGGGAAAAGGCTCGGTAGAGTAATGGACTTATGATGTTTTAGTTGTGAAAAACGATTATAGATCAAATGAAAGTTTTTACCTGTAGACTCAACGTAAATTCAAAATCAAATTTATTTATTTCACAGAATGTAGATTTACAACGCATGATCTTAAAACACAAACTGCGATACGGTGTGCAAATTTTGAAGTTTATCTTGCACAATGCTATTATTTTTATTGAATTTAAAAAAAGGCAGCAATAACAAATAACAAACATTTTTCATTTTAAAGAGACAGAGCGCAAACAACTTGTAAGTTCATAATTTTCAGTTACCTACATCATAACCTAGGAACGCTCAGTGTTCCTTTGGGCATTTAGCGTGAAAGTATTATGAACTATGTATGCTCCAAAATACGGTCTTAATCCTCCATATCTCCTCAGAGGACCAAACTCGCGTGATAGTCCGGGAGAGTGATACCATGCGCATCAGCTGCAACCCCATGGGACGTCCGGAGCCTACCGTGGAGTGGAGGAGGTACGATGGAACTGCTGTAATTCAGGTGAGGAATTTGTGCTCAGTTGAAACGGTCCCAACTTTTTGTTTTATTTGGTGATAAAACAAAAAGTTGGGAATGTTCTCCAAAAGTGGTGAAAAAAGCACGAATTGAAACCAGCATGTTATTGTAGAGATCAGGCATGAGAACCACCACTGGAAACATTACCTTTAGACTACATAATTTCGTTTTAAGAAACATGTAGGGAAGGGTTAAGGGGTTTCCATTTTTAAAAACTTGCCAAGTGGATTCCTAAATACTCCACATACCGTATTAATATTAAAAGTAAATAATAAAAGGACAAGTCACGTTTATGCACGAAATGTGCACAACTCGTCACTCGTCCTTGAATATTACATGAGAGATAATAAAGATATAACTCTCTCTTTCTCCCACACTAAATCTCTTTTATTCTTTATTTTTTTTTAAGAGTTTTAACAACTATTCTTCTTTGCCCATTATCACCAGAAACTCACGTACGTTCTTAAGTCACAAGGACCAAAACTAGGATAATAGATAACATTTGCATGCATTGCAGATATGACCTTGTTTCCAGGCGCACAGCAGTCCTGGCGGATTGCCCGCCACGCCCTTCCGCTCGGAGAAAATGTTTACGTAGGCTTTTTATAGAGAAAGGCATATATAGAATTGGATTACGCACACAATTTTGTTCCAGACCTACTAGAAGTAAAGTTTGAAATATTTTTACTCGATTGTGCGACACCAAAACAGGGTTTTATTTTTCACGCGTATCCTATATGCTAGATATCTTTGTATGTGGGATTCTTTATGCCGTCGAAACATTCTAACGACTGGATGATTTTCATTGATGAAGTAACCTATCTACTCGGCTAAGTGTGCATACACACAAGCGACACGCCTCGACGACAGAGGCAATTGCTACCGCCGCCGACAACATGCCGCTTGTATATTTGAGCCCCGTACTCAAATACACGATGGACGCGTGTCGAAGGCTGTCGCCAGCGGCGACGTGTTTCGGTTGCCGTTGCCTGCGTCGTCGAAGCGTGTCGCTAGTGTATATGCACACTAGGTCGCGCGGTAGTGTTTTACTTACGCTAATATTGTAATTGTATAAGGGTAGGTAGTCTTTCTTGCAAGCTCTTTCCTAGGACCTTTACTAACCCGTATATGTTTACTTAATAAGAAGTCTAGAAAAGGATGCCCGCCATCCATAGATTTCTCCCAAAAACAAATGCCAAAAGGCAAAAGGGCAAAGGCCTCCCCCAAATGCTTCCAAATAAAAAGTTTTAAGTATCGCTTGGGTTCTCCAAAACAAATGAATGTTCCGTTTATCCTAAACGATTCCATTTTTGTCAAAATCTTTTTCGTCTAATTACAAAACTCCGTCCAAGCTTAAACCAACGAGCCAGTTATTGTATTTTGATCACTATTCCGACTCTGGTAAAGATCTTTTCTCTCTTTCCAGGGGTCATGGCGCGACGCGTCAGTCAGTGGTCACGTGCTGAACATCCCCAACGTGTCTCGCTGGCACACCGGCAAGTACGTCTGCTTGGCCAACAACGGGATGCTGCCCTCCGCCAATCAGACCACTGATGTTGAGGTGCATTGTAAGTACAACAAACACACATGGACTAATGTAGTTTTGATGCATTTAGAAAGCTTAAAAAGCTCATGAGCCCTCCCTTTTAATAAGTGTTATAATCAGTCGCACAGTCTCCTGGTTGTCATTACTAGCAAACTGGATTATCCTATCATTCGCTACATGTACCTTCCAATAGGAACTTAGTTGTTTAGTAATAATATTTTATAAATATCACTAACATAGTTTGTAAGTAAATTGTTAGTAAAGTTAGTGAGTCCATGACACTTGAAAATAAATGTTTTACTACTTGAAAATACATCAACATTTTCAATCTTAATCATAGGACTGTTTGCTTGTTTGCATTAATTTCTCCAAAAACAACAGGAGACGGCTAGTCCAAAATAAGGCCCATTACGACTAAAATTATGTATATGGCAGAACCACGATGAGCATGAAATGTCTTGCTTGTTTCAGTTAGTCCTTACATACGGGTGCCGAACAATGTGGTCTACAGCACTAACAAGACTGTGAAGATTGAATGTGAGGTAATTCGATCAATTTATTAGATACATCATACATTTATTACTTTCGTGACATTCATAACAATCATTTCTGGACGGGTTTTTACTGCTTTCAATTGTTTCCAATTATTGTTCGCCATGAAAAAATTAGCACCCGTTATCCTGAACAAAAATCAAGTCACTTGCACTGAGTTTAATTTTGTTCCATTGTCTTAGTGCCCGTACACACGAGCGGCACGTGGCAACGATTCTGTTGTTCACAGACAAAACTAAAGGACAATGGCAGCCGCCCATACATTGTTTTAGCTGAGATTAAATTCCTACGTCTTTAAATGAAAAATATCTTGTTTAACTCAGCGTCACCTTCTGAATTAGTTTATGCAAGAATTTTTGTTCGGGAAGGCCGAGAATAATAGATATTCAGTCATGAACTTTTGTAGGTTATGTCTATGGTAACTTGGCTAAGGGTCCCGAGACGATCAAATGCACTTGACAAGTCGTGATTGAAGCGAATATTGGTCGTTTACCGAGTATACTTGACGCTACCGTCAAGATAAAATACACGGTACGTTAAAATGTGTATACAGTAGGTGTTTAAAACATGTCTAAGGCTGCCAGTCACCGTGAGCATTGTTTTAGATATTGAGGCAAGCCATAGGATTAACATTCTAGGATTTTAAAAACACTTGCTAAGTTTCAGCTTAGCAAGTATTTATAAAATCCTAGAATGTGTGAGGAATATGTTAAGTTGATGTGAATCAATAAAACAAGTTTGTTTTTACATCTATTTATTGTTCATCATCCTCTCTAACAATGATTTCATCAAGAAATTCTGCAGGTGTGGTAATATTTTGCTACAACAGCAACCAATCAACAATCGTCAATAGCCAAGCTATATATTTTTTTTGATTTGGGATACTAGTCTTTTTGCCGGTCAATAATTAAAAGTAATTCATTTATTTTTTACACGTGTTTTTACCTCCCTGCAATGAACACTTACACTTAAAAATAAACTGCGTTGTTAATTCACTTACTCCGTTTAATTATAACAACAAAATAAAACTGGTTATAATTCAATAATGCTGTACTTAGCTGCTGTGCTTGCAGAATAAATATAAAATGGCAACACTAAACGGTAATGAAAAAATCAATTAACTTTTATTTAAAATATTTTTTTTATCCGGCCTGGACTAGTTAATGTGATACTTTGAAAAAACGTAGAAAAATAATGGAACTTCCTTCGTACATAAGTCACGTTTAGACGCTCAAATTTAACTCAGCTAAAATTTCGCCATTGTTCTTTAAGTTCAGTGCATATTTTTCTTTCTATTTCATTAAGAAAAGGACAGAAGATAAATATCAGTTTATCCTTTATCCCTATCAAATTAGTCAGCGCCTGACGTAAATTGACGTCTTTTTAGTAGCCATGTTTTTAATCACGTCTAAACTTCTCTATGGAGTATCTTAATTTGACAGGACTAAACTAATATGTATCTTCTGTCCTTTTCTTAATGGAATAGAAAGAAAAAGATGCACTGAACTTAAATGCAGTTTAGTTTGTGAACAATGGGATCGGCGCCAATGTGCCGATCGTGTATTTGTGTGCTCAAATAAACGAGCGGCACGTTGTCGACGGCAGCTGTAGACGTGTCGGCGGCTAACACAGACATAGAGGTCTATCTATATCGTGGCGGCTACAGTTGCCTCTGCAGTTGACGGGTACCGCTCGTGTATACGAGCACTCACAGAAATACAGCCGTGCGATTCTGTAACCATCTCACCGTGAAAGCTTGGGCGAAGTGAGCGTAAAGTGAGCTGTCATTCGCTAGGGATTAACACTATTAAGTGCTCACTTCACTTATGATTTCACGGTGAGATTTTTACAGAATCGACCGGCTGATGTGAAAGATTATGACAGTTAAAAAAAAAAGTGTGAGCCGTCACGGGACGCCTGGCAGATGTGAAGCACCGGCATTATTTTTTAAGTAAATTAATATGCAGAAAAGAACAGATTGTGATAGGAACTAAATATGCCATAATGATAAAATAAAATATTACGATTTTTTTCCAGAAAATGATGACTGTTTGTTTAATAAACATTTATTTTCATTAAATACAAAAATTTAAGAATTTATTTCAAATCGTGACAACTTAATTCGTTTAATCAGTGATTTTTAAAGAAAGCACACCGTAAATACTACTGCATATAGACTGTATACAACGTGTAACGTTAAATGCGCAAAACTTGAAAATAGTTTGATCAGAATAACGAGCAGAATTAATTGAACCACTTTTTAACACAGGTCACATTTTTCAAAAAATCTTCATTAAAAACGTTGCCGTGTCTATTTATTGATAGGTCAAGCAAGCTAATGTCAGCGCGACGTAGTGCCCCAGTGACGACTCCTCCCTCGATAAAGCGTCGTTGCAGACGCAAGAAACGATCAGAATGGCCAGTAAAACTAAAACAGCACATAAAACCTTTACAATTATTTTAATTACTTATTTTCTCTCTGAAATAGGTCAATTGAATTAAAAATCAGTTGGGGTGTCTGAGGTTTTTCTCATTTAACGTTACACGTTGTATATATATATACCATCATAGAGCGTGGTGACGCGTCGCCACAGCATGCGTCGCCACGCCAGAAATCTGTTTTACGTGCGGCTATAGATGTTTCACATCAACTTTGTCACTGTCCTTGTATAAAACTACATAGCTAGGACTTCAAGCCAATAAAACTTTACTAATTTCCGTTCTCAGATCCAAGCCTGGCCAGAACCGGTGCTAGCTTGGGAGATTGACGGACTCACTCTTGAAGGTCTGCGGTACAGAACCGAAGTGGCGCCGACACGAGACCCATGGCGCTGGATCATGAGGCTTGAGATCCCAAGAGTCACGGAACACGACTTCCGAAATTACAGCTGCGTAGCCAAGAATGAACTTAATAACCAGACCGTTAAAGGATATATTACGTTGAAGAGTGAGTAACAGATTTAAGGCATTTTTTGGTAGATACTTTTATTCAAGGCAGTAACTGGGTTGTGGAGGTCATATAGACAGCAGTCCATGTTCAGCAGCATCCGGTTAGAGTGGAAGCCGACCGCAATATAGTAGCGTAAAGGCAGGCAGATGACGATGGACCTAACAGGTGAAATGTGGGTGATTTCATAATTTATTTATTTATTAAAAACGCGTAAATAATACCTTAACAGCTATAACGCCAATACAATGTTACTACCACAAAGATACACATCTAACTCATATTGACTACTCAAAAATATAATAAAAAATAAAAAAACACAGTCATAAAAACAATTAAAAATACAATCAAAGATACAAATAAAACACAATTACCAATACCATTAAAAATACAATTCAGCCATTTTTCTCCACATTTTCAATGCACTTGAATGCTACTCCTGTGAACTTCATCAGGCTGCAGTGAAATATATCTACCTCATTTGAAATAATATTCAACAATCTTATCGCGCGTGATGTCGTGTGTTACATGATGAACACACGACATATGTGTATATGTTAAACGAGCTTAACATGATGATAACGTCATGTTAACATTATGATACATTAGGATAACACGATAGATATTAATAATAATAATAACATTATGTTAAACTAGCTTTTACTCGCGGATTCGTTTGCGTGGAGGTCGGAAATTATAGCGGGATAAAAAGTATCCTATTTCTTAAGTGCCTAACCCAGGTTATAGTCAACTTGGACCTGGATGAAGATGAGTTTTATTCAGACCGCACGTGCCTAATCGAACGGACAATGTCTATTCCCGTTTAGTACAATCTTCTATTATGTCGTAACATAGTTGTAAGTGAAAAAAAGTGAACACTCTTTTGATTTTGACTTAAAAAAGTGTTCCTTTGAGTCCTTATATTTCCCTAGTGAAACAAGACCAGCCATGTAGGTGTCCTGCAATGTGATTTAAAGAGTAACATTAAGGAGACGGGCATTTGAATCCTGCAGTGCTATTCTTTAACCATCTCACCGTGAAAACTTAGGTGAAGTGAGCGTGGAGTAAGCTGCCAGTGTCATCCCACCTAATACTAGGGATTGACCGCATACATTTACAATCAATATGGCGAGGGGGGTAATGGCTGACCTTTGCGTTATGCTCGTGAACGGGTGCTGCTTGTGGTGACTGGTCGTCTTGCTGACCATGGTTTTATCATTGTTATCATTATTAATAACTTGTTTATTTAGTTTCCTTATGGTCCTAGTTTATCATTTGTGACTTCAAGCGACAGCTATGTAAACTGAACCCAGCATTGCATAAATATGTTAGCGGTCACGCCCTTTATACCTGGAGGCTTTTATTTAATTTCCATTTATTAATTTTTGCTTGAGTACGTATAGTTTTTTATTGTATTTCTTGGTATATTGGCGTTGCCAGCTGGCATATGGCAAATAATTTAATTTAGCGTTCTGTGTCTTGTAATGTTAATTGCTTTGCATACCTTGTATTGTATTCAGTCAAGTATAATTTCTAACTGAACAGACAGCTGTGCTGCTGGGGAGTTTGTTGCGCCACTTCTTCTTCCCAGCGAAAGCACTAGGAAGTGGTGAAGGGCGGGCGTTTTGGGGGACTGTCTTTTGTAATTTTGACGTTCGAAAAGTGCTGATTCTCAGCCTAGTTTGAATAAATGACTTTTGATTTTGATTTTGATTTTGAATCATAATCGAGATTGATCATTTTATATAATTTCAGAGCTAGTATTTAAGTTGCAAAATCATTTTATTTTTTGGGGTTTTAAAATAAAATACCAAAACGGAAACTTAGTCAGAATCTCAATGTTGTTTTTTTTTATATTTTGTCCCTAGATTAGTCATTAATATAGCGATGTTTTGGCAACGAAAATACTAGCTTTGAAATTATATAAAATGATCTATAGAATTAACATTAAAAAAAAATATTATTAAAATATCGATTATGATTGTAAATGTTTGCTTGGTCAATCCCTCGCATCAGTGGGATGCAGAGGCGGCGTAAGGCGTGGGCGACGTGGGCCATCGCCTACGGCCTCGCGCTCCTAGGGGCCTCGCTCCTCGAAGGCAGGACGACCAAATTTTTTGTCGCGTTTAAGCTGATGAAAAATATTATTCGTCATATAACAATAACCCTTACACTTAACAAATTCTTTTTTATTTCGGCTAGCACCATTTGCGTTAACTACGAGTATTATGGCAAACCACCGTCGGGCTAGTGCCAGTAGTTTCTAAAAATTTGTATGGAACCTCTGCACCAACCACCCGCTTTTTTGCTCTTGCTAAGAAACAGACTTAATAAGACTTATTTTGTAAGTACGAAAATTCAGTTTATAAATTCCTAACTATTAATATTAAGTAAATAATTAGCTGATTTTATATATGTTATCCCTATTTGTTTATTTAAATTGCTTATGGATATGTGACCCTAAAGATGTAAAACTTGCATCTTTTATACATATTTATTTTTTGTTTGTATTATCCAATGTCCACGCTCATTTCTGTTTTTAGATTTTTTTGCATACCGTGCCAACCTCTAATTAAAACATCACTAAAACTTTAAACACTTTCATTGTTTCCTACCTATAATAATTTATGTATAGTCTTTTTGTAGCTTTTTAATTGTCCATAATAAATAAAAATTATTAGTTTCTAATAATTGTTGTTCAAATCCATCTTTTTGTGTTACCAGAGGGCCTCGCAAAATGTATGTTGCCCACATGAAATTTAGGTCTTGCCCCGCTACTGGTGGGATGACACTGACAGCTCACTCCACGCAAGTTTTCACGGTGAGTTGTTTATAGAATCAACTTGCTGAATCTATTTGAATCCTTTCACCAATCGTTATTTTTCGTTGATTGCAGCGATTATTGGAAGACCCATATTCAGTAGTGGACGTTTTTATTATCAGATATTATTTTTTATATCAGATATTATTTTTTATTATTATTTTTTAGTATCAGATATTATTTTTTATTATCAGATACTATTTTATATTATTTGCCATTGCTGGGCAAAGGCCGCCCCACTCTCTTTGCATCGCTCTCTGTCCAGAGCTGCATCCTTAATTGAATGTTTAATATTATATTAAAACACTTACTAAAGAATCCATGGCTCTCATCCAGATGCAACAAACGGCCAGGAGCAGACGCAGCAACCGGTGGATTACGGCTCTCGGCCACCGACCCTGACTTCTTATGAGGAACTGTGTGAGGTGCAGCGCTGCCCCACGTGTCCGAGATGTGACCGAGCCCAGCTGCTTATTACTCCTATGAATGGAACTGCTAGGCTGAAATCTCGGAGGAATACCAGTAAGTCATTGATAGAATGGACGTTTTAAGTTAATGCATGTTACCAATGCGAGCAGTGATGGCCCCGATTCACGAAATGTCGGTCGTGGTTTCGAACATGGCAGGCGTTTTACTTTGTGTAAATAATTTGAACACCACTGCTCGCAAAAAAACATCGTGGGGAAACCGGCATGTCCTACAAGCAAAAGGGGGTTGAAGATTTTTTATTTGGGGGCTAGCATATCTACTGTGGCGCCATTTTGTTTGTTTTTTTTTTTTTTCAAAATTGCAGCCACGCATGCAACCTATACAACGTGTAACGTTAAATGCGCAAAACCTCAGACACCCCGACTGATTTTTAATTCAATTGACCTATTTCAGAGAGAAAATAAGTCATAAAAAAATTGTATAGGTTTTATGTGCTGTTTTAGTTTTACTGGCCGTTCTGATCGTTTCTTGCGTCTGCGACGACGCTTTATCGAGGGAGCAGTCGACACCGGGCCGCTGCGCCGCGCTCACATTGGCTTGCTTGACCTATTAATAAACAGACACGGCAAAGTTTTTGTTTTTGTTTTATGAAGATTTTTTGAAAAATATGACCTACCTATATTAAAAAGTGGTTCAATTAATTCTGCTCGTTATTCTGATCAAACTATTTTCAGGTTTTGCGCATTTAACGTTACACGTTTTATAAATCGCTAGCTGACATCAATGCAAACAGAAAACAAAATAAGACCAAACCCGTAAAGTGAAACTTTCAGAGTGCAACAAGAATTAGCAAGTAAAAAAAAAATATGGATGTCACGCGATTAACTTTCAACGTTAACATCTCTGAAACGTGACACTTTAAAGGGTTTGGTCTTATCATCTTTTCTGTTTGCATTGATGTCAACTATCGATTTAGGTATTAGGTCTCATGCGTGGCCGCCATTTTGAAAGAAAAGCAATATGGCGGACCTGTCGGTTTGCCACGGATCTTCAAACCGCTTTCGAAGACACGTGACGTCTACCAACTCGCACTGGGCCCGCGTGGTAGATTATAGCCCACTCCTTTTCGAAGAGAGGAGGCCTGTGTTCCAGCAGTGGGAACATTATAGGATGATTATGAAATTACCAATTACGTGGAAACATCGAGATTGAAGCTTACACATTTTTTTTTTTGTTTTCGATTTATGCATGAAAGAAAAATGGCCACTGCATTGGGACAATCTCAAAACGAACTTGTCATTTCGTTTATTTTTTTTTTTTTACAGATTGTCAACTATATGCCATTGGTAAGCCAGTATACCATCGCTACAAAGAAGAATTGTTTGGAGCTTGGCTCAGAGACTCAAATGGCTCCGACGCACAGGTAAACCTAGCTATACAGGTTGAAATTGAAAACATGCGACAAATCGAAATGAGAGATTGTACTCATCATTGTGAACAACTTTTACTATGAGATAAAACCTGAAATCGCTAAAAAAAAAAATCAGCTGTTCCCAACATTTATGTTCGCATAACTCGTCAAAATGTAGGGAACAGCTAATTTTTTTTTCAATTTCATGTTTGGTCCCATGGTAAAAGTTGTTCATAATGATGAGTACAATCTCCCATTTCGATTTGTCGCATGTTTTCAATTTCACCCTGTATTTTGTTTTTTGAGATGACGACACCTTTCAAAAGACGTAATTAAGTGAAATAAATGAGTCTTAAAGAATCCCTAATAAAGAACTGAGTATTTTACATCATAGGTAGTTAATGAACACGCGCAGCGTGGTCAGTAAACTGAATTTTACAAAAGCGACTAAGATTTTTCATCAAGTGAACATGTCAAAAGTATCATCAATCCTCTAAAAAACTGCCATGCGTTGAAATTATGCTCATTTTCTCTATGACCTTTGATAAGGAGCACTAACAAGTTGAAAATTATCTCAATTTCCATCATTATTTCAGAGGGAGAAGTTGTGGACTACCCAAGAGACTGACGTGGAAAGACTAAGGGAGTACAGGACTAAGGCGAGCTTCAAAGCCGACCACGTCGACGAGTATCACAAACTGCAGAAACCGTTCTTTGTAAGTGCTAACTGTCCTCATTTCGTCCGTGATTTTTTCCTAGATCAAGGCAAATCTGAATTTATAAGACATGTTAAGAAGATAAATTTAAATTGATTATTTTGCCAGTAGCTACACGATATAAGGGTAGTTGGACTTTCCTGGACTCATCAGACATTTATTATAAGTAGCTCGAAGTCCTTCGAGGTAAATCTTAACCAACCGTCCTTTTTACTAAGACCTAAGGGACTTAAGTGAAGAGTGAAGAATTTGATTTCAGTAACGGAAACTTCCTCTCTATATACAAAAAAGTATATCTTCATATCAATAACCATAATTTCCTTCTTCACAGGGCAACGGCCACATTGTATACAGCGGTTCATTCTTCTATCAGGCCAATGAGTCTGGCAACCCTGGTGACATCATCCGCTACGACCTGACGCAGAGCCGAATCAAGTCTGTTAAGCTTCCAAACGCAGATGGTAGACTGTATGCTGCACAACATAACCAGGTACCGACTGGAGCTAGAAACCGCAATGGGCCACCTGACGGGAAGGCCACTGTCGCTCATTTACAATGCCATATTGACAGTCGTTTCATTGTGCACGTTATAATCAAAGTTGAAAATTCTCATGTCAGACACGTATGACTTTTCTTTAACTTTGTGCGATAACGGTTTATGTCAACGTAAAATACCCTTAACCTAGTGACGGGGATTGAATCCAGGATATTACTAATTAATTTGCTATGCCGTTCGTCTTTTGTCTTTATTAATTCCCTGAGCTGTATTCGTAAGAAAATATTATGACATAATGTGTGCACCTCACGGGATGGGCGCTGGGCCGAATTTGTTAAACCTTAAAGACTCTGCAGCCTGTTGGCAGGCTGTGTCTAGCAACTCTGCAATCAGATTACACCTAGAATATTAAGGTGTTCCCTCATCGGGAGCATTCACCTGTAATGTAATGTTAAAGATTCGAGCATTACGAGCAGTGAGGGAGGAAAATCAAGCATTACAGCATACCTTCTAATGACACAAAACGAGCATTACATCAGTGAAGGAGAAGGACCGAGCATTACAATGCACACCTTGTAACAAATACGACTTGTAACCTCAATGCGCTTCATTTGTAATTAAATTTGTTCGGCAGGCCGCGGAGCGCTCCCCGCCCTGCATTACACGCGAATGCTCGTCAGTCAGGGAGGTAGTATTGTAATGTAATGCTCAAAGTCGAATCTGTAATGTTACATTACACGGGAATGCTCATCACTCAGCGAGGTAGTATTGATAAATGATTTATTTTCTGTAAGTAGGTTTGTACAAACACTTTTACATGTCAATCATATTTTTTTTAAACTAGATAAGGTCGGCATTTCGTGACTACTCTGAGAAGAAAGGCCGAAACAAACTCAGAGGTATTGTAATGTAATGTTCAAAGTCGTATCTGTAATGTTACATTACACGCGAATGCTCCTAGTGAGGGAGCACCTTTAGAATATTCTAGGTGTAATCTAAAAATAATCTGATTGCAGAGTTGCCTACAACATTACATTATATGACTAGATCACATTTCTTCGGATTAAGACCAATGGGAATTAAGGTTAAGAGGGCAGGATCATGTGTAGGGTTTCAAAAATGTTATAAGGACTATACACATGATTATATAAATGTTTCAGGTAGATTTTAGTGCTGACGACAACGGTCTATGGGCGATTTACTCAATAGAGTCATCCAACAATACTGCTGTTGCCAAGGTATTAAAAAAAACGTTCATGTTTGCACCAAACTATTGGAGTATGTATTTGAAACGCATTGTTTCTTACATAGTGTTTGATTTCAGCTCAGTTTTGACCCCAGCAAAGATGGCTTGAATATAGACTACGTTTGGAATATATCTTTGAATCATAAACAAGTGAGTAACGTTTCTTAATCTTTATGTTAGTTACTTAGTTAACTTTGGAGGAAAACAGGCGTGATAATACGTTTACAGAAAGTTCCACACTAATACTAGGCTAAACTAATGAGTACATGACCCTGTTAGGGCGCAGCAAGGTAACTTAAAATAACTAGGTTATTATCACAGATCTTCATTGATAGCCAAATGCCAAATGGAGGGTCACGTCTCATTGATTCAAAACCAATCACAATCCGTTTATCAACCCCAGGTAGGAGAAATGTTCATAGTCTGCGGGGTGCTGTATGCCCTGGACTCGGCGACAGAGCGGGAGAGCAAGGTGTCCGTCGCCATAGACCTGTACCTGAACAAACAGGTTGAGGTTGCACTACAGTTCACCAACCCGTTCCGAAAGACCACGCAGCTCGGATATGATCATATGCACAAGGTTCTTTTTATAAAAATTTTTTTTGTTGGTCTTTCGAGACGAATTTTAATCTGGAAAAATAATGTAAGTACCTATTTTAGACTAAAAAAATGAAAGAAAAATAATGTAAGTACTTATGGACACTGACGGTCGGGCTGGTCCACAAATTCAAGGTCGCTCAGCGCGCTATGGAGCGAGCTATGCTCGGAGTTTCTTTGAAGGATAAAATCAGGAATGAAATTATCCGGAAAAGAACCGGAGTAACTGACATAGCTTGCAGAGTAAGCAAACTGAAGTGGCAGGGGGCTGGCCATGTCTGTCGAAGGGCCGATGGCCGGTGGAGCAGACGAGTCCTGGAGTGGAGACCGCGTATCGGCAAGCGTAGTGTGGGACGCCCCCCAGCTAGATGGACGGACGACCTAAAGAAGGTGACTGGGGTAGACTGGATGCGGAAGGCGGAGGACAGGGTGTTGTGGCGCAGTCTGGGAGAGGCCTATGTCCAGCAGTGGACTGCGATAGGCTGAGTTGATCGATTGATTGATTGACATATTTTACGAGAAAATTAATCAATGTTTGTCCACCTTGTGTGAGAATTAGTCAGTCTATTTGACTAGTTTAGTATGAGCACATCATCGGCTGACTGAGACTGAGGGTACCTGATTTTACTAAAGTCTGATACCTTTTATCCATGGAATAAAATTGATGTCTGACAGTTCTAAGATGGGAAAACTGACAAGAAATTCAAAATTTATTCTCACTTAAAGACTTATTCTAGTTCTATTCTATTCTATTTTTGTCTATGGCAATGGTGCCGGTGTCGACAATTCTGCTAATGTCAGACGTGATAATATGAGAAAACGTGCGAATAAAAAAAAATAAAAACTATAATTCTAAATCCAATACTAGTTAATCAATAAATCGTTGAATTTTATGTGAAACTTGTTGACGAGTGATAGTAGGTACACTGAAACAAAAGAATAAGTTATAAAAGCTTGCTGAAGTTCGCCCTGAAACTATTAATTCTTAAACAAAAAATAATTTGACGTAGTGACGGGGATTGTATCCGGGATATTGCTTATTATTTTCTTTTGCAGTCGTTCTTCTTTCGACTGTATTAATTACCTTTAATTTCAGGAGCTGTACTCTTGGGACCGAGGAAATCAACTCACGTACCCTGTGAGATACAACGAACTGCCTTGATTAAGTACCAATAAGATAATATTAACAACAATGTGAAAATATTTTTATACCGACATTTTTGCAAATACATAATCTTTTTAATCAATCTTTTGTTTGTGTTCATAATAAGCGTATAATGTTCCCATTGCTGGGTGGGACACAAGTTTGTAGTTTGTATTGCTGTGCTGAAATTAGGTGAGAATGGAGTGAATAATGTAAATGTATCCAAAACGACAAACAGATTGTGGTTTTGGATAGATTTCCATTTTACACTGCTCTTTATCCTTTGAACTAGAGAGCACTCTTGCAAATTAATAACTATATCTATTACTGCCTCCAATTATAACAAAACCCTCTAACGGAGAATTGAAGCACTAATTTGCTACTCAAGAACACTCCCATTGGTCCTAGGTTACGAGTAACACTACTACTTCGCTTCTCCACAAGAGGGCGCTGCTGTTAAACTTTAAAACTGACACGATAGATGGCGCCACGAGCTATTATCATAAAAACTAGATTGCTATTGACCTTTCATGCTGTAACCAAGGAACTTTATTGAAAATGATCGGAAATTCTCCAACTTAATAATTAACGGCATGGGTAACCTTAATACGCATGTGTATAAGTAGTGATAGAAAAGGCCACGGCTCGTTGTATCTCTTTGAACTCGTGTGATGAACCCATTGCCCGTTCAAGCATTATTTAATTAGAGGGGTAAACAAAAATGTTAGTTACACATACTACCATAACACCAACATAATATAATAATATTCCACAACTTTCACACATCGCCATCTAGTCCCAAACTAAGCATAGCTTGTGCTATGAGTACTAGACAACTGATAAACATACATATAAAATTGTAAACACATACATATTATAGATAAATTACACCGAGACAAAGAACAAATGATCGTGCTCATCAAACAAACATGTGTCCTGGGTGGGAATCGAACCCACGACCTTGCGTATAGTAGTCAGGGCCACTGACCACTAGACCAAGAGGCCTGCCAACATAATGATGCGGTGTTTCAGAAATCTGTAATAGCAACCCAATCACTAACCCGCACTGGGCCCGCGTGGCAGATTATACAAGTTGTAACTTAAATAACGCAGAACCTCATAAGGGGTCATTGTACCCATCATTATGAACAACTTTTACTATAGGACCAAACCTGAAATCGCGAAAAAAAAATCAGTTGTCCCTACATTTTGACGAGTTATGCGAACATAATAAATGTATGGAACAGCTGATTTTTTTTTCGCGATTTCAGGTTGGTCACATAGTAAAAGTTGTTCATAATGATGAGTACAATGACCCCTTAAGAGGTTCCGCTTTATTTAAGTTACACCTTGTATAGCCCACTCCTTCTCAAGGAGAGAAAGCCTGTCTCCCAGCAGAGGGAAGATTAGGTATAGTCTTACTGATTATGCTATAATAATTATAGTTTCATTTAATTTAATTTTCATTTTTATTTAATTATACAAAATTGTCAATATTTTATAGCTTGAGTACGAAGCTTTTGACTACTTTGTATGTTTTATGTCTTTTTTTTATTATTATTATTTTTTTTTAATTATTGCTCTGCTACCCAAATCCAAAATGTCAGAATTACATCACAAACATTATTTAATTAAATTAAGTAGTCAAAACTCAAAAACACAATCGATAAAGAATAAATTAATAGATATCAAATTAATGCCAATGCTATGCGTACCCAATCAAGTAGAAATTCGTTTTGTATTTCGAAGTCCCCAAATGTTTTGGCAGCTCGTTTTATCCACCATCAAGGTCTATTCTGTAAAAATCTCCCCGTGAAAACTTAGTTGAAGTGAGCTGTCATTCCACCTGAAGCTATGGATTAGCACTATTGACAGCTCACTTCAAGCTCACTTCATCTATGTTTTCCCAGAATATCACTACTGTACACTCAGTACCCACAGTTAATCAGCTAACTAGCATTTTCTTGTATCTGCGTGAAAATATGATGTAGGTACGGTAATATACAGACGCCAGCACAACAAGCTACGCGATACTGTCAAATTTAACCAATCAACTTTGAACTTTTTGCTTTAGCGATAAAGTTGAAAATCTATTAAAGAAAGACAGATTGTCGTAGCTTGATGTGCTGGCGTCTGTACCTATGTCGAGTAGTTTCGACCACAGTTTATTAACTAGTTACCTACAAGGCATGTTCTCCTTCAATATCCCATTGGTAAAATATTCACACAGTGTAATTGCCGCCGTATCCGCATTTCGGAAATACCAGGCTGTATACATATTTCAGTGCCTTTGTAATTATGTATTAGAAAGTAGCGTGTAAGGAAACTACCCCCACTTTATGAAAATACTAGGATTTTATGTATGTTTGAGCTTATGATAGCGTTTCTATGATTTATTTTTATTGTTGTGTGATAAAAGCGGATAGGTACGATCCTTTTAGGTATCTAATATAAAACTTACATTTATTTGAAATTCTGTTATTTTCATCACTGCTATTGATTCTGCTATTTGTAGCTAAGGACCAAATTTTATTTTAATAATCTGTGTTATTCACATCATTTAAACATGGATACGTGTATACAGGGAGGGGCTTGTGGCTAAGTAATAACAGCCACGCGGGTCGATCGATCAGGTTAAGCTACGCTTGCCGCGGTTGGTCCGTGATGGGTTACCATCTTCACATACCGAGACCCCACTATGCCTCGGAAAGCACGTTAAGCCGTTGGTCCCGGCTGTCATTCGTGGATCTTTAACAGTCGTTACGGGTCGTCATTAGCCCGCATGTCTGACCACCAATCTTACCAAGGGGTATCGTATTACACAGTAACTGGGTTGTGGAGGTCAGATATGCAGTCGCTCCACGTAAAATACTGGTATTCAGCTGCATCCGGTTAGACTGGAAGCCAACCCCAACATAGTTGGGAAAAGGCTAGGCAAATGATGGCATGTACGAGTATACAGGGAATGACAGGGAGAAATGGAAATCTCTAGAAGAGGCTTTCACCTTCATTTAAATGAGGGGTTCTTATTGGTGCAGAAGTTTCAAGTAAGCTTATCTTTATATAATTTAAGAAATTGAAGTTAACTTAGATATTTAGTTAGTTTACTATTTTATTTTTCTTTTGTAGTTTTATTTTTTTTAGTAAGAAATACCAGATAAGTACTTAAGGCTTTTTTTTATATTTATGTATTTATTTACCCATGGATAAGACGATCTCGCCTATTAGAACCACAACCTAAATATCCTCTAAAACACCTGAAAACTCATAAAAACTAAAGAGCACCAAAAAGGCAGCAAACAAAAAAAATAGCTCACGCATAGTGACGCGCGGCGCACATAAATCGTCGCCTCACACTAGGCTCGCCCTAAGCGCGGGCAGGCATTCCACGCTCATCTCAACCCCCCATTTTTCGCCACAATAGCTAGCAATACATTCCGTGACTTGGCAGAACCCGATGTCGAGATATTTGGCCCCCATCGCACGATCAATACGTGCGCACAGCGCCATCTAACAGCCATCGCGCATCCAAATTGCAGTTTAATAGTTCATTAGATCCGGCAAAAATGGCGGGGACACGACATTTTAAATTCGGAACGCGGTATCGATTCGCGGGAGCGCCATTATGGAATACAGGTTATAAAATTTTAAGTAAAAACTTTTTTTAGCAGACGTTGACTGAAAGCCGGTTCGATTCCGGGTCAGGACTGGATACTGAGAGTTGGTACATTTTAGTCAAGTCAAGATACCGCTGCTACTTGATAATGGTGATCGAACGAATTCCTGCTTCTCTTAATATCGGTAATCGGCTTACTCAATGATATGGTAAGAAAAGTCGGTGGTTTTAAACACAATTATGTCAAGATTATTGTACTTTCGCTGTAGATTCATATTCTTTTCGTAAAGCTGTTAGTGGTAATTTTTCCGAAAATAACCACTTTAAAACCCGCATACCTATGTATTTTAAAAACCTAATGTAAATTACTGTTTCACGAAACGTTGGACCGAGCCACGGGAAATTATTTTTTAATTTTCCAAGAACGTACACAGCCTATATGCAGAACTGCTTTGCAGTCTCCATTTATATATTCTGTGGTGGTTTCGCGCCACCCGCCTCCCTTCCTCCCGGTGTAATGAATGAATCATTAGAATTCAATTGATCACCGTCATTAATTCGTAATACTAATCAAACAGATTACCGGTTATTTGTTTACTTTGAACACGTGAAGATTTTAAATGGTTTAATTGTGTTAATCATATAATTTATGGATGTGCAAAAGTACTTCGTAAAGGCTGATTGATTGCTACCTACTTTGATTTATTTATGAAAGTGCCACATACATCTGCAGTTTCCCGCGCAATTTAAAAGTCGAATGTTTTATATAAATTATTGTCAATTTTCGCGGGTAATAGGGGGAGTTTTATTAAAGTTTTATGTTGGTGCATGCCATTTTTTATGCAGGCTGCATGCTAGGAACACACAAGTAGGATGATTTATTTATTTGTTTCTTTGAAATCTAAACAACTGGTTTGTGACGTCAACTTTCGCCATGAAGGGCCTATTTGTCATTTAACTGTCCCTCACATTTTCACCATACTTCATAGGTATCTATTTTTCACATTTCCTCTTTACCTCATTTTTTCACTTCTTTTTTCTTTCTTTCTGGTAAATCATGGTGATCATTTTCCCCTTTTTTATCGCTGATGACCCTAACGCTGATTTTTATCAGTTGGCCAGGACTTTAAGATTTTAAGACGGTATCTAATACATATTATAAATAAAGTCGTTATTCGTCGTCATTTGCGTAGATATCTGTCTGTGTGAACGCTTTGCTCTTTTAAACTACCAAACGGATTTTGATGCGGTTTTCAACATAATTTAGATACTGAATTAACTATTCCTCATCTAACCAACTATTCATCAACTTATTATACCTGAACAACACGGTTTTGTCCAACGTCGTTCAACCGTGACAAATCTATTAGTCTTTACAAATTACCTGTTTAAAAAAATGGATCAACGAGTTCAAGTGGACGCTGTCTATACAGACTTTCAGAAAGCTTTTGACAAGGTGGATCATTCACTGCTTTTAGAAAAAATTGCCTTCAATGGTATTCGTGGTAATTTGCTGAGATGGTTTGCTTCATATATTTTTAATAGGACACAGAAAACGGTAGTTAATGGATATGAGTCTGAGCCTGTTGTTGTTAAATCTGGGGTTCCACAGGGATCCATTTTAGGCCCCCTTCTTTTTATAATATTTATTAACGACATTAAAAAATGCTTCTTAAATTCAAATTTTTTAATGTATGCAGATGACATAAAAGTCTATAGATCATGTAAAAATACACAAGAATGCGTACTCTTGCAAAACGACCTAGACAGGCTTTATGCGTACTGCATCAAAAATAAACTTTCCCTTAGCCTCCCAAAATGTCGCACCGTTTCATTCACAAAAAAAAAAGAAAATAATACAATACAACTATCATATTAATAGCGCTCGCTTGGACAGTGTTACAGACGTCCGGGACTTGGGTATCACACTGGATTTACGTCTACATTTTGATATACATGTTGATAACATTATAAACAAGGCGTTTCGTATGTATGGCTTCGTCATGCGATCATCTGGTGACTTTGTGCGACCCTCTACATTCTTACTGCTATACAAAACTCTGATACGCTCCCAATAATTGGAATACGCCATTCAGATCTGGAACCCTTTCTACGAAAAATACTGCTCTAGATTGGAAATGGTACAGAAAAAGTTCTTGCGGTCTTTGAACTATAAATGTTTTAATTCGAAGGTTCCATACGTGCAGTTACTGAAGCGATACGACGTTCTGAGTTTGCAATCCAGGAGATTGCTTCTGGGTGCAATGACATTACATGGCTTATGTAACAATAAATTCGACTGTATTGAACTCGCTAATCAGTTATGTTATAGAGTACCCAGAACTGTTGTTCAACGGGGGGTGCGCGTACCCCGACTGTTCCATACAGACTCGTGCAAAACGAACGCTGGAGTGCGTGCACCTCTCCGTCGCCTTGTTGAGACATACAACTCTCACTTTATGGAGCTTGACATATTTTCTCTATCTAACCAGATGTTTAAAAAAAAAGCGATGGACATTTTGTCAAAACAGCAGTAAAGAGAAGTTGATAGTTTGATTGAATTGAATTATTTTGTATTTTATTTATTTATTTTAAATTATATTTGAATTATATTATTTTGAATTTAATTGAATAGAATTATATTTTACTAAATTGAAATGAATACATAACTAAATCATAAGTAATTATTGAATTAAATGGAAACAAGTTAATTTGAACATTAAACACAGCTGTCACAGAAAGGTCTGTATTCTGTAAGATCTACCTAGTCTGTAATTCTTTTGTTAAGATGTGGATATTGGTGTGGGTTACATGTTTGTTAACTTTAGCTTTTAAGGATTTTTTCTATTTTCTATAGCATGTAACTGTTTAATGTCCCTAATAAATAAAATAAAAAATAAAAAATTCCGAAAAGTTTTAAAACAGAAAGTTGATGAAATTAATATGAAGTTTCACATATCGGGACAAAAGAGGGAACAGGAGGTCAGACTGAAGTATATGGACTGTCTGTAGAGAGCTAACTCAGTACAGGATATAAATAAAGATGGCGATCTAAATAACACGTGACACAGTCTCAAAGCACTGTCTACAGCTGCGAATGAAGTTCTTGGAGTGGTAGAAAGACCTAAGCGTGATAAATAGATGGTTCGACGATGAATGTCACAGTGACTTACCATAAATATGAAGCACATAGAATACTACAGCAAAATACACTCGCAGACATAGAGAGAGAAGTCCTCAAGAGAAAGACACAGTTGCATGAAAAACAGCACTTAAAGGCAATAATAATTATAATATGCGAAAAAAGAGATGAGACCGTTTTACAGCGACGTTAAGGAAAGAGTGAAAGGAATTTAAACCCAGGACTACAGCTTGCAAAAGTAAAGAGGAATTGTTACTTAATGCCAGAAGTGATGTTATTATGGGCAGAGTACTTTGAAAAGCTGTTCAGTGGGTCAGTGACTACCGAGTCCCCCCCTCCCCTATTGCATAGCTTCATACAGAAGAGCAAGATTATAATACTGATGTTCTAGAGCCCACTAAAAAAGACACTGAATTAGCCAAAAAAAAAATCCTAAAAACAACAAGGCAGCAGGCGGGGACCACATCCAGGGTGAACTTATAAAGTATGCTAGAGTTCGTTTCGAGAGGGAGCTGTACAAGCTAATTATTCAGATCTGGAAAGGATTGTCCATGCCGGAAGAATGCAGGGATCATACCCTTGCATAAACCAACGAGACCTCTCTCTATTGAACAATGCGTATAAGGTGTTTGCGAACATTCTCTTCAACAAGTTAACATCTTGTGTCGAACCCTAAATAGGAGAGGATCATCAATAGACTAAATATTCTCTCTGAAGCAAATTCCTGAAAAGACCCTTGAATATAATGTACATCCACACACACCCTTTTATTGACTTTAGAGCTGCGTATGATAAAATACACCGTAATTACTTGTACCAGGATGTGGCCGAAATTAGTATTCCGCCGAAATGCATATCCCTGACCGAAATGACGCTGAAGCACTGTCAAAGCGTAGTTAGGGTACAAACGGATCTGTCGGAACCTTTTAGAACTCAAGACAGTTTCAGACAGGGCGATGCGCTGTCCTGTTTAATTTTCAATATTGCTCATGACAAGTGTATCCGAGACCCTAGAGATATGAAAGATAGAGACAACAAGCATCATAATTTGTAAATCAATTCAGGTATTGGGGTAAGGATGACCTGAATGTGGTCGACAGGAGTCTGCCTGCAGTGGTGTGTGCTTTTCGGGACCTAGCAAAATAATCTGCGAAGGCTGGTCTTCGGGTCAACACGACCAAGACTAAATATTTAAGAGTCTCCAAAGAGAGTGACGATAGCACCTTTGCCTGTGTCAGCAAATTCGTGTATATCAGCTCTTAAGTAACGTATAAAACGATTTCTTTTCTGAAATAAGCAGCAGAATAATGGCGGCCAGTAAATGCTATTACAGCCTGCTAATGTATTTTCGTTCAAAGTTACTCTCAAGAAACATTAAACTTTGGTTCTATAAGACTTCAGTAAGACCAATACTGAAATACGGCTTGGAATGCTGGATATTAAGCAAAAAGTCCAGAACTTTCTCTTAGTAGGCAGGCCTGTTGGTCTAGTGGTCAGTGGCCCTGACGCGAGAGTGGCTATACGCAAGGTCGTGGGTTCGATTCCCAGCCAGGACAAATGTTTGTGTGATGAGCACGATCATTTGTTCTTTGTCTGGGTGTAATTTAACTATAATATGTATGTATTTAGACATATATATGTATGTTTATCAGTTGTCTAGTACTCATAGCACAAGCTCTGCTTAGTTTGGGACTAGATGGCGTTGTGTGAAAGTTGTGGAATATTATTATTATTAGTTTAAGAACGGGAAATCCTCAGGCGCATATTCGGTTCAGTACTGGAAAACGAGCAATGGCGAACGCCGTACCACGACCTCTACTAGTTGTATGACGAGCCTAATATAAAATAGGACGTCTTCGATGGGCAGGACATGTTGCAAGAATAGACGAGACCAGAGCACCCAAACGTTTACTTCATCCAAGTAGTCGAAGTAAACGTTTGGGTGCATTTGGGTGTCTTGACATCCATATCGAGTCGAGGCCGGCCCAAGCTCAGATGGTTGGATGGCATCGAAGTTTTAAGAACTGTTGGAGTGAGAAATTGGTAAAAAAAAACCAGCAAATAGGTCACGTTGGAAATACTTAACCAGGCTAAGGATCACCCGCGGTTGTAAAGCCTCAGATGATGATGATGATGATTCATTCATGTGGGAGCCATGTTCTAGAGTTAATATAGGATCGTGACAGCATTGAACCTTTTTCCTTGCAGACTTAAAAAGTTCTTACATTTTGGGGTTGAAACTGTTGGAAGTTTATTTCCGTATAAGTTACCTAATTAGAAGTAGGGGAAGTCCAAAGAAACTATGGATGGACTGTGTGAATTATGACGTGAAAAAGACATGTTGCTCAGATCTCAAATAAATTGGAATAAGGGCATGAGAATGACGATGAAGTTACCTCAATCAACAATTAACTCAGCCTGTCGCATTCCACTGCTGAACATAGTCCACAACACCCTGTCCTCCACCTTCCACATCCAATCTGTCCCAGCGACCTTCTTAAAGAAAGAAAGAAAAGACATGATTGCTCAAATCCCTCAAAGTAAAACGAAATTCGCTGCTATACAACACAATATAAGATCTGCTCAACTATATAATAGAGTTAACAAGGAGATTTACATATACACTAAACAAGCACATGCATGTAAAAATATTATAATAAATTGGATTAAACCATTTTCTTATGAGGATACTGAGGAACTATTGCTACATTGCAGCACATAACAAAACTCACTCGCTTCTATCAACACACTCACTCACAAACATACGCCAATCCACACTTATCCCCATTTACATATACACATCCACTCGGATATTGTTATTATGATTACTTATTTATTTAAACTACATTTAAACACTTACATACATACACACAAACACACCCTCACACATTTAATTTTATTTTGTAAAAATTAGCTTGCTGTGAAAGAGCGGAGTCTCCTAATACAGGCATTTTTGCCTCCAATCACTAATGTGTTTTTTTTTAAGTTACGGTTACGAAATAAACATTTTTTTTCTTTTTTCTTAAGGTCGTCGGTCCATACAAATACAAATATTTTTTGTTTTGAACATAGGTAGGTTAGGTAGGTACAGCCGGTCGATTCTGGAAAAATCTCACCGTGATAACTAAGGTGAAGTCAGCTTAGAGTGAGCTCTGAGTCATGCTGATGCGGATTGACACTATTGACGACCCACTCCACGCTCACTTCACCCAAGTTTTCACGGTGATATGGTTACAGAATCGCACGGCAGATGTTGTATTGTAATTATTAAAGAACGCTATTTCTAGCCGTCAGTAGCGTACAAATACATATTATCTTGGTACAAACATGCT
>OX451401.1:16312983-16409858 GCA_949629135.1 Eremobia ochroleuca | reverse complement strand
CAGCTAAAATAGTCCGCCGCCGCGATCCCGTTCCAACGCATCGAGGAGCGCTACGACGTATCCCGGAGCCGGTACAGCGCCGCGTCGTATACTGGTCGTTCCCCGCGGGATGAGGCGGGACATCTGCATGTACTCGTCGCTGGCGCGAGCGCCGCCCGATGACCACCGCAACATCGCCTTCTGCCGCGGCCTGAAGCTGCTGGAGGCTGGTTGCGTGGAGAACGTGCTACAAGTCGGTGAGTGTCTGCCCCGACGCGCCTGCGCCTGTTTACTAATATGCGCCTCGCCCACCCGCGCCGTATAAATAAAAACCTCGACGTGTGCGATCGATAGCTACTCCTCTCGGGAATTATTCATGCGTCGGCTCGTAAAAGTTTCAGGAGATTAGGGCCTGCCGGGGACGGTGATGGTGACCCCACAACCTCCGCTGATCACAGAGGTCAGCCAGTCGCACCGCTCACTCTCCGTGTGACGCAACTAATAGGCTTATCTCGCTGCGATATCGATAACCCGGTAGTTGCATTGACTTTTAATCGATCCAAAGTTAAACATATTCAAATTTTCCAGCGGATACTGGCACTGGCCCGATAATGTCTCCCTGAGGCACGCCGGACGACCGATAGGAAATCAGAGCGCCCGTAATCAATTGGGGCTCATTACTATGCATGATTCCGTTTCGCATCCATAATCCATAAGCCACTTCAATGACTTAATTTTCCTCGTCACAATATCGATATAAAATCGTGTGGTACAATTAATCGAACGCCTAATTAAGATCGACTTTCGAAACTATGCAGATGCATCGTGAAATTCGGCTGAGATTTACATAACTGGAAGTCCCGTTACATAGGGAATTACTCAACCGGATCGGCGTGGTGTCCGCGGCATCGGTGTTGCGACCGCGAGACGCGCTCGCCTCCGATGGCATTAATCCATGCAGACGTCGTTTGTTACTGTCGCCGCTCTGAATAACGGACGCGAATAAACAATATTAATTGCCTGTTTTTTTATAGGGTCAGACCCGGTTTTATTGTGCTCGGTCGTGGGAGGACAGGCGTTACATATTCATTTGTGCTTATCTGCCATCAGAACGGCGATTACTGGTCATTTCGGGCCGTTTCGGGTCGCACTGCGGTCGCATACGCCACATTTGGTGAGGCCGCGTCGTTCATAATGCTGTCACGTCTCAGGAGAACTTCAGACGCATTAATGTAATAAAAGATATGGAGCATAAACACAAATTCATAGTTGAATCATGTCCGCAGTACGATTTTAGGCACTGGCTTACGTCCAACTTTAGGGCGGTGGAAGAGCCGCCTCGGCGAGATAGCGTTTCCGATATGAATCGTGTACTTATGTTACAGATAAACGCGTTAGTGGTCGGCGGCATGCTTCTCGTATCCAAACTGATATAAGTTCCCACACCCATATCATCTGAGTCACACAATCTACGATCAGGAGGAACCGCCCACTTGAAGTAAAAACAGGCTGAAATATGTTCCGAGAATTTAGTCGTAACTAACAAAGGTTGAAGCTAAGAAGGGATTAAATTGTCTGCTATGTAAATTTGTAGGTCAGACGAGGTCTGGGTGAAATAAAAAGTAGCTCTGTTTAAATTCCTATTGAAAGAAACTCGATTTCTATGAAGTCTGCTCGTGCAATCTGCATCGGAACGTTTAATGGCGTATGAATAACTTATGGACGCTTTTAAATTTTTAATGCATGCATATCGAGTTCCATCGGTGACAGCGTACAGACAGCCCGAAATGTCATGTGAAGGAAAAAATATCTGGTTGGCACCATTCGAACAACTCACCAAACGAGAATAGCCAGATTCGTGTGTATGAATAAAAGAACGCTGCGCCCTCAAGGTACATGCAAATGATCGAAAATGAACCCCACGTTTTAAAAGTATTGGAGTCGCATGTACATATTTAATTGTCATGCAAAAATAAACGAGCGCACCCGGCACAGCTCTGTTAATATTTTAATTCAATGTTAATAACTTCATATCAATTCAGTTCGGACGAATCTCGATGCGCTCCGACCGGTTCCCTGGCTGATCGAGAGCGCGGCTGTAGGGGTGTGTTTGATCAAACCATCGATACCACTCTTTGTTTGGATTTCATTTCACATAAAACGAACTACAGCATATTTCTAACACTGCAGTTCAATTATAATTAGTAATTCCAAGGAAAAAGCATTTTCCGTACTGTGTCGACAGCGGTCGTAGATTATTCAATAGAATCTTTTATGATTTTCATTGGCTAGCATAATGGATGCATTAAATTTTTAAGTGCTACATCTACGTTCTCCTTATTGAATAATATATTATTGGTTTTCTGTTAAACAATTCACAAGGCATTACTAAGGGTAGGTTTCGTTTGTCACGAAACAGAAAAACTTGTTTCAACAAAAAAATATGGTGGCATGTCCGTCGCACACAGTCACAGTCATGAAGATTCATCTTCTAAACCGTACATATTTCTACCGAAATTGCCACATACATCACAAACAAAATATGAAATACTGCAAACAAATATTTGTACAGTCTGTAAGCAATCACTCTTGCGCGTTCGACTGACAAACGTGAGGCGTCCGTCATGTCAAAAAAGATACATGATACATATTCAAATTGCGAGTTTCCAGAGAATGCAGATGAAGGTATAATTAAAACAGTTTTAAGGCAAAGTCTGAATAACTAAATACAAAGTAAAGATGATACGAATATTTCCGTTCTCGTGTCGGTCTCACGACGTTTCGTCACCAATTTAAGAGTTCACGGCCTGTCTGCAGTTCTGAGAAGGACTGTAACGCCGCCATTATTCATATGATGATCGTATGATATCCATTCTTGTACATAACAAGTTTGGAGCTTAACGTCTGCGGTTTTTGTCGGATCCTTTTAGATTTTTGGGGCAGCATTTCTTGTAATATGACCAGTTTTATTTGTGACCTTCCAGTTATCGCTTTACAGTAAAGTTTTCCTTCGTTGAAAGTCAGAATCGGGTTCAACCGCTTGGTACCTAACTGAGAAGGTAAAGGAAAGAGGGTGGTTTCGTAGTTACAAGATACGTGCGTGGCTGACTAACAATTGGCCACAACTAGCGAACATAGTCATTGATTTAGCTCATTATCATCATCAAATGTAGCAGAAACAGGAAAATCCTACATGTTTTATTCTGTTTCGTAAATGACCGGAAATTAATTAACCCGCTCTGAAAGTTACTAGGTAATCCTTAAGTAGAAATATTAGCAAGTAGGTTGCAAATATAAGAATCAGAAAGAATTTTAAACTTGTTCTCATTCATCGATTTCCATCAGGCGTGATCGGGGTCAAGGCAGGCCCATTCAAAAATTAAAAAAAAAAGTATTATCGTCATGATTTAGCTGCTGAATATATACCTCCCTCAAATTCAAGTTCAAGCAAAATCCTGAACCAATTTCGATATAATTACTTGATTTGTCAATTAAATCAAGCAAACCATCTGTATGACTGTTCATATTAGGTCTCCATTGTCGCTATTCGGAAGCTGACATTAGAATAAACGTTCAAGTTTCATTTGAATAGATAATACATTTGCCTACAGTATCTGCAAAAGAGACTATGCTGGACGCTCCTAAATGGACGTTAAAAAACTAATAGCTATCGGAAAACTTTGCTATATTTCCGTATAATATATTGAAGACGATATTTCTCATATAGTCGATACATTAGAAAAACTCGGCTATCCCACTTCAAAACCTAGTAAGGGACACTTTTTTACAAAAATCGTTTTATTGCATAATCTTGCTAACCTAGTAAGTACCTACCAAATACAAAAACACCAGCGTTTTAAATTCACATAAAAGCAGATATATTTAAGCATCATTACTTAGTAAACTTGCACCATTCACTCCCTCGTGACCACTTTAATACCTAGTAAGTCACTTTAACCAATTGAAAACCTAGTAAGAGTCTGGACTTTCTAGGTTTTTGAAATCAGGACCAAATACGAACCAATACTAATTATCAAAGTTAGTAAGGGGTTTAAAACATGTATTAAAATTTTACTAGTACTATGTGCTCATTATTTAGTATTTTTCACAACCAATAGCATTTTTTTACCTACCATAAATACTTTTCATAGTTTGACCTATTTTACGTTTATGTAGTAAGTCCTTACTAGGTTTTGAAATGGGGCAGCCGAACTGTGGAGAACCAAATGCTTTCGACATAGTCAAACAATGCATTTTGCTGAACACTCATAAAAGCCTTGGTCATGAACTAGTTATTAGCTTATCCAGTAAACCGAATTAATCCATTCTTTACGATCTACTAACCAAATGATTTCAGCAAGTATGTCTTTTACTGACCCCGACTTATTATCTCCAACATTTTCTAAGGTACTTAAACATATTATATTAGCCTAATCACACAGCCTGGCATGAATTTATGCACATATCCGACACTGTTTAAATATATTACACACATTGTTTGTATGACAATGGTTTTTACAAAACCATCAAAATGGAATATGTCATTGTAATTACTTCTTATCGTAGTTTAAATAACCATAATCGTGATGTGTGTAATTGTAAAACAATCTGTGTGCTATTATGTCTGGTAATAATCTCATGTCCGTCCGCAGGCGTAATTGGCTTAGAATGAGAATAGAAACATTTTTGGTGACACACTGTTGCATAAAAGTGTTCAGAATCAGCTTAAGTTTGCATCCATTTTAGAAAAAAAGTCTGGACTGTTATAAGAGCTAGAAAATCTTCAAAGGTGCGAACAATTTTGAACAGTTCCAGTAGAATCACGAATTGGTCGTTGATCTTTTCCTTTCTGATGCGTATTCCTCGCAACGATCTGGACAGAATACCAAAGGATGGTAGATGGAAGATCACACAATGATAATGAAAAGAAGCGAACAGTTCTACAGAATGTAACGTATAAGTTAAGCATTTAGATTTCAGAGACAACGAAGCTATTGATATTTGATTAACCTCGGTTTCCCTTCGCATTATTTGCAATACTACAATGACTCACTCTACTAAACCATATCCGTTAGTATTTCAACAACTAAAGCATCTATTCACAAACACACCATCACATCCGTAAAAAACCACCAACCACATGTCAATACAATCGCGATTCATAGCAACAAAGAAATTACAGAGCAAACTGACAAACAGACAAACTCAATGCTCCTCTGTCCAATAACAGTGTTTCATAGTATCCACACAAGAACAGTTCTGTCGCGCGACCTCGCACCAAAACCTAAAATAACACGCCCCCCATATATTCCACTTCACCCCCTCTAACACCTATATCAATAAGCAATGGAAAAGACGAGGTAGATCTCAAAATACTGGTCGCGCTCACAAAGACCTGCTTGTGAGTACCAAAAGCACCTCCGCATTTTAGAATCCAATTGCAAGTTAACGCGTGCAATTCGGGAGGTCCTTAATGTTCAGGGAATAGAGGATGTTTTGCATTGAATAGAAGCATTGTTGAGGAACGCATACAGTGAATCTTTGAAGGCAAACAAGCTTGTGAAGAGTATTGAATGCTTGATTTGATGGTGTAAAGATAAACTTGCGAGTACCTGAGAAATTTGGTACTGTTGGGAAGTTTCATCTAATACGTTACAGAACTAATTCGTTCGAACATGTTACAAATTGAATTCCATACAACAATGTGTTTTGTAAATATGTGTATTACTACTTTTCCAGATTATTTGATTTGGTTATTACCGAGTGTGTTAACGTTAACGTGTGGATATAATCTAGGACAGAAATGGCCTTGTGATATGGCAGCGTTCACGCAAATATTGGTTTGGATTGTTCCATCGATATCCATCGATGTGGACATAATCAATTAGATGTTAAGGAGTAATGGATTTATGACGTTGGTAGTGATGGAGCACTCAATAGCTATTTACGGGCTCCGGCTGGCTACAACGCTGTAGCTGTAGTACTTGTCGATTCTTTACAGTTGTTAAATCACTTACAGAATTTAATTATGGAAAGATTTGCTGTGCGAAGAGGATAGAAATAATCCGAAATATTCGATGATTCCATTGTAAATGCAATGGTTTGCTAATCACACAACCTCCTAATAAGAATTAATACTCGTATCTAAGACCCAATCTAAATGTTGATACTGCAGAAAATTCCGACTGCAAATCCAAGGCTGACGAGATCTATATTAATGAAGAATCAATTACATGATGACTAAACGAAATAAGTAAATAATGATACAATTTAACGTGGGAACTACTAGTAGATATACACTGGGTGTTAATTGATACAGAGTTCAGGGTCAAATATAGTCAATTGCAAAGCTTTTGACCTTCACGATCATTCGGGCTCAAATTGCTTCTTCATACAAATAGTTATAGTTTCTGAATTGTGATCGATTATACTGGCTGAGACAAGTAATGGTTAGGCAAGCAAGTATGAGTCTTTTATATTGACGACTTGCGATTCGCCATGCGATATTTTTTTTATAACGATTAATCGTGTCTATTATCTAACGTATGATAGTTTCTCAATTATAATCAAGGTCAACCAGTTCTCTATAAGCAAGAGCCTAAAAAGTAGACAGAAGAAGGAAATAAGGGCATTGATGAGCCCCAAAGAACATAAATATCTCAAATTCTATCACATTCGGAACTTGCTTGATCAGTTTTCTAAACAAGTTTCGATATTGTGCGTGTTTTAAAACTTATTTAGGCCGTATTTTGTAGTCAGTTCTTTAAGCAACATTCACATAATTGTTTAGAGTTAGTTACATAAAAATTAAGTGTCTTCAATAAATCGTAAAGCAGCTAAATCGATGGGTAATCAAAATCATCGACCCAGTTCTAACCCATCATCATTTAAACTGATTTCGACAGCACTCCAAATTCTTATGAGTGGTCGGATGACATAGGCACCTACTGCGGCGACTACTAGTGACTCACTTCATATTTTGTATTAATGTAATAAACAGTTGTACAAAATAAATAAAATGATTTGAAATGAGCTCTTTGTTTGTCAAGTTGCAGCTTCTGGGATGGTAGGAAGTATAGGACTGGACTGATCCACTCAAGTATGTGGGGTTCCTTCCTCAAAAGACCATTTAGACACTAATCTACGTGGTCCTCATATGATCGGACCAAGATTATGTCTGGACTTTAAAAGAGACAGACCCTGAGTTTCGCCACTTCGTCTCAGGGGTAGTCAGATAGGACAAATGTCGACTCCATGTAGTTTTTTTTTTTTTTTTATAAGACCTGTAAAGTGTTTTTGATATCCTATTTACAGAACAAACAATTTAATTTCCTTCAATTACCTATTAATAAATGATAGCCAGTGTATCATTGGGGCTTTTGTGCCAACCCATGATAATTAATTAAGAAAATTTTGGGTGAAATCCATTTCACCGAAACGACTTTTACATTGTACTATATGGAACTGTCAGATAGAATCTTTAGGGACGTGCACGTTGTGATTTGCAAATCGCCTGATTACATTATCGGGGATCATAGAGAATATAACCACTAGAGAGCGTATGGGCCGATTTCTTCGAAGCACACGACTCACTACTGCGGGCCGGGGGATGAGGAAGAACGCGCGGCTGCAATTGGTCAGTTCAAAGTCAAGTTGCATCGTTAGGGCTGCTTTACTTCATTAAGAGAAAATAGTCGATATCGATAAAATGGATTTTAACATTATAATAAATACTAAATCAAAATCATAGAAATAATATTTAATCAAAATCAATCAATTACAAAAAAAAATCCCGGAAATGGACTGATCGGCCCCGGTCGGGGACAGAAAGAACTAAAAAATCCCGGAAAATACAAAAAAAAAAAAAAACCGACGAACTGAAAACCGAGGAGGTTCTCAGTTCGTCGGTATTTCTTTTTTGAAGTCGGTTAATAGTAGATAGTTATTTTATTAAAGTATGTGAATTGAATAAAAAGTGTATTCATTTTATTTTTCTCGATATCAACTTTCAGCTATTAAAAATAACAGCACTATTTTTTACGATAAACATACAAAAGGAAAGAAAGGGATAGAAGCATTAGAATTGTCTAATACAAGAACGAGACTTTTCCAAAAGACATCAACGCGCGACTCAAAAAGTGTGCTCGTTTACCCAGCCACCATTTTAAATAGACCCCTGCAGTGGCTTATAATCTGATTAAATCAAAAATAATTTTTCGTAATGTTTATGTACCGATGAAAAGTTATGTCATCCTTTTTGTAACTAGATGTCTAAGAATGTTTCCCACACCACTTCACGGCGCATGAAGGCATTTTGATGCGTTATAATTGCATAAACGTTATAAAAAAAATATATTAATTTAGCGTGCACGCAGGTCTAACACTTGGACACAACTAAAATTGCTACTAGTACCGTAGCCTATACATAGGCGACAAAATACTAATAGTTTTCGTGCGTCGGGGCACTGTATACGCAGTCAAGTGGTTATAATAGTCTTTGTCGGGGATAGAGCAAACCTCACCTGGGGGTAATTGCGTAACACACTATCAGTAGCAATGGCTATCGTTTTGACAGTTCAACAACATTCATTGCGTTATTTACGTTGCTGAGCAGACAATTTTTTCGAACATATACAGCAATAGATTAGCAATATCATTCAAAATCATTGAGATTGATAGTGTGTTACGCAATTAGGGTGCAGCCTATCTATTCTGTAAATACTCACCGTGAAAATAAAGGTGAAGTGAGCGTGAAGTGAGTCGTCAATAGTGTCAATCCCTAGCATCAGCATGACTCACAGCTCACTCTAAGCTCACTTCACCTTAGTTATCACGGTGAGATTTTTCCAGAATCAGCCGGCTGTTCAGGCAGTTTCCTTTAAAAAATTTGAAGGGCTTTCCATAGTTAGCATCCAAACCGTACCGAAAGGTAAATCGGCGTATTACCATAACCAAATTCTCTGAAGCAGTTTGCATGTTATTCGCGATGTAACAATGAGCATTTTATTATTTTGTAAATAAAACCGGGACAGACATGACGCTACCGAGAAGACTGACAAAGAAAATGTTGCAACACATAATTATGTTCTTAAGAAGTCATGTGTTGGTTTTACCGTTACGAAATCATGCTTTTCTTGTGTCGAGAGGACAATTGCAAGGAGGATATTATTTTATAATTATACAGATAAGGGATAAGCTGCATAAATATGTAAGCGGTCACGCACGCCCTTTATACCAGCCGTGCGATTCTGTAGCCATCTCACCGTGAAAGCTTGGGTGAAGTGAGCGTGGAGTGAACTGTCATTCGCTAGGGATTAACACTATTAAGTGCTCACTTCACTTATGTCTTCACGGTGAGATTTTTACAGAATCGACCGGCTGGAGGCTTTTATTTAGATATTAAGTTTTTGTTTACATTTTTAATTTTGATATATTATTTTTTGCTTGAGTACGTATAGTTTTTCTTGTATTTGTATATTGGCGTGTATATTGGCGTGGCTAACTTACATAGGTATAGCAAATAATTTAGTGTCCTGTGTCTTGTAATGTTAATTACTTTGCACACCTTATATTGTATTCATTCAAGTATTTTCAAACTGAACAGACAGCTTTGCTGCTGGGGAGTTTGGTGCGCCACTTCTTCGCCCCAGCGAAAGCACTAAGAAGTGGTGAAGGGCGGGCGTTTTGGGGGACTGTCTTTTGTAATTTTGACGTTCGAAAAGTGCTGATTCTCAGCCTGGTTGGAATAAATGACTTTTGATTTGATTTGATTTGAATAAGCAGCGCCTATAGCGCGATTCGTTATCTTGGTATGTGTCTTGGTGTTGGGTTTTCAATGGAAGCCTCGAGACAAATATGGGACCAGTAAACGGCAATAAGAAGACACAGACCAGGAAAGCATGGCACAAAAGGGAGGAGGCCTGTACTCAGCATTGGGTGGAACTAGGCTGCCAGTGATGAACCAGCTGGGGCTCATCTCGCATAGGGTTTTAGCATTATACTGAGCGATGGCCGTATTTTTTGTGTTTGTGTTCTTTCTTTGCGTCATTTTTACTGCAAATAAACGTATTTTTTTTCTTTTTATGAGGATGCTGATGATGATTATGATGATGAAAAGACAATAGAACATGTCTGAAACCTATTTGAGTAATGATGCACCTCCAAAATATGAACGAAAACGAATAAAACAAAAGAGTAACCGCTATTATAGCAAACAAGGCTTGCCAAATGAACACAAAATAGTCCAATCTAAAAATAGGATCACATTAAATACTTTTATCAGCACGCCTGGGTCAAATACAGTCAGGTCAGATCCAATTACTGCCACAAAGGGGCGAAAGGTGGGAGGTCGCGCAATTAGCTTCAATCAGACGCCAGGAAGACGGAATTAAGTTATTAGGGGGCAGGCTTTGGCACTGACCCGGGGAAATGTGCGTATTGCTCTACATTTTACATTGTAGGGTACAATAATTATTGTACCTTATTTGGTATCAAGTACCATACTACAGGTAGCACTTACCATAGGTATGATTTGAAAGATACAGGCTTTTCATTTTGTGTTTTCATACAGACCATTTTGAAAAAGGTTACCTATACTTTTGTATACTGTGTTCTCTCTCTCCCTCTCTGCTCGAGGCCTCTACTGTCCCGCTGGTCTCGTGGTTGCAAGCGTCACTGCTGAGTGTGGGGTCCTGGGTACGTTTCCCAGGTCTATTAATAGTGGTATTGGAATTTTCCATTAGAATTTTGGTAGTAATAGCCCGGAGTTTGGAAGTCGGCCTTGTGATATCCCCGTGCCTCGGAAAGCACGTTAAGACATTGGTCCTGCGCCTGATCTCTCTTCGGTCGTGTCGGTTTGCCGTCCGGTTGCCGACTATGAGAGTGAGGGAAGAGGGAGTGCACCAGTGTCTGCGGACACACTTGTGCACTATAATATCTCCCGCCCCGATGGCTAGTCTCCGCTGAGATTGGTCGCCCTGCAGGCTAATTGGGTTTCATTTTGACAGTTCAACAACATTCATTGCGTTATTTACGTTGTTGAGCAGACACATTCTTCGAACATATGGAGCAATGGATTAGCAATATGCCTCAAATTGAGAGTAATAGTGTGTTACGCAATTAGGGTGCTGGACGAATTTCTGTCTACAGGACTACTACTCCAGCCGGTCGATTCTGTAAAAATCTCACTGTGAAATCATAAGTGATGTGAGCACTTGATAGTGTCAATCCCTACCATTATGCAATGACAGAGCTCACTTCACTTAAGTTCTCACGGTGAGATTTTTACAGAATAGCACTACTGGCATTCAAAGATATTTTTCTAAATGAATACAATGCTTATGATAAATGATTATAAAGACTAGTTTATTCTTAATCGATTTTATGTAAGCATAATCAAATCTAGAGACAGATCAAATCGATTTATTGAAAATCGATTAAGTATAATAGAAATTTATATCCTACGATTTTTTTTATATTGTTCTGATTTTATCGCTTTGGCACGAAAACGGCATTTAAATACAGTAAATAGTTAATCATGCTTCAAGTCTGCTCATGTTCTAAATTAAAAACTGGCCAAGTGCGTGTCGGACCATGCACAATGAAGGGTTCCGTAGTTGGAATGAATTTATCCCAAGAACAAACTTAACATTGTAGTTGAAAATTATGTTCTCCCATACATTGCAACTGCAAATGTAAGTTGGTCGACTATTACTCGTAAACTTGTAAAGCCTACTTAGCTGTGATAGTTTCCTTGTAATTTTGTTGCATGTACTACTACCGTAAATTTTTTCACATATCGAAAAACAACCATTTAGCTGGGACACTTGACTATAACAAAAATTAGCACTTTAAGGCTTAATATTTCACAAAAGGATCCCGGAATCAAAAAATTGTTTTCACAAACCCGCAATATTTTTGAAAGACCACAACATGGGGTGAGGTTTTTTCATTATTTTATTTTACTACTTTGTCGGCGTGATTAATATGTATATCCATGCCAAACGATAGCTTTCTAGTACTAAGAGTCTCTGAGCTAAGCTGCGGACGGACGGACGGACGGACAGACGGACATAGCGAAACTATAAGGCTTCCTTGTTGACTATGGAACTCTAAAAATCTGCCTAATTTGGTATGTTTAACCCTTAAATGTATAATGTTGCCATATGGCAACAAAGTACGTCATTTAATTTTTTTAAGAATGTGATAGCTATGAGTTTCTGAACGCACCTCTTTTTGTCAAAACAATATATTTACTCTATGAATATTAATAATAATATATTTATTTTTTCTAAATTCTATTGATTAATACCTATACAATATGCGTTTTTTGCAATACGATATAATAAATCATGCATTTAAGGGTTAAGCATCCAATCACCACCAACATATTCATCGTCTAAAACGAGAGCTTTGTATTCTATAAATGAAAAGCTAAAATTTTGGACGATGCAGTAAAAGAACAGCCGACTGATTCTGTAAAAATCTCACCGTGAAATCATAAGTGAAGTGAGCACTTACTAGTGTTAATCCCTAGCGAATGACAGCTCACTCCACGCTCACTTCACCCAAGCTTTCACGGTGAGATGGTTACAGAATCGCACGGCAGTTTGTTTTTCTTTATAGATCGCAGATTTTATCCACGCTTAACAACGTTGTAAATCCAAAAGATTTTTTGGAACCAAGTTCCTTATCGCAGGACATACTCTGCACACATGGCCAATGAAAGCTAGCCTAAAAAAGTGTAACATTTTGACCGTCATGACATGAGTGTCCTACGACACCTCTTTTGGCTTTTTTTTTGTTCTGACTTAATACGCACACAAAATATTGATCAACTCACAGAACAGATACACCTCTTGTATCTGTTCTGTGGATCAACTAATGCGACCACAATCCGCGAGTTGACTAATTTTTTTTATTATTTAAATTGAAGCTTTTTTACCTCACTAATAGCTTGGTATAAACAGTTTTTTAATATTTTTAAAAATTGAAAAGATATGAGCGTTCAAAACTCTCAATTAGACAGAGAGGGAAATACTGAATTGTGACGTCATAGTTCAGCTTCAGTATCGCCATATAAATTACATGCAAAACTTCGTTTTGCGAGAAAGAGATAGACAAAAAGTTTCTATAAGTTATAAGTTTTTTTATTTTTCGACCGATTTCAAATTTGATTTCGAATTCTATTATTGTATTACATGTGTGGATATATTATCTACTAGAATATATAGTATTCAATATCATGCAACTACCCAATTGCGAAACTCACTAACAGTAGAAATAGCTTTCATTTTGAAAGATCAACAACACTCATTGCGTTATTTACGTTGTTGAGCAGATAATTTTTTCGAATATATGAAGCAATGGATTAGTAATATCCTTCAAAATCATTAATTGTGATTGATAATGTGTTTCGCAATTATGGTGCTGAAGACATCCCCAAGTTGCTATAGAAAAACCATAAAAAACTTCTCGAACTTTTGAAACAACCGAAGTATAAGACGAAGACTTAAATATCCGTAACTTCTCAATAATCCCCAATATCCATCAAACTGTAGACAAAGAGGTTTTGTAATGTAGATGTGCATCATTTATTATTGTCAATTATAATGATACGAGCTTGCTTGAAGACTTGCTTGACTTATACAAACGCCAGCACATCAAGCTACCCGAAACTGTCAATTTTTCTCAATCCGCTTTGAACCTTATGCTTTAGCGATACAGTTGAAAATCTATTAGAAACATTTGACAGATTTTAGTAGCTTGATGTGCTGGAGTCAGTGCATTTATATCGGCGAACATAAGCGGCTTGTGACAGCGATTTACTTGTGGGTCGTTGGCTGATGTTTGATCGTTTTTTGTTTGGTCTGTTTTACAATCTTGTTTCTATTGTCTGTTTGAGGTATTCGATTATGTCTCTTAAACATAAGTGCTTTCAGTTCACTCACTCTGTGCATATCAATGCAACGTCTGCATACATAGGCCAACTTTCCAAGCAAATCTATGTTATTTTTACGACTTTAGAACGATCGCTGTTAATATTTGCTTTTGTTTGAGAAGCCTCATCCATCATCATCATTATTAATTTAACTTTTTTCTCTCTATTACCGCACTGCTGTCCTGTAAAAAACTCACCGTGAAAACTTAGGTGAAGTGAGCATTCCTTCCCACCGACGCTAACGATTGACAGGTCACTAAGAGCTCGCTAAGTTTTCGCGGGAAGATTTTTATAGAATATACCGGCTAGTATTATGCCTCCTCTGTTGTATTTTACTTCAAGCATCTTGGTTGGCTTTCATCCTTATTTTGCCTACAAACTTCAATCTCTAACAAGATCATATGCCCCGTTTCCCAGTTCAAAAACAAAACATCTATCAACTATCAACAATTTCTCATTAGCTCACAAACCTTTCACACACTTTAAACACCAAAATAAGGTCGGTACACTTGAAAAACTAACAATTTTATCTAGTTTCGCAACTCCGGTCACTATCGATAGGCTCGCACGATTGACCTAATATTCAATCTCAGATATCGTAAGTGTGTCAAAACATTTTGACAAGCACTACTAATAACTTTACATGTACTATTTAATTTGCTTTGTGCTGGTTGGCTGTAGGTACTTCCGCATGTCTATTGCAAAACAGATTCGAACTTTGTCGTATTAGCAGTAAAATTCTAGGAGCTAGAGTAGCTGTTTTAGGTGGTTCTTCGTAAACAGTGCGGTTTTCTGATCTTCCCCGTGGATGTTTCCGTTTTATTTTTGGTGTTTTAACCTGAACTGTCCCAATGGTAAAGGTATCCCCGATAACTTTCCAATGTTCCATCTCTGGCCCCTTTCCCGTAAACGCATTTAAGTCATCACGCCAGTGTTTCGTTACCCTCCCTCGGCAACGACGCCCGTCTCCTGGCACTCACCACGTTACCCTCCCTATGCGGTCTAATAGATTTACTTTTGTTTGCTTATAATCAGAAATCAACTTATTAGTCGTTTTACCTTAGCTTGAATACAGTATTCGTTTTAAGATAATTATTTGAAACTGATACCTTCCTAGTTTTCTACCAACTTCAACCCAAAGATTTCCTTGCATTTTTCAAGGAATTAAAGTATAATTCATACTAAACTGGACCCAAAGTCGTTCGCCCGCGGAAACCGGTACCAAGCATCCAAGTCAATTGTCTGAACATGAAAACCTTGTTCTGCGAAACAATAAACAATTAGTGTAACATTCTTAGGTCACTGGTATCATTAACACTATCCAAAGGTGCTTTATCACTAGATCCTTTGTACTCTTCTATCTTTATTTAGTCTTATGTTTTGTGTGTTCAAAAAATAAAAGAACATTATTGTGATGTACGAATTGCTGTTAATTTTCGTTTGACAGAATAACGTAACAATTTCATTTGGAGTTATGTAGTTGGGAGTCCCTTTTGTCAAATCAGAATAGGATCCTTCCTACCCAACTACGGTGGAGCCCAAAAGGATAATGTATTTTGCTTTTGTGTGCTCACTGAATTGTAACAGTATGTTAGCTTGAAGTTGACGCCCGGCATATCCTAGAACCAAAAATTCGAAAACATGTGATATCTACCAACCCGCACTGGGCCCACGTGGTAGATTACAGACCACTCCCTCTCGAAGAAAAGAGAGGAAGCCTGTGTTCTAAACTAACTATGCGAACATTATAGACTGATTATGCGTGTGTGAGCGTTTGACGTTACACATTAGTGTACCAACACCTTTACCGAGGTCTTGTGGAACGCACCGGAAGCGAGTAGTTGAAAACAGCACTTTATTTAACTTTACATTGTCTGATTGAGTACCCACCAACCCCGTGATTACGTATTCAACGAGTTTTTATAGCTCCTTAATAATCTTTCGTAAAAAAACTTTAAAAAGACTGAATTCTGCAATAACAATGTAGGTTGGAAATCTTGGGACACGGTTCTAGATGCTTTGGCTAGATGCTTCGGGCTATATCTTTCTTATGGCTGAGGTGGTTTTTGAAGAGTTTGGGGGTTAATTTTGAGGCGATCGTAAGAATTCTGAGTAATACTGACTTTGACAAACAATGAATTTGACTTTAAAATGCGACTGCCAGCAGTAATTATACAACATGTAACGTTAAATACGCAAAAACTGAAAATAGTTTCATCAGAATAACGAGCAGAATTAATTGAAACACTTTTTAATATAGGTCACATTTTTCAAAAAATCTTCATTAAAACGTTGCCGTGTCTATTTATTAATAGGTCAAGCAAGCCAATGTCAGCGCGGCTCAGCGGCCCGTTGACGACTCCTCCCTCGATAAAGCGTGGTTGCAGACGCAAGAAACGATCAGAATGGCCACTAAAACTAAAACAGCACATAAAACCTTTACAATTTTTTGAATGCGTTATTTTCTCTCTGAAATAGATCAATTAATTTAAAAATCAGTTGGGGTGTCTGAGGTTTTGCGCATTTAATGTTACACGTTGTATATATTTGGTTTTTTGATGTAATTATATTAATTTTAATCATCATCGTCTACCTAGCCTTATCCATCTATGTTGGGGTCGGCTTCCAGTCTAACCGGATGCAGCTGAACACCAGTATTTTACATGGAGCGACTGCCTATTTGACCTCCACCCACCTCCACTCAGTTACTGGGTAATACCTTTGGTACCTAAGACTTTATATTAATTTAATTACATTTATTAATTTTAAAATATAACTATAATTACTTTACCTACGCCAAAAACCAAAACATAGGGGCATGGCAGTGGTAGATAGAATTATAACATTATTTTTAGTATATTGCAAACCTGAATATAGTTTGTTCAGAATAAGTAACTGAATCGATTCCAATAATATTGACACTATGTTATATTTTGTCCCAAAAATATTTAAAAAAGGTTATCCGCAATCATGTGCACGACACAGGTCACGACCGATCGGCCGCCGGCGCGTGGTAAGTAGTAACCATCTTTTTGTACGGACAAGCAGGTAACATACCAAACTTGTATCTTTGTGATTTTTCATGATACACTTTTGAAATTTTGTACATTGATTCTTTACATAAAAATACTAGGCACGTGTTTCGGGTTTCGCATATACTAAAACCAATGTTGTATATAAAAAAAAATATTAGGACCAGTATCACTAACGGAGATAACAGAGGTATACTCGTACGTTAGTATGGAATGGAATGAACGCCACTGACCACGTGACCGCCGTTCCACTTAAACCCTCTCCGATAAACAATTACAGCTACCTTTATCTACTTTTTTGTAAAACCGTCCGAAAAATCAGAAAACAAGGTAAGATCAATTTAGTAAATTCGACACAAAAGCAATCGAAACTATAAATAAGCCGGAGGCGACGGGGGCTAATCGTAGCAAAGCGCACGTACCAGCCAATCATGTGTAATTTGGTACCACTTTGTACGAATAATAAAACAAATTACTATTGTACCTAACGGCCCTTTGGACCTACGGTTTGCCACTCGGTTATTATAACCAAAATCAAATATATATATTATTTTTAATATAAATCTTGGTAAACTTTTTTGGGTGACTACATATTGGGGGACATAAAATGGGTGGAAACAGCTCCGCAGTGGGAAATTACTCTCTGACCATACTACTCGTAATATTATAAAATGCAAAAGTAACTAACTGTGTCTGTTACCTTTTCACGCCTAAACCACCGAACTGATCGTTATGAAAGATAGTGAGGTGACCCGGAACCTCATCACCATCAACTGCCTAGTCTTTTCCCAACTGTGTTGGGGTCGGCTTCCAGTCTAACTGGATGCAGCTGAATACCTGACATCCACAACCCAGTTACTGGGTAATACGATACCCCTTGTTAAGACTTGTTGTCAGACTTTCGGGCTTCTGATTACCCGTAACGACTAAACGGGTAGTCAGAAGTCTGTCTCGGGACCTAAAGAAGTAGGTACCTATACAACGTGTAACGTTAAATGCGCAAAACCTGAAAATAGTTTGATCAGAATAACGAGCAGAATTAATTGAACCACTTTTTAATATAGGTTACATTTTTTAAAAAATCCTCATTAAAAAAGTTGCCGTCTCTATTTATTAATTGGTCAAGCAAGCCAATGTGAGCGCGGCGCAGCGGCCCGGTGACGACCCCTCCCTCGGTAAAGCGTCGTCGCAGACGCAAGAAACGATCAGAATGGCCAGTAAAACTAAAACAGCACATAAAACCTTTACTATTTGTTTAATGACTTATTTTCTCTCTGAACCCAACTGATTTTTAATTCAATTAACCTATCAATTGAATTAATGGGTGTCTGAGGTTTTGCGCATTTAACGTTACACGTTGTATATTACAGGAATTTAAAAATATATGAAATACACGCAGACGAAGTCGCGTGCAACAGATAGTCTACTATAATCCCAAAATTTGCCCTTGGATTAAAATTACGCGCGATGGTCAAGTAAGACCAAAACCGAATTAGACAAATGTGATGTGGTCCTAAGTATCTCTTATGTAAGTTCTGAATTTCGTGAATACAGTCAAGTTTCGTTCATCTAAAAAACACGAACAAAATGGTTTTCTGACTGAACAATGTGTACCTACAGTAAAAGAAATAAATGCTCACTCGCAAAGCTTAATACAGACCAGGCAAGTCGCAACTTCAGTTGAAATTTATTATACAACTTTTGGCCACCCCGCCATCCGCTTAATATGCAAAAACAGAAAAATATCAGTAAATCAATCAAGCGCAACATCGCCGTCGGTCGTAACAGCGATCGGTTTAGTGTTGCCATAAACAACAAAGTATGAATGTACTAATTTAACAATAACCTTATAGCGCGGGTGGGGGAGGGAGGACCAAATTGCCTGGGGTACTCCCGACCCAACTTGGTCCGGTGTGCTTTAAAACTTGATGCCCCCCAAGTGGGAGGGCTGTGAGCTGTAACTCTTTAGAATTCAACTGATTTTTAATATATGCGACATTTTAGATTATTTCTACTGTTATTGCTGTCGTTGTGCATCGCTGATATTGTTTTGTTTTTGTGTAAGATTTTTTTATGCGTTATCGTGAATAAAGATTTCGATCTGGAAAATTACTTTCCTGTAGAGTGGAGCCAAATAACTATAAATCTTAATACAGAAACATCATTATTTCTATCTATAGAGCCAAAAGGCAGCTAACAACATTGCTGCGGCCCTCTCAGGTAAATGTGGATGAGTAATGGTTATCATGACACATCCGTTCACAAAGAAATAACACAGGTATACGTATAGAGCATATATTATCATGACCAAAGGGGAAGAATCACAAAGGAGAACCATAAATAATTAATAAGGTGAAAGTCCCTGGCTGCCTATTCGCATTAATAATCTCCTTTTAATAATGATAGGCACAGAATCTTATTTGGCGAAATTGGCTCCCTGCCCGCGCCGAGGACGCCTAGGACAGGAACTTTACATAATTTACTTTTGGCAAAAAACCTACAAAATTATTCATTCTCCGTTCGAAAACCAATATCGAGCCCGCCATGTTGGCTGAATCCGAAATAGGCTTCACAAATTAGTGTTGTGAAAAAAGCGGGGAGATTTGGCAGTTGGCAAGGTACCTGGCACGGCGACCGGTTGGTAATGCGCCTGCCAATGTGCACTGGCCGGCTCAGAGATTTGGCAAGCCAACATATTTCGACACCTTGTAGGAAAGGATTTAGCGTTGTTTCCTTTGGCATGGCGCTTTCCTTCACCATCAAAATGAAGCGTCAGCCGCAGACTTACGAAGCCGTTCCTCACGCGCAAATACGTTGCGGTGTAATTTTGTTGTCCGTAATGCGCGGCGGTAAATCATTGTTGCGAATCTGATGTTGGGTTCAAGGTTTTAAATCAACTCTTTACTCAATTTACATATTTTCATCGAAAAAATAATCCATAATGAAAATTACAGTGTGTTCCCCGTCCACCCGTGGGTCGTCGAGTACCGCAAGCGAGAGCCGGTTAATAACTCCAGGCGCCGCACAAAATGATCTCCACTACAACCAATTAAAATAGAATTAGTGAAAACACAAAAAAGCTAAGAATTTCAACTCTAATTAACTGAAACTTTACAAAAAAAATATCATATAAAAACGTCTCGCGTGTCATTAGACCCCTGCGTCTCTGTGGTGTTACATTACGAACACAATTTATCCTTTTTTCGACTTTATTCTAGAGTAGTTGAGGTTCAATATTGTCTAACATGTTTGTAGAAGCAAATATGCTCGTACCCCCTCAGAGAGTGGTCCTTTTTTTCTCCAATTTTTTCGTCGTTTCGTACCTGTGGGTTCAACAAAAAGTGTTGCCGGGTGAAGCCAGATGCCTGCACTTGTATAAACACATGGATGTCCCATTGTGCAAAACGCACAGAAATGGGTTGAGCATCTTGAAAAGCTACATTTTGTACGATAAGTTTCATATTACTGGGAGCTGGTATTGAAATGTCAGTGTTTTTATAAATAATGCTAACATATTGTGTTTGAAATTTTGGCGACGGCACGCCTATAAATTTTGGTAAGAATGTACAAACTGTGAGAAATTATTTTGTTTCGGCGAGCAACGCCACGCCACTACACAAATAAGTTTTGTTATTTTACATGTTTGATCAAAGAGGTTATTTATCTACAAGATTTATTCTAAGGAAGTTTTATTTTTACTCTTTTTGTAGACCATTTATTCAAACAATTCTTTGAACACGATTGCTTGTTAAAAACGGCGAAGCTGCTCTCAAAACGGTGAGAAAACCGGCATGTCCTAAACCCAAAAATTCGAAGACATGTGACATCTACCAACCCGCACTGGGTCCGCGTGGTGGATTACGGCCCACTCCCTCTCACAGAGAGGAGGCTTGTGTCCCAGCAGTGGGAACATTATAGGCTAATTAATTATGCTTGTTTAAAACTGCTTTTTCTACCGGATTTTGCTCCGAGAGCGATAAAATTTCGAGAAACGGTAAAATACGGCGTAAAGTCTACTTAGGTATATCGTAACCCTTTCTGATTCTTTCCTCAATACCTTTAACATTAATCAAAAAATAATATATACCTTCAAAGGAGCTATTCAACCTCAAGCCGAATCTGACATTCTGACCACAATGCAACCTCGCAAACTTATCCCGACACTTAAACAAGGAAAATTGACACTTATAACCTATTACTTAAGGTTTGTATGATCTGCACGTGTAAGTTAGTTCTCTGAACTCGTTGAACGAGTTCGGGCCATTGTTTTGAACGTATTTTTTACTTCATTTTACTTCCCAGCCCACCCGGATGCCTGCAATCAATAGATTAGATTTTAACTTAGATTATCGCATGGCAGGATGGGTAGTGAACCACCTTGTAAAAGTAGCCTTGATGCCACTAACATGGAAATAATTTTAGAGTAGGAATACAGCCGGTCGATTCTGTAAAAATCTCACGGTGAAATCATAGGTGAAGTGAGCTTGAAGTAAGCAGTCAATACCTAGGTAGTGTTAATCCCTAGCATTAGTCTACTGAATCTCAATTCACGCTCACTTCATCTAAGTTCTCACAGTGAGATTTTTATATACAACGTGTAACGTTAAATGCGCAAAACCTCAGACACCCCAACTGATTTTTAATTCAATTGACCTATTTCAGAGAGAAAATAAATCATTAAACAAATTGTAGAGGTTTTATGTGCTGTTTTAGTTTTACTGGCAATTCTGGTCGTTTCTTGCGTCTGCAACGACGCGCTATCGAAGGAGGAGTCGTCACCGGGCCGCTGCGCCGCGATGGCTTGACCTATTAATAAATAGACACGGCAACGTTTTTAATGAAGATTTTTTGAAAAATGTGACCTATATTAAAAAGTGTTTCAATGGATTCTGCTCGTTATTCTGATCAAACTATTTTCTGGTTTTGCGCATTTAACATTACACGTTGTATAGAATAGCACTACAGCTTGAATTGAGGTGTGTTTTAGAAAGATTGGGAAAGATGCACATTTTTACCATACGTTAGAAATAATGTAAATCTTCTGTTACTATATTTATTGTATGTATAAATATAAAGCAAAAATCAGAAAATCTGACGCTAGTGCAGCACTCTAATTGCGTAACAAACTTTCAATCACCATCTGAATAATTTTGAAGGATATTTATTGATAATGCATTGCTTCATATGTTCAAAAAATGTGTCGGCTCAACAACGTAAATAACGCAATGAATGTTATTGAACTGTCAAAATGAAAGCCAATGCTATTGTTAGAGTATTACGCAATTACCCCGCAGATCCTTGGAGATGCACATTTTTATCTATGTATCTATACTACTGCAGTGCTATTCTGTAAAAATCTCACCGTGAGAACTTAGGTGAAGTGAGCGGGAAGTGAGCTGTCATTAGGGATTAACACTACTGACACTGCTCACTTCAAGCTCACTTCACTTATGATTTCACGATGAGATTTTTACAGAATCGACCGGCTGGTATTTAAAGCTGAAGAACATGTTTGTTTGAACGTGCTAATCGCTATGGGTCTAACAGTCGGATTCGAAAAAAAAAATCTTGCATTTGATGGCCCATTTCTTGAAGACGGGTATAGTCTATGGTGCTACGACCCGTAGGAGCCGACCAAAAAGAAAAAGTCGAGAAAGTATGAAGGTGAAAACGAAGTATGTAATTTATAAATAAAATTTCGATTTATTTTAAATGAAAAGGCGGGTGGCACCGCGGGGGGTTGGGGTATCTAATAGTGTAGAACATAATTCCAAGAATAATTGAGACCTAAGGGACAAAATAATTTAAACTACATATTTACTTTTCTTAAAATCATAACCAACCAACCATTTTGCCAATATTACAAGTTCTTGTCAAACATTGCATCCTTACAAATAAAACCAAAGTAAATATAAATGGCAGGTAACATCGTAAAGATGAACTTTTAATGCTATCCTGTATAATCTTAACTTTGACGTTCTGATAAAGGAAAAAAATGAACGTAGTTTTTATTTCAATTTCGTAGTCTGCACTTACGAGGAAAACTATACAACGTGTAACGTTAAATGCGCAAAACCTGAAAATAGTTTGATCAGAGTAACGAGCAGAATTAATTGAACCCCTTTTTAATATAGGTCACATTTTTCAAAAAATCTTCATTAAAAACGTTGCCGTGTCTATTTATTAGTAGGTCAAGCAAGCCAATGTCAGCGCGGCGCAGCGGCCCGGTGATGACTCATCCCTCGATAAAGCGTCGTCACAGACGCAAGAAACGATCAGAATGGCCAGTAAAACTAAAACAGCACATAAAACCTTTACAATTTTTTAAATGACTTATTTTCTCTCTGAAATAGGTCAATTGAATTAAAAATCAGTTGGGGTGTCTGAGGTTTTGCGCATTTAACTTTACACGTTGCATACCAGCGGGGAAATTGCGTAACAAACGATCAGTAGCGATGGGTTTCATTTTGACAGTTCAACAACATTCATTGCGTTATTTACGGTGTTGAGCAGACACATTTTTCGAACATAATGAAGCAATGGATTAGATATATCCTTTAAAATTATTCAGATTCTGATTGAAAGTGTGTTACGCAATTAGGGTGCAGTACCACACCACCCCCACTACCACAGAGATAGGGGGAGAAGTTTTCTTGGTTTATATTAGGTACCTTTTCTTTATACAGCAGTGCGATTCTGTAACCATCTCACCCTGAAAACTTGGGTGATGTGAGCGTGGAGTGAGTCATCAATAGTGTCAATCCCTAGCATCAGCATGACTCACAGCTCACTCTAAGCTCACTTCAACTTAGTTATCACGGTGAGATTTTTCCAGAATCGACCGGCAGGACCGCCAGGGACATCGACGCGCAAACTGTAACCATGAATTCAGCACAATCACGTTTCTGAACACTCTGCGTTATATTTACATACATTTTGACTGCGTAGATATTACGCTTTATTATGAAACGACAGTTTTTTATTCCTAGGTACCTATTACATGACACTTTTTTTTTTGATAACCGGCGAAAAATCTTCTGTTTCATAGAAAAGTGCAATATCTACGCAGTCAAAATGTAGGGGGTTCAGAATTTCAATTGTTAGATTTCCAATTCTTCTTCCTTTGCGAGTTCCCATACATAATTTTTCTTTCTTTCTTTTTATTTCTTCTCATGCCAAGATTATAAAATAAACCCGGTCAAGAGCTAGTCGGACTCGCGCATCGAGGGTTCCGTACAAATTTGTAGATATGTAACTACAAAACGGTTTTCGGATTGTTTCCTTTACCTACTTGTGCTACATGCACAACGGAACATAAACACCCGTATGATTGCGTTGACTCAGAAGTTTGATTTTTTCACTGCTTCAAGGGATTGCGGCCTTGAGTATTTGATATTGATAACTCCAAGCGTTCCTGAGAAGAAGGGTCTTGACAGAAGGACAACGAAGTGATCTTATAACGGTTCCTTTTTTTACGGAACCCTAAAAATAATGATTACAAAATATTCTAAGTGACTTTGTTAATTCTGACTGGGATAATGTAGATAGACACATACTTTTCTTACTTGACGTGGATATCTTTGACAAGTTTAACTTCTGACCCTATTTATCAAAAAGAAGCAAAAATTAGGTCCCAAGCTATAAACATTGATTTGTGTGTTATTATAACGAGATTAATTATTATCATAACGGGAGTGCGAGACTCACATGAGTGGTAAACAAAAAGGCTTGATAAGACGAGATAATTGTATGGAGACAAAGACATTTAAATCTTTTTGTATGGAGAAGATAACTATACAGCGTGTCACGTTAAATGCGCAAAACCTGAAAAGAGTTTGATCAGAATAACGAGCAGAATTAATTGAACCACTTTTTAATATAGGTCACATTTTTTCAAAAAATCTTCATTAAAAACGTTGCCGTGTCTATTTATTAATAGGTCAAGCAAGCCAATGTCAGCGCGGCGCAGCGGCCCGGTGACGACTCCTCCCTCGGTAAAGCGTCGTCGCAGACGCAAGAAACGATCAGAATGGCCAGTAAAACTAAAACAGCACATAAAACCTTTACAATTTTTTTAATGACTTATTTTCTCTCTGAAATAGGTCAATTGAATTAAAAATCAGTTGGGGTGTCTGAGGTTTTGCGCATTTAACGTTACATGTTGTATTGATATTAGCATAATCTGCCTATAATGTTCCCACTGCGGGGACACAAGCCTCCTCTTAGTTAGAGGGAGTGGGCCGTAATCCACCACGCGGGCCCAGTGCGGGTTGGTAGATGTCACATACTTTCGAGTTCTTGGTTCTAGGACATGCCGGTTTCCTCACGATGTTTTCCTTCACCGTTCTGAAAGCAGTGGTAATGAACACAATACACAAAGTAAAACGTCTGCCTCAGTTCGATCGAACCCAGGACCAGGGGGCCGATTCTACTAATTTGCAACGTTACACGTTCAATTGTGTTATAACAACAGTTCCATTCCGATCGCCGTTCGATAGTTACCTATAAAGTAATTCTACTATTTTCTTAAGCAAACTGAAACCGAATCGTAACGGGAACATAACAGCGGTTAATCTGTGTTACCAACAAGCCAAATAGTATGTTTTAATAATACCACAGAAAAAAAGTTGAATCTAAAAATGTTACTAAATACGAATAAGTGTCACAAAAAGTGTTTCTTATTACAAAAAGATAACTAGACTATACATAAACTTTTTTCCTGAATAATTATATAATTGTTACACATACAACAATTCAACTTTCTTTATAATAAAAGCTCAGAAGAACGTTTCGTTTTACGTCCCTAGCTGGCCGAAGCAGTGAAACGAAACGTTTCGGTTATCTTACTTATAATGTGTGCGAGACTGCGAGTTCATCAAAAGGTTGATTTACGGGGAGTATTCTTTTTATATATTCCTGATAATGTATTCATTAAATAAATCATCTCACAATATACCCATATTGTTATTTTCTATCTAATGTTATGCGACAAAAGTTTAAAGTAAATATTTACGACACACTCTAGACTAGAGGGTTTTACTCACTTACGTCGCACTTGAAACAGCTACAACAAAAAAAAAAATGGTTAAATTATGTGATCACTTATAGTACCTATGTTGCAGATTGGTGCATTCCATTTACTGGTAAAAGATTTAGTCTCGCTGCAAGTGTTGTTCTATTAATACGTACGTAATTTCAGGCCTAATGGAAGACGATAGTAAATATGTATTTTATATGTACCTTTGTTTCCGTATCAATACAGTCAGAGCGAAGATTGACGGGCATGTGAGAACTGATCTCCTCAATCAAAGCTCTTACGAGATCTTTGGAGAGTCGGTACGTCTTCACGAACTGACGATGCGTAAGGTCAAAAGCATTATTAAATATTCTTGACGATAAATTTCTTGCTCTTACCCTTCCAACGTCAACCTCATGGGCAAGTTCAACGAAATTCATATAAAACATCATTATTTTTAAGGAAGAAAACGAAAGCAATTCTAGATCGATGCGGCAAAAGTTACAATTTACTAACTTATGTTGAACCGCTAATTTTGACAGATGAATCGCCAAAGTTCAGCTTTGGTTCGATTCAAACAAGTGTCAAAATAATAGTAGAGTGTGATTAAACGTCACGCTCATGTTCGATTTTGCTAACAGAATAGATTTTGACATTGTTTCGAACGATCGTTGGCGTCAACTGAAACGTAACCGCAGTTTGATCGTTGTTCATTAGTAGAATGAGAAAACGCTTATAAGCCGTGATTTAGTTGCGATTCCATTGCGATTTTTGAACAATTTTGTTAGTAGAATCGGCCCCCTGCAGCTTGTAAATCGGGGCTGTTACTTACCACTGGGCCACTACTCCTTCACATTAGCGCACAACATATACAAGGTGTAACTTAAATAACGCACAACCTCTTAAGGGGTCATTGTACTCATCATTATAAACAACATTTACTATGAGACCAAATCGGAAATCGCGAAAAAAAAATCAGCTGTTCCCTACATTTTGACGAGTTATGCGAACATAAATGTAGGGAACAGCTGATTTTTTTTTCGCGATTTCAGGTTTGGTCCCATAGTAAAAGTTGTTCATAATGATGAGTACAATGACCCCTTAAGAGGTTGTGCGTTATTTAAGTTACACCTTGTATTTTAGGGAAAATCGGCGAAACACTAAAAAAATGCGCATAAGCATCTTTTATAACTAAAACCCAATTTTTAAGCTGACATGTACCTAATTTAAGTGACGTATATTTATTTAAAAATCTCAAATGACTACATATTTTACAAAATTTTAAATTCTGTTTCACATTTTTGTTTAATCGTAGATGGTATCCGAAATTGCTTAGTTAACAAGTCCGAGAGTACTTATATTCAAACTGTCCATTCGCAGTATATTAACCCCTTTTGAGTCATTGTTACGAGTCATGTAATTGGTGTTATATACTTTTTTTAATACTTTTTTTTCCTCAACTCAATTCTAAGTTTTAAAGAGTTATTTTCACGTATTAAGGCTCGTACAGACAGGCGCGACGCGACGGCGCGACGCGATTCTGCGATATATATCCGTAGAACAATTTCTATGGAAACGCGCGTGACATTCACACAGGGGCGACCTGTCGCGCCGCGACTCCAATAGGAATATTTTGTATGGCGACGCGGCGATATCGCGGCGATATTCGCGCAGCGGCCGTAACGCCATACAAAATGTTCCTTTTCTATGGCCACGCAGCGATATCGCGGTAGCGGCCGCGATTCGCGTCGCTCTAGTGTGAAAGATATTGCGGCGCGATAATATCGCAGAATCGCCCCGCGCCACGTCGCGCGACCAGTCGCGCCAGTCTGCATGAGCCTTTATGGCTACACCGATCTCGAGATAGCGATGTTTGTCGGATTTGCCTCTCTTGCCATATAAAGGTATAGTCGCCGTACTTAACTTGGCATGGTTTTGCTTCACCTCACAATCAGCCTATAATGTTCCCACTGCTGGGACACAGGCCTCCTGTCTGTGAGAGGGAGTGGGCCATAATCCACCACGGGCCGATTGCGGGTTGGTAGATGTCCATTGTCCCATGTGTTGGAATTTTTGGTTTTAGGACATGCCGGTTTCCTCACAATGTTTTCCTTCATCGTTTTGAGAGCACTTGCTAATTTCTATCGTTTTGGTGTAGTGGGAGTAAGTCCACGCATGTACACTTAGTGCAACAAAAAATCGTCATTATTCTATGGTTATTGCCTTATTTTATTTTAAAACATGTCTGTTTAAAAGAATGTAATGAAAGGAAAAACGCATCAAACGAATCTTGTCAATTTACCTACTGTAATCAAAGAAGAAGAAATCAAAATCAGATTTTTTACATTAACATCGCCTTTGTGTCGTAGTCGTAAGGACGATTTTCGTAGTGCAAGTTTTACCACTGATGTGTTGACTTTTTCTAAGTGTAAGTATATTAATTTTTAAGAATTATTTTCGTGTTACTCGACAGTCGTACTTAGAATGGCTATTTTAAACTGTCTGTATAACCACACTTGAAATATTTTTGATCATGATTATCCTGTCCTTAACCCAATTTATTTGCGGTCTGCGCAACATGTCTTTTTCTTCCATACTTCTCTATTAGGGCTCTTTCCCACGGCAAGATCCCGTTTTTTGCAGGTACGGTTTTTTGCAGGATCCTGTTTAGTAGTGTACGTGTTTAAATATACATATTCATACAAGCATCCTGTTTTTCGGATACTGCAAACAGGATGCTTGTGTGAATTGTATATTTGTTAGTGGGTTTGTTTGTTTGTTATGCTTTCACGCTAAAACGGCAGAACGGATTTGGATGAAATTTGGCACACAGATAGCCCATGACCTGGTTAAGGACATGGGCTACTTTTCATCCTGGATCCAGACGAAGTCGCGGGCAGCAGCTAGTATCAAATTATAATTACTTATAAAAACCTTGTGCGAAACTCTCACTGCATTTTAAACCAATAGGGAATCCGTATAAGTATAACTTGTGAAATTACGTAGGCGGAAATTCGAACTGAATAATATTTAAAGTAAATTATTTTACTTATAAAGTGCCAATTACCACGGAATCGATATGGGAAACAACCACTTTATTTTAATTAAATTATTTTTTGCGTGATTATTACTGAATCATGGTCATTTATAAAAAAAAAACTTATTTAATGTGTTCAATTTTATAGGAAATACCACCCATTTCTGTATCATTACATAAGTATCACACTAATATTATAAAGACGAAAATTTGTGAGTGTGTGTGTGTGTGTGTGTGTGTTTGTATGTTTGTTACTTCTTCACGTTCAAACGGCTAAACGGATTTGGATGAAATTTGGTACACACATAGTTTATAATCCAGGATTAACACATAGGATACTGTTTGTTCTGATATTCACACGGGATCGACACTTATGCTGTGATTTTGGTAATTCCGTCAACAATCTTTTATGATATCGTCACCAATGTCCTGCCTTTACCCCAATTTATTTATGGTCGGCACAACATGTCTTTTTTTCCATACATCTCGGTAGTCACCTGTCTAACCATATCATTGTTTGGTCTTCCCATACTCGTATGGCCATCTACATTAATACTCAAAACTTTCCTCACGACATTTTTCACGTTCCTCCGTATCACATACCCATACCATGACAACCGACCGGCCGATATTTTTCTTTTTCTTCTTCTTCTTTCTATAATAATTATGGCAAATATCTAAAAGGATACCGTTTTAAAAACATTTCGGAAGTCAGCTTATAAACAATCGCGTAGCCGAAAAAGCAATTCTCACGCGTTCGATTTTGACATTTGACAGCGAACGTCACCGCAGCCGATCCACCCCAATGTCACCCCAACTCGTATGTTTTGCATTTGATAGCATTTGAGGTACAAAATATAAACAGGCACAACCCTTGCACTGCCGCTGACACGCTAATCTAACGTTCAAGACGCTGTAGTATGACATCACAGTTCATACATTACTTTGACGTCAGAACTCAGACGATGGAATTGGGTATCGAATATTTTTAGGAATTTATTTAATACTAGCTGTGCCCGCGACTTAGCGTGCATGTCGGACAAGAAATTGGATTTCATTGGTTTAATTCCTGATTCTTTTTCTAAAATAAAAGTCGTAAGTTGGCAGTTAACATTAAAACTGTTATCTGAAGGTCCCGCCAAAATCGGTCCAGCTGTTTCGGAGATTAGCCGGAACAAACAGACAGACAGACAAAAATTTTAAAAATTGTGTTTTGTTATAATTACAGTATATACTTTCATATGCATATTGTAAAAAGCTGTTATTTTGACATTACAAACAGACACTTTAATTTTATTAAGTATTTGTAAATTTTAGAAGGTGATCGTATATTTGTTACCACAGTTCATTATTATATTAATTGTATTTCAATCAGGAATGCTGCTTCAAGTTTCAAGTCATTGCAAAAGTAATACAAGTCTGTCACAAAAAGACAATCGTAAAAAAAAAAAACTGTTAACCACTCATACGAGTATTGTTGTTTTAATCCCTCGCTTTCACAACAGCAACAATAATTATTATAAACCCTTTATGTCTTCAAACTTAAAACGAAGCCCACAGTTTTTTTTTTTAATTGAACTGTATTTTGTCATGCTGACACAACAATTAAATCATGAAATTGACAATAAAACAAAACGATCTTAGTAACAATTTGTCGGAACCGTTAGTCAAATTAAGAATAAAGAAATCAATTTTGACGTTTAAAACGTCAATTAGTTGTCATCATGGCATGTCAAACCGGGATGTCAAAGTCACTAGCTAAACTTAATCGATCGATTAACGTTTAAGTTTACCTTACAGCCGGGTTCATTGTAGGTTGGATTCTTTGTGGCCCAGCAGTATCAGCCCCGACTTTCGAGTTGGTCGTGAGCTCGAACCCAGACAAACACAATACGTTGTGTATTTAATTTCATCACCACTACTTTTAAAACGGTGAAGGAAAACATCGTGAGGAAACAGGCATGTCATAGAACCAAAAATTCGAAGGCATGTGACATCTACCAACCCGCACTGGGCCCGCGTGGTGGATTACGGCCCACTCCCTCTCACAGAGAGGAGGCCTGTGTCCCAGCAGTGGGAACGTTACAGGCTGATTTTGCTATGTTATGTAGGTTCATTGGAATAAACTCAATTTTCTTTTTTTATGTACCTATGTTCACCGATTTCTGCATCTATTGTGGACCTATTTTAAAAATTATTTCTTTGTAGTGGAAAATAACTTTAATTCCGGAAGTCGGTGGCAAGCTACGCTTGCCGCGGTTGGTCTGTGGATGGATGACCATCTTTACATACCAAGACCCTTCCGTGCCTCGTAAAGCACGTTAAGCCATTGGTCCCGCCTGTCGTTCGTAGATCTTTGACAGTCGTTACGGGTAGTCAGAAGCCCGAAGACTGACAACCGGTCTTACCTAGGGGTATCGTATTACCCAGTAACTGGGTTGTGGAGGTCAGATAGGCTGTCGCTCCATGTAAAATACGGGTATTCAGCTGCATCCAGTTAGACTGGAAGCCGACCCCAAGATACGAGTAGTTGGGAAAAAGCTAGGCAGATGTTGGTGGCAAAAAACTAAAATACAGATCCAAAGACACCGACTTACGAAATTAAAGTTATTTTTCACTTTGTAGTGTTTTTTTGGAAGTAGGTTGTTTCTTTTTTTTTTTGGTAAAAAGATTTTTTTATGTGAGGTGTAAAAGTGATTCCGACATTCTAAGTTACAGAATAAACAATTTTCATATCTCACATAGTGCTTTAGTTATTTGAATCAAATTATTAATAACTAGCTTCTGCTTGCGAGTTCGACCGCGTGAATTGTCTAGCTCCCCGACCCTCGGATCGAATCGCATCGCCTGCCCACGCTATGACTGTTCTTTTTACTTTTTCCGTAAGTACTGAAGAAGGTTTAATTTACATTTAAGAAGGTTTATTCAAATAATTCCCTAAGGGACTAACAACATACTTGAAGTACCTACATGTGTACGATAGTAACCAATAACAGAAAACGGGTAGAAATTAATTTAGACTAAGTTCGGGCCCTCTGAGCCTTAGATTAAGGTAGATTAGTTGGGCCCCCGTTCCATAGGATTATAGGAGACGTATAGGGAATTGGCTTACTCTATGGCTTCGGGATATTTGATTTGGCGGAATGAGATCTTAAGTTTAATGCAACAATACAGCTAGGTAGATACAGTTTACTATTTCATTAACGACGCTGCAGGATAAGGGTTATTACAGAATAGACGTAGCTCTCAAAAACCGCGTAAATAAATTAAATAGACTGACATTTCAGCACTGGAACTTGACAGCTACAAGCATGTTGCCAGTTGAAAAAAAGGTACCTATATAGTACTTTTTTGCCAAGCTTAACGGCTTAAGCTTTTATGTTTTTTTTTTTTAAATAATCAATGAATCCAACGCGTACGTATTTAACGATCTCAGTAGTAGCAACCTTGTTCAAATCAGTCTAAAACAAAAACTGCAGCTTGATGTAGCCGAGAACCGAACCGGCTCAGTCCGGAAATGCCAGTGACATGCCGACATCGACACGGGTCGATGACAGACTGATGCATTGTATTAACTGAGGTACCTTGGTACTACTGCGTCCATTGATTCAATCCGCCGAGGACAGTAATTAGATTTTGACGTTAATTTAAGGTAGGTAAAGGGGTATACAGGGGTGGTACAAACGCCAGCACATCTGGCTACTACAATCTGTCAAATTTCATTAATAGATTTTCAACTTTATCGCTAAAGTATAAGGTTTAAAGTTGATTGGGAAAGACAGTTTCGGGTAGCTTGATGTGCTGGCGTCTGTATATTACACCTCTACCAATATTAAATTAATTATTTTAAAAGCTCTGATTATTGGATATTATTGATATAATTTTCTTATGCTAACGTAATTTTTATTATTAAGGAATAATATTAAATCATAAACAAATTATATAAATTTCAATAAGGAGTGAGACAACAGGGCGCAAATCCAAACTAGGTTATTAAACAAAATTAAAATAATATTATTTTTATTTTAATATTATTTGAAGTCATGTTATAATATTGCAGATCAATTGTATAAAAAATATATTAAAACTTGCAATTTTTTGGCACTTTTATTTGAACTTACGCCATGTTGGCTCATGCATAAGTAGACCGAGGGTGCAACACCCCTATTGCCCCCACGCATGTCACTGCAACCCGTTGCTCTCAATTAATGACAGCTTGCACCGAATGATAAGCAGTTGATAACACCTAGGGTTCCGTAGACAATCAGTGCCCATTCATAACTCACAATTTATACCCTGAATCTGCAACTGAAAATAAAAACTAAAAGTCATAAGCAAATTAGGTTTAGAATCAGCACAGTTTAGAAACACAGTGTCAGATTTTGAATGTCAAAGTTATATTATAGAGTTACGAGCTGAATTGTTTCTTTCTGGCATTTAGGAATAAGGTTTTTAAAACATTTCGATTAATACACTCACGCAGTTTCCATGGGGGCAGACACTACAGAACGTCACCTGCGGGGTGATTGCGTAACGCCCTGTCAGTAGCAACGTCTATTATTTTTTATTTTTTTATTTATATATTAGATTCGGACAACAATATAGTCCATTTTGTTAGTAAAAATATCTTATAACTAGTTTTGACAGTTCAAAGTCATTCATTGCGTTATTTTTAGACATTTTTTCGAGCATAAAGTCCTCCAGATCGTATTTCGGCCATTGCACCGCGGCGACCAATCTCAACGGAGACTAGCCTTCGGCGCGGTAGATATGGTATTCTACTAGCTTTTGCCCGCGGCTTCGCTCGCGTTAATTTAGAATTTGACAGTGACTTCGGGTTGTACTCTGCTTGTTGTTTGGCCGTTGCACTCGTGGGCTCAGGACGGAACATTATTCTAGGATGCTCCTATACACAATGTTGTATGTCCTTCTATTTGACGCTAATACGTACAAATTCTGGGCATTGGACACACACGAACATGCTACATACTGCTGGTCATGGGAAAAACATGGCTTTTCCAAATGCACCCCTGCTACCAGCAAAGTTTGCCCTTGTCTATAATATTATAGTTAGCAGGATGAAAAACCGGTCTATCGACACTCTAGACTGACAAAATGTATTAGGCTTAAATAAAAAAAATAAAAAAAACTAAACTCTAGTTTCTAATATAAGTAATTCAATCATGATTCGAAAGACACGTGGCGGCATCTATTATTATAATAACGTTATTGTTGTTTTCCTCGGGAACAACACTTTTTTCAGTATGATCTTCATCCCGAAAAAACTCCTATGTCCGTTTCTGTACACCTGACAACGTATATGCAAAATTTCAGGATGATCGGTTCAGTGGTTTAGGCGTGAAAATGTAACAAACAAACTTACTTTCGCATTTATAACATAAAAAAAATAGTTAGGATCCTAATCGCCTGTTCTAAAGACGGAAACACATTGCTTTTCCGGACACTATCGCTAAATTCCACAAGATACACGATTGAAGCCACACACCTTACTACGTAATATCCCAGTGGGCTAGTGGGGAGTCGTGGGGAACACCCCACACGACATATTGGAATGCCCATGGCTGACTACAAGTTTATCTCATTAAAATTACTTTTCCTACATATTTATCTGAGATCTTTTAGCTTTGTAGGTTCTCTGTGTAGCTAATTGCGTAGGAACACACTATTTCAATTTGAATTATTTTGAAGCATATTGCTAATCCATTGCTCCATATGTTGGAGAAATGTGTCTGCTCAACAATGTAAATAACGCAATGAATGTTGTTGAACTGTCAAAATGAAACCCATTGCTACTGATAGTGTGTTACGCAATTACCCTCCAGAATTTTCTCAGGAAACTCTGTAGTTGGATTTCTAGGCTTTTTTTTAAACTCTAGGTTGGCGTAATATCTGGACCTTAGGACACTTCATCGACATCAATGATTACCAACGAGCTTCTTTCTGCTCGCGACTTTGTCCGCATTAATTTTCTTGCTTTTGAAATCCGACTATGTCGTTCTTGAGATTAGCGCGTTCAAACAAACAAAGTCTTTATCTTTATTATAAATAATATATAGTAGATTTATGATAAACTTCTACTGAAAATATGTCAAGACACTTTGCGTTGGTGATGTTCGCCCAAATAAAAGTATATAACCCTCCTTTTTGCTTCGCCGTAGTTGGGTAAAAAGTTAAGAATTTTTTTTTTTTTAATTATTTTAAAATAATATTAAAATCTTTTTTATTCAATGAAGAATGAAGCCAGCCCTAATTTTTAATTAACGCGAAGTAAGAGTTTTTTTCAGACCAACCGGAGATAGACACGACACATAAATATTAGGTTAGGCAAAGCCAAATTATCTCAACGTTCCCTTTTAGTTCATTATCGTCCTCCCTTGCCCCTTTCCTCTTAATAAATAGTAAATTGCACACCGTCCCTGCATTACTGTCTCCTAAAACATGCATTTCCTAGAGGTTTATTTTTCTGACTTTTGAAGTACAAACTCTGAGTTTGTGTGCGAAGGAAATGTTTAATTCTCTGTGAGCTTGGAAAATGAATAGTTAATTTCAAGATATATTGAAAAAAGATGATACCTACAGAATTTTTTTGTAAAACAAAATCCTCCTTTCATTACCTACAAAAATATTTAGGTAAAATACTTAATATGGAATGGAAGTAACTGGAAAATTGTTGCTGTTTCATATCCTTTAAAATACATTTTTCTTGATTTTTTGTTACAAAAACGTTGATGTTAATTGGTATTTTTGTAAACACTAATGTACTTTATATTTTACCCTTCGTCAGTATTGTTAAACTCTTGTATATCTCTAGGGTTGGTACTCTCCTTATACATTTTAATTAGAGATCCATGTTTCACCAAAACTTTATGGAAGATCTCAATTTATTTTATCAAGGTACTTGTGCAGTCGACAATATAAAGCTTCCGGGAGATAAGTCCACATCCTCGCAGCATCCATCTTCAATCTTCATGAGTGTATTTAATCTTAGAGCCATGCTTAAGTGGCTCACTTCCCATAGAAACTCGAGTGGTTCGGAGCTACTGGGGCCCGACTATTGTGCTCACATGTGGGGTACCAGGGGGTACCATTGGGAAGTGAAGATTGCAAAACTTTTATGTTTAAATAATGTTGGTACGATAGAATTTTTATGTTATTTTGGCATCGGCACGATGTTCTTGTTAGACTAGTTGTTGGCAAAGCATTTTATGTTTTTATTTTGAATTGTTGATTTTGCTGATGTACACATTCTAGAAAAAAAAAAAGAACTGCCTATAACTCCGCTTGTAAAATGGGTAAGGTAAAACTTGATTATCTTTATCCCAATGACGCTACAAATTGTTCCTAAAACGAACCCCTTCTCAAAATAATACAAATTCCAAATTTAAACGCACAGTCCCCACGCTCGCGTCCATTGTTTTTAAATTTCATATTTTATGCAACGGAACAGATGCGTCACGATCTTACGCCATAAATGGAACGCACCCCGATGATAGCCCACATAAATTGGGACCCCACTCCCCCCTCGCGTCTTTATAACTAAACGCCACAGGGGAATCGGTGTAGAATGTCAGAGGTCTGGCTTTAATGGCGCTTCTAGGCCGAGGGGGCCACACATTGGCGCCATTGGCACTTGATATCGATCTTTGTTCGGGCTCCCCCGCGTCTTAAGCCGTGCTCTCCGAATTAGGGCTAGAAATTTATGTTACTGGCTTACAGCAGAGGGATTGATACAGTTTGTAACTGTAAACCGGCTTAAACTTTGACGGAGACTAATTTTCTGAATGGCTAAAATTGTATTTTATGGCGCGTTTTGCAAAACGGGTTATTCTGCAAACTACTGTTTTAATCTAAGTAGGTCAAATCGCTGTAGCTGTTTTCAATTTTTGAACCATAAATTGTATTTTTTTTTTTTCGAATGGGATATAAAAAAAACCTTAGCCAAGCAATTAATTTTATAAGTCACTAGGTCAATGTAGTAGTCGCAGGAATCTGCAATAGGTAGGAAATGTTCAGCAAAAACATGGTATTCTATTTTGCATGACAAAGCAGGCTGACGAGGTAAATGAGTACAATCTTATCTCCCATTTATTTATCTAAGTACAGAACACAAGCGCAGGCTGCACGCTCATCACTGCTCCGCCCCCTCACGTTCGTTCGTGATGATACATAAAACCAGTCTGCGACATTACTAAAGGCGCATCTGACAAAACAAAGAAATAAAACGTTCTCAATAACAATGCAGATTAATGAAAACAATGTTAGACACGAACAGATTTTTCCGTCGGGCCTGCAAGCCGAACCCCGCAGACAATACGAACTTATCGGTCCGACTAAACAAGTTTTCGAGTGGGGATGCCGCCGCTTATCTGTTCGGGCACATGTGAGCCCGTGCCTTGGGGCCTTTAAACTAATACCACCATAAAAAGGCCCCCTCGGCCCCCGCCAGGCATCATAAAAGAGGCCATAGAAGGAAATGGGCGTGTAAGCTGGGAGGTCAGGCTACGCTGGTCGTTCGTATAAAAGCTTTTGCCCGATTACTTGGTTGGCTGGCTCGCGTGCGTTCTATTTTCAAACGTGATAATGATAACCGGATAGTTGGGACGTTGCGAGTGTACGCAGTTCGGTGTTTGAAAGTGGAACAAAAAAGTATTCTTTGTTCTGAGGCGAAGGCATTTACCATACAACCCTCTCGGCTGCTCTGATTTTTTATTTTTTTTCCTTGATTGGCTGGCTGGAACTTTGTTTCATTCGATTCATCGATAAATTGCAGAACATATATTTGTTTTATATCCTCGAACTCAGTCAGGTTATAAAGCTCGCCGAACTGGATTACAATTCGTTTAGAGCCAAAACTTGTTTCCTCACAATTACTCCATACAACCAATGCAAAATATCTTGTAAGCATTATTTCTATAAAGATCCAATTCTCTATTTTGTATTTCGAATACTGGCTTTGGCTATGCGAACTTGTGCCACAAAAACGAATGGAACCAGAGCGCGCACCCTTGTTTGTTGTGCAGATTACTGAGCTTAGCACGCGGGTGACCACGCTCCGCGGTGTTGCCAGTACTAGGAACAATAGAGAAAACCAGCCAAGTGCGTGTCGGATCACGCACAATGAAGGGTTCCGTAGATGGAATGAATTTATCTCAAGAACAAACTTAACATTGTAGTTGAAAATCATGTTCTCCCATACATTGCAACTGCAAATGTAAGTCCGTCGACTATTACTCATAAAATTGTAAAGCCTACTTAGCTGTGATAGTTTTCCTTTTAACTTCGTTAAATATACTACTACCCTGATTTTTTTCACATATCCAAAACAACCGTTTAGCTGGGACACTAATTGACTATAACAAAAATTAGCACTTTAAAGCTTAATATTTCACAAAAAAATCCCTGAATCGAAAAATTGTTTTCACAAACCCGCAATGTTTTTGAAACACCTGATACCCCACACCATGGGGTAGACGAGTAAAAAAACATTCCCACTTTAAATGTATGAGGTACCCTAAAAAATGTGTATATCCATGCCACATGATAGCTTTCTAGTAGGTACTAAGAGTCCCTGAGCTAAGCTGCGGACGGACAGACGGACATGGTGAAACTATAACGGTTCCTTATTGACTACGGAACCCTAAATACGAAAAAAAACAGATTAGCATTTTGTGCAAAAAATCAATACCAATCAGAGAGTCTGAAAAATATATAGAGAGTATAAAATGTATATAGAGCGTATAAAAAATCAATACCAATCAGAGAGCTCTGTTCAAAAAACACAGAAAAAAATATTTTGAGTTTTTTTCATTGGATTGAAGTTATCTTTGCAAAAACCTCTGCTCTCTGTCGGTTAAAAAAATTAATATTTCAATAAATTCTTTCAACTTTGGTAAAACATTACTAAAATACAATGCAACTTTGGACGCCCAACTAAAAAATCGAATACCTATTACATCCATTATTATACACGCGAATGATGCAGTTCTAACTACAATCTGTCCCTGATAATATACTAAAAATCTTTCTTCTACAACATACATAGGTAACAAAGATATATCCTTACCGCATTGCACCGCTTCATGCAAACCAGTACGCTTAGCAAAAGGTTCAAAAAACAAAAACACCTAGGCGTGGTCTGCCAGACCATAAGTCCTGATTAAGTCTAATGGTGGAAATGGCCATGCTGCCCGTGAGGGGGGTTATGGCGCCCAGGGGAAGGGGGGCGAGGTACCATTAGATGGTCATCACTGGCCCAGGTAAACCTCGGTGCTACGTAAACTCGCCCAAAACGTGTTGTATTAGAAAATTGGGTGGCATTATGGAAGATCGTTTCACTGACTATGTTTTTACTCGTTTGAAGATTTTGTGGGTTTTAATTTAATATTTGACAAATAAAAACTTTTGGAAATTCAGCTCATATTTCAGAGGTTTTGTACTTATTAGTTTTCAGATTTAAAAAAGAAATAGAGCAGTTAAGGACTGAAAAGTCTTTCGTCAAATTGTTTTTATACATATTATATTTAACCCGTAATTGCATGATTTTTACTTTTTAAGCAAATTAAATTTATTTGAACGTAACATTAACTCTTATAGTAACGAAAAAATATTTTAAAAAATATATTCTTAAAAATATTTTTTATTTTTTAAATTGCCTGGTGGAAATTTACATCTTTATATAATCAGAACGAATCTACTGGGAACAAAATGAGTTGAATATCTCTAACAATTGGGGAATCTTCGTGCTCTATGGAAACGAAAATATGGCATTGTAATAGGTTGATGTAAATTTACATCACGATGCATTTAAGGGTTAAATATTTTTACGTTTATTAAACATTTATATAATAATATATTATTTTATAGTACTATTGTAGCAAAGATCAAATCATGGATTTTCCTCCTTATAGAAACCATTATGATCATTCTTTCCTCAGTTAGAGGACCAGTTAGCTCCTCATTTTTTTCCCCATCATCGTCCGTACAAATTCTTGCCGTGCTGCAGCGGACATACAAACGTGCGGACGTACAATTTATGTTTGCAACGTAAAATTTTCGTTGTATTTTACGGAATCCCTACGTAGGATTTATGTGCGTCTGTGGCGTATAAAATATGAGTACGTTTTTACGATGCAGCGTTATTGATTGAACGAGTTTTAGTTACTCTATTTTTGCCTTTTGTTTTTTTTTTTGGATTAATGCCAGTACTGGGTTTATTAAAAGTGTCAGTTATTGTCTGTGGTTTTGGTTGATTTCTGATTCACATTTCTTTGTATTCGTAGGGTTGATTATGTACTTACTTGTTCTTAGCGTGTCGATAACAATCTAAATAAACTCGGCCCAGAATTCTGCTGTTTGGCGCCATCACTAGCGTCTGTTAGTACTATCATAAGTCCTTTAGGTATATTATTTACACAGCTAAAATAATATTGTATCTGTAACAATACACAATATCGTCCTCAACGTAGATTAATCCAACGAAAAATCCAAAATTAAATCAGCCATCGAACGCAAACGGGTAAAACCTGCAGAAACCCAATTAGTACTCAAATTCAATCTAATTCCAGCATCTAGTTGAATATAAACCTCGGGACTGCGTGTCGGAGGCGCTCAGAGCATAATGCGCCATCCGTGGCTCAGCATAACGCTAATCCTCCAACGGGTTCGATTCTCGAGCACGTACGACGGTATTTAGTTAGAAACCGTCCTTCACCGGTCACGTCTCACTGTTTGTTCTACGGATTCTATTAATTGTACGTTTTTATCTTCTCTCTCTATCGCCTCGCTTGCTTAGGTGTGCTCACGTTTTATGACTATAACGGAAGAGGCTGGTTCTAAAAGCCTTTGAAGTTTTTGTACTGAATTGTTGGCTTTTTACAGAATGGCCCATTCCATTATTAGTTTAACGTGCAAAGCACCGTCTAGCATTAAAATATATTTATCAATGTAGGTAACTTCGGCCATATATGCCATAAGGATAAGAAGTTTTGGGGTTTCCGTATATATTTCCAAACATAGTCGGTGCACTTTATTTATCTGCAGTGATCCAAATTCACAGATTAATAACCCCCCATCTTTACATCTGTTATAATTTAAAATAAACTGCGCGAATCGAATCGCCCATCTAAACGTACCCTCGCAAGCGGTGCAGTTACGAAACGCAGATTTCAATGTTTTATGACGCAGCCAATTTTTCGTGAGCCCCCTCGCCTCTCTGAACTCATACTCTAGAGGGCCATTGAGGGGGAGTGGTGGGTGATGTCTGGGATCATAGCATAATGGTCATGTTTTATAACACGGCCCCCCGCATTAAGGCGCGGGCCGCGTATAAAACGCGTAATAGAATTTCAGTGACGACTGCCACCCTTGATAGCGCTTCACTTTACTGCCCATGTAACGATGTTAGCGCCGCGCATGCGCCCACCAGCCGCCGCGAGTTATGTCAAAGCCCAAGACGTGACAATGGCAACATTGTGACAAGGATCATAATTTTGTCGCGTTTCTAAGGAATACTTCGTGTGAACATATTACTGGGAATTTCTGGCGGCAATTTGCTTGAGCGAATTAATTTTGCCAGATTAATGATCAAATTAAACTTTACTCCTTTTTAGTCTTAATCAAAATTTTGCAGAATGACGGCAATACAACTTTACATGCGGTGTAAAAGAAAATAAGATAGGGTAGTGAGAGAGCCGACAAGGAATTCTATTTTAATTTAAGTACATATCCAAACAAAGAGCCACAATTTCGCCACCCTTATTCGATTAAACCTTACTACCCGCACATTTCCCAAGAAACATCACACAAACAACTGACTACACAAGATGACCGTTCCCGCTAATCAGCGCGTCCAAACTTTTCCCAGCAGAGGCTATGTCCAAACCACCAATGGGGGAGGTTGGCGCCCTCATTGTTATCCAATTACGGCCTCCCGCCTGATAATACGCCGCGAATTCAAATTAGGATCGGGGAGAGCGGTCGCCGACCCCGCTCTGATCAATCGGTGGCCGCGCCCGGCATCGATATGTGGACTCGATCGTCGCACGCGATACTTAATCGGTTCCCGCTAGCGATTTTTGTAAATCGAACTCCGTTTTGATTGGGAATTGGGATGATGTGATTTGTGAGTGTCGGAGCTGTTAAAAATGGCGGAGAATTTTTATCTTTAGAAGGATTGAAAATAGCAGTGCGCCACCGGTTTTCGGCGAAGTTTTCTAGTTAAAGACAACATAATACAAGATATGTATTTGTATTCTTTTTGACGGATAAATAAACGAGATATAACGCTGAGCTAAAAATTGATTCACCTTATCATTACCGGAATATATTCTTAAAAACTCAGGAAGCCTTGTCTTCTCCCATTTTCGAAGTATCAATTTGGCTAATCTGCCTTTCAGAAATTCTTGTGCGTCTTCCTGTCCGTACGAAGATCACATCATTAGTGCATACGTATTACGAAACCTATTAAATTAATTAAGAAAATGGCCGTTCAAATACGAACTCTTATTAAACTTACATTAAAATCCCTCGGTATAATTAAGCAATAATTTCGATACATCGTGTGGGAGCCTGCAATGGCGAAACACGTTCGACGCTTAATATCGAACAATGTAAACGAGAATTACAAGAAACGCCTACCTTTGGCCGTTATTTGGTCAGACTTCTTCGCGTCATGCCATTTTTAGCTGAAGGTGGAGGAGCATACAGTATTTTGTTCTTATTAATTTTTTTTATTGTAGAGCCCAAAATAATTATGAAGTCAAGTTTCATGCAAACTCGTTTGAAATTGCAGTTGGTTGAGGCTTCCCACATTTTAACGCCAAAAACCTAGATGACAGATTGTCAAATTCTTTGTCAAATAATTTGATTGGCTGCTGTTATATTAGTCAGCCAATCACAGCAGCTTGCATGAAATTGACAATCGGCAAATTGTTATCAATGGCAAATAATCTCCTAAGTTTTTTTTTTTTTTTTTTTTTAATCAAGCCAAGAAACCCACAGTCACAGCCAATGACCCTATATGTATACAGATCTCCGACCTATATGTATGTCCAGATCAGACCACAATATTGAAACAGTGATATGTTCGGAGTCCGGGAACGCATAACGGAACATTACGCAACCCGGGAACACTTCTCACGGCGACCCGCCATGCTGGATTACTGCGGTTTTTGCCGCCTCGCGCTTTTATTATTTTTAATTTCACCCGTAGTGCTGCCAGTTGCATCATTATTGGCTCTCGGAAATGGAATCGGTTTGAATTTATATTTCGAATGTAATCATTAATTTGTGGACGTTGAATTTATTTGGTAATTAATTCTGGATTCGTTATACACAAACTTCACTCATTTGTTTTATTTGTTGGTACTGGTCATATACCTTATGCCTTAATTGTCCCATTGGTGACTCCTGAGCATTGGCCTCCTTCCTCTAGGACGGACCGTGCCTTTAATGCCATGCTACCTCCATTGGTCTGTCTGAGACTCCTCCAGGTCTTACCTACAGGTCTATGCAGACCATCCATCCATCCATTTGGTTGTTGGTCTGCCTCCCAACAACACTGTAACTATTACCTACTAGTGTCTGTGTCTATATTCGTCTTGTCTGTACAAAACACAAACCTCAGATAAACCACGCTTTTCAACATCATTTTCGGATTTCGGCAGAAGAGCGTAAAAAATTAATACGTGTACCGAAATGCGTCGTATTTTCAGTATTGCCAGCATTCCTACACTGTGAGGTGGCGCCACCTACCGCCATTCACACACGTGTACCATTTATTATTAAACTTGCGGCTTTCCGCGGCAACTTCCATCACTGTTCACGGCTAATGATAGATTTAAGGCTATGAGTTAGAAACATGTACGGCTCAAATGAATATTATCACGTATTCGCTTTCAATATTCGATCGAAACAAAAGCGGGATAATAAAATTACTTTCATGAATGTGTTATTAGTATGCCGTTCCTTATTTCCAAAATGAGTTTCGTGGCTTTTGAAGAGAGGTCTCTTCACAGAAACCACGAAACTACTAGATAAATCGATCTATTTTGTAACAATCTCACCGTAGAAACTTAGGTGAAGTCACCTATCAAAAGTGTCAAATGCATCAGGTGGAATGACAGCTCACATCACCTAAGGTTTCACATTGAGATTTTTAGGGAATAGACGGCTGGGCTCCTCTCTCCGAGAGGGAGTGGACCGTTATCCACCATGAAAACCCAGCGCGGCAGGCTAATTGTGTAACACGCTATCAGTAGCAATGGGTTCCATTTTGACAGTTCAACAACATTCATTGCGTTATTTACGTTATTGAGCAGACACATTTTTCGAACATATGGAGCCATGGATTAGCAATATGCTCCAAAATGATTCAAATTGAGAGTGTGTTACGCAATTAGTGTCCGGGTTGTCACACGTTATGTTCTAGGACATACCAGTCTCCTCACAATTTTCTCCTTTACCGTTTTGTAAGCAGAGTTAATGGGATAAAAACAATTGCGAACTGACATGATAAAAACATCTATTTTATTTTGTGCGCTATTCTATTATGATATTTATATCAGGATACTAAAGTATTTGTTATTTGTTTCAGGTAAGTCGGGCATTGCCAGTGAGGTCACAGAGTCCATAGTGACTATAAACATGTCCTTCCTGTTGCTAAACTTGGACTATTAGTAAATATTGAGATAAACGCGTGTTTGTGGAAAAACCTTCGTTAAAAGACATAATGGACAATGTTGAAGAGGATGTGATAAATAATTATGACGATTTATTTACTAGCTGCGCCCCGCGGTTTCACCATCATAAGTCTCGATCCCGTGGGAATATCGAGATAAAAAGTATCCTATGTGTTAATTCTGCTAATAAACTATCTGTGTGCCAAATTTCATCTAAATCCGTTCAGTAGTTTTTGCGTGAAAGAGTAACAAACATCCATCCATCCTAATCATCCTCACAAACTTTCGCGTTTATAATACTAGCAGCGCCCGCGGTCTCACCCGCATTAGTGTCGATTCGGTGGGAATATCGGGATAAAAAATATTCTTTGTGTTATTCTGATGTATAAGCTATATTATTATAAAGTTTCATCAAAATCCGTTCAGTAGTTTTTGCGTGAAAGAGTGACAAACATCCATCCATCCATCCTCACAAACTTTCGCGTTTATAATACTAGCAGCGCCCGCGGTTTCACCCGCATTAGTGTCGATTCGGTGGGAATATCGGGATAAAAAATATTCTTTGTGTTATTCTGATGTATAAGCTATATTATTATAAAGTTTCATCAAAATCCGTTCTGTAGTTTTTGCGTGAAAGAGTGACAAACATCCATCCATCCATCCATCCTCACAAACTTTCACGTTTATAATATTAGTAAGATAGGATTTTCGCAATATAATCACTCAATGGCTAAAACATAAGGGGAGGTGCGCCAGATATTCAATGAAATAGTCATTCGATGTTGATGATTAGTAATTATTATAATTCTGTAAAGTCATATTTGTTACGCTCCCGAATCATAGTTTAATCAACAGGCAACCTGACAATGACCTGAAAATTGCAAAAAAGCTCTAGAAATAATGTGCTGGATTCATGGTTTCAGATTGCCCGTCGATGTTCCCTGCCACCGTATAATACTGAAATAGTAATTATCAGTTTCCTAGAAGGCGTTATTTCAGAGTAGTTTTTAATTCTAACAACTTCAATTATTTTATTTAAATCCTCGTCATCTTGCTTAATGATTCTCAATTTCTATGGCGAAAAAAATACAATTATAGCAGATAATTATCATGCGTGTATTTTTATGTTTTTTGTCTACAATTTAATTACTTAGGTACTTAAATATGTACAATTCTACAGGTACTTAGTACTTTGTAGTAACAAAAAAGATAATTTAGTAAGTTATAAGAGTATGTGAGGAGGACTTGTGGCTCAGTAATAACAGCCGCACGGGTCGATCGATCAGGTTAAGCTACGCTTGCCGCGGTTGTTCCGTAGATGGGTGAACATCTTTACATACCAAGACTCCTCCGTGCCTCGGAAAGCACGATAAGCTGTTGGTCCCAGCTGTCATTCGTGGATTTGACACTTTGATAGTAGTTACGGGTCGTCAGAAGCCTGAAAGTCTGACACCAAGAGGTATCGTATTTCACAGTAACTTGGTTGTGGAGGTCAGATAAGATAGGCAGTCGCTCCGTGTAAAATTCTGGTATTCATCCAATAAGATCGGAAGCTGACCTCAACATAGTTGGGAAAAGGCTAGGCAGATGATGTTATGAGGATCACAGCGTATCTTATTCCGTAGCTTTATGTAGTTTCTGTTTTTGAGAGAGAGATTTTTACGTTCAGACGATAACCCATATCCTGTTGACTGGTATTTTGATAAAAGCTGGCTTCGCGATATTAATTTCGGACGCACGAAGACATACCAAGCTAAACATTTCCAGTATAAGCTGACTTTTCATTGTACGAAAGGCGATTGTGATGTAGATAATGCGTCACCGTGTTTACCTCTTTTAAATGTTACATTAATGTCAAGGTTTTGGTTTTAATAATGGAACCTCTCACAGTTACTATACAAATGACTCTGGTGAAACAATTCCCATGAAAACTTGATGCAAAACGCCCTATACCGAACCGGAGTCGCGTTGCGCCTATCTGCTCGCTTTTATTATTGCATTATTTATCAAATTAGGGCATTTCCGACACAAATAATTATTTATAAATAGGAATTTTCCATATAAATTCCTTATAATCACCCTAATATTACAAAGGCGAAAGTTTGTGAGTGTGTGTGTTTGTATGTTTGTTACTTCTTCACGCTCAAATTTCTGGACCAATTTTGATAATTTGGCACACAGATAGTTTATAACCAGGATTAACACAAAGGATACTTTTTATCTCGATATTCCAACGGGATCGACACGTATGCGGGTGAAACCGCGGGGCGCAGCTGGTACCCTAATAAACATAACACATTAACATGCGCGCAAATGTAATAAATAGGCAGTATACAGCGAGTTCATTGTCTCCAAAGTAAGTAATGTGAACGTTGCCACTGCCTGCGCAAAAAATTCTAAGGCTATTTACGCAACTGACAACACTTTTTATCGAAACTTGAATGTTCGCACGTATTGTAATCCTATCGATGGATTCAAACATACAATGATAAAATTTTAGCAGTTAGGATGATTTACGAGTATAAGCCCAAATCCGCACGGGCGCGCTTTTCTCGCGGCAATTTTTTTTCTGGATGGATTTTCAACGCACTGCTTAGTGCCGAGAGAGTTGAAAATCCAACATTGCGTTTTTATGACGCACTGGAATTCGCTCCGTTGGATTCGCAGTGCTCAGCTCAACACCGAGAGTTGAAAATCCAGTGCACGATAAAATCCTGCCGCGATATTTTTACGTCCTCGCGATCGTGGGCTCAATTTGACCACCGCATACAATACTTACGTAGTACAGACGCCAGCACATCAAGCTACCCGAAACTGTATTTTTTTTTTAAATGTCCAACCTTGAACTTGAACCATAAAGCTTTAGCGATAAAGTTTTGTCAGATATTACATATTCCTTGTGCCTCATTTAGTTTCATAATAAAGCCTTCTTGAACATGAAAGTATATTTTTAACTATTCATGAAACTTTCCTTCAAAAATGTTTAAATTAAAAGTGCTCTACATAAGTAGAGCACGCGAGCACTAACGTCCCAAGTTGAGGCGCGCCTACTGGAGTGTCAAAACACAAAGCCGGTATTTTTGAAATGTCAAATTATAAGCAATTTTCAATAGTAGTGTCATCATTATCATCATCATCTGCCTAGCCTTTTCCCAACTATGTTGGGGTCGGCTTCCAGTTTAACCGGATGCAGTTGAATACCAGTATTTTACATGGAGCGACTGCCTATCTGACCTCCACAACCCAGTTACTGGGTAATACGATACCCCTTGGTAAGACTGGTTGTCAGACTTTCGGGCTACTGACGACCCGTAACGACTGTCAAAGATCCACGAATGACAGCCGGGACCAACAGCTTACCGTCCTTTCCGAGGCACGGAGGGGTCTTGGTATGTGAATATGGTCACCCATCCACGGACCAACCGCGGCAAGCATAGCTTAACCTGATCGATCGACCCGTGCGGCTGTTATTACTTAAACACAAGCCCCAAGTGAAACATAGTAGTGTGTTACACAAAATTAGGCATGAGTCCAAATGTTTTACTTTAAACTCCAGGGGGCTAAACGTGGCGGTTATTTCACGACGCGCCCATACAAATTAGCAGTTCTTTGCCACAATTTATCTACGATAGCCTGCGGTTTGACGTCAGCTGCGACAATTTAGCGGCCTATCCCTTTTTCCGGCAACGAATGACGTCACAAGATATTATCGTTGGTATAATGAGCTATTACGATACAACGGACTATTGCTATGCGTTTCTGAGACGTTGCTCGGCCCCTGGACTGTGCACATGTGGCCCGCATTTGTACAGCCTGCCTTTTTTTATTACTTCTTTCTTTCCTTGACCAGGGCCGCACTTTAGATAAGGTTTAAGAACAACTTTATTTCTCATAAGAATTGCATACAAAATTCACTTACTGAGAAACAATATCTAAAACTAAGATGAATAATTAGAGCGCACAGATGTAGGTACAGACGCCAGCACATCAAGCTACCCGAAACTGTCAGATTTTCCCAATCAACTTTAAACCTTATGCTTTAGAGCTAAAGTTGAAAATCCATTAAAGAAATCTGACAGATTGTAGTAGCTTGATGTGCTGGCGTCTGTACGTATACAACGTGTAACGTTAAATGCGCAAAACCTGAAAATAGTTTGATCAGAATAATGAGCAGAATTAATTGAACCACTTTTTAATATAGGTTACATTTCTCAAAAAATCTTCATTAAAAACGTTGCCGTGTCTATTTATTAATAGGTCAACGCGGCGCAGTGGCGCGGCGACGACCCCTCCCTCGATAAAGCGTCGTCGCAGACGCAAGCAACGATCAGAATGGCCAGTAAAACTAAAACAGCACATAAAACCTTTACAATTTTTTTAATGACTTATTTTCTCTCTGAAATAGGTCAATTGAATTAAAAATCAGTTGGGGTGTCTGAGGTTTTGCGCATTTAACGTTACACGTTGTATAAAATAACAAAACAAAAAAAGCAAAGAAAAAAAAAAGATTCAAGTTTATATTGTAGAAAATGTGTAAAACTCAGATTGATGTTGTACATATAGTGTAATCGTAGGTAGTCAGTCTGCTTGTGCCAGGGTAGAAATCATGATGGTATTATCCTCGGTTTGATATTGAATAGTTGGCTGAGTGACTGACTCGTTGCCCAAAAAGCAGAATTAGCCGGTAATGTTCCCACTGTTATACAACATGCCTCCATTCTGTGAGAGGGAATGGGCCGTAATCTACCACGCGGGCTTAATTGACCTTATCCTTATTTTACCTTAAAAATAAGTTGAGCAATTTGCTCCCAAGAATTATTAAAAACAGTAAATTCTTCAAGTTTTTCTTATCTTATTGTTGTGCAGGTCAAGATTACATGAAATTATCAGAAACATTATGAATTTATGACGCAGAGGTATACCATGCCTTGTCTTACTCTTGGATTTTCGAGTGTTTGGTGCTCGCTTACAAGGCTTTTTCTGGCTTTGCCCATCAGAAGAACAATTCTCGAAATTTAAAACGTTCAAAATCTAGTCGCCGTCTCGTCTCGGCGACAAGCAATGTCAAAAGCTTGTCAAAAACGTAGGGAAATAAGAGGTATTTTTGACAGATTGAGTCTGAGATCAGACTGTGAACGTTCTTAAAATTACGAGAATCGCCTCTCTGATATCTATAAATCTTACGTACTTACTTTTGAGATATCAGTCGATTGCACGATCTATGAGACAAGCGAAGCCAGATTTTGAGAAACGACCTCGTAACTAACCATGAAGCTACAAAAAACGAGCCTTGGAATCTAACACTAAAAAAACCATTACAAAAAGAAAGAAAGCTAAAGTTTAAAATACAGTTAACAAATTGAATAAAAAAAATCTTGTCCTCCAAACGCACTATTGTGTGTACTCCATTATTTATGAAAGACGTTTGGTAATAACTCTAAAGACTTGTATAATGTATGGCAAATACGAGGAATAATTTCGCCACGAGTCATTAACGAGTGCAAAACTCTTTCCGCCCTTGCCCCTAACTGCGGCCCTTGACCGGTCGTTGCGTTGTAAAAACCATTTGCAAGCAATAAATTTGAACATCCGGGAAATTATTTAGCATGCGGCTAGCGTGCGCCTGCCGTGTTTTGTCGCGTTAAACCACCATCTAATGGAAACGAGTGTCACTGGAGGAAAAAATGACAGCTGTCATGCGGGCGCCCGCCATGTTTGAAACGTCTTGCCGCGACATAAAAACGAATGAGTGACTCGTTAACCTCTGTCACTTGATTAACTGATTACACATAAGCTATGTTATGAGAGAACAGTGCAGTGGTGGCCCAGTGGTAAAGGCCCCGACTTACGAGTTGTAGGTCGTGGGTTCGAACCCAGACAGATGCTTTACTTTGTGTAAATAATTTCATCACCACTGCTCTGAAAACGGTGAAGGGAAACATCGTGAGGAAACTGGCATGTCCTAGAACCAAAAATTCGACGACATGTGACATCTACCAACCCGCACTGGGCCCGCGTGGTGGCCCACTCCTTCTCACTGAGAGGAGGCCTGTGTCCCAGCAGTGGGAACATTATAGCTCGATTATACTTATGTTTCTTAAGTTATTAAGATGTCATTAATCTCAGAACATGTTCCGTACGAAGTAAAGCAACTGCTTCACTTCGTACGGAACTTGTTTCTGTTATGCAGTATTAACTAATACTAATCATAAACAACATTACTAAATTATTTACTTAACTGCGTAGTTTTATTTTATGCACTCGTAAACCCCATTTTTGATTGGCTCATAAGTGCAGTTTAACATAAATGTAGACGGTTATTGTGCTATAACACGGTTTCTGTCGAAGTATATTGTGTTTCGTACATCAATTCCACTTCGATTGCTCATAGCTGCTAACATTTTAAAGCCACACACAGGTTTAACGAGTTTCCTTCGAAACTCGACATTCAAGTAAAGACAATATCGTCAATATCGAAAAGCAAACTTGGCGCCCGTAAAGATGCGTTCAAACGTCGCGTCAGAACAAAGGGCACGTTCAGAATACGTGTTAAGTGCTAATAGATTTCCGGCACCTGTAAGGCAGGTGCGTTAACGATTGCGATTCGGAACGCAACCGACACGCCTACACGCGATATTGGATTTACTGCGTAGGACGCCTTTGATGTGTGTTTAGGGTGCGATAATGTATGTACTCGTAGAATGGTTTTAAAGGCATTGGTAGGTTTCATTTTTAGCTTATTTTGCTAGCACTAGGAGTCAGAAATGGTGGAAAACTATCATAATACGGGGTGTCCGAAAAGTCATGGATTACCTTTTACCTGCAGATGGGCCACATTGAGATCTATCAATAAATAAAAAAATTACCTACTAATAATTTTTTTTTTTCACCAGGGCCGATCATAGGTAACATTTTTTTAGGTGAACATTTTAAGTTTGAACCTAAATTTTAGGTATTTAAAAGATGATATCTGTAACTTTCTTGTATTCAATCGATAGTAGGATGATTCAAGATGAAAATAAAAAAACCTACACTCGAAAACGTTTTCATTCGTAGAAATGGCATGGAAAAAACTGATCAAAGGTAGAGATTTTCCAAAATCTCATTAAATATCAAAAAACTCGGAAACCATAAGACATTTACCATGGTCCTTTTTTTTATTGGTAGATCGCAATGTGGGCCATCAGCAGGTAAAAGGTAATCCATGACTTTCCGGACACCCAGTATACTTATTACTTATTTCCTTATAATAATAATATAAAGAGGAAAAATTTGTTTGTTTGTAAGTTTGAATGTAGGGGGTATTCTCCGGAACTACCCAGCAGATTGTAAAATCTTTTTGGATTTGACAGCCTAAGTCTTAAGGAAGGTTAGACTACTTAACATCACAGTACGACCTTTAGGAGCCGAGCCAAAGGGAAAAAAGTCAGAAAGAACGATAAGTAAAAATGAAGCAGTAGCACGGGCGAGCGGTAGGACGCGACGCAATGGGTCGGGGGCCGAAACACGCAGACGTAGTCACTGCTGGCAAAAGCTATCTATAATAATATTATAAAGAGGAAAGATTTGATTGTTTGTTTGTATTAAATAGGCTCCGAAACTACTGGACCGATTTGAAAAATTGTTTTACCATTAGAAGCCGACATTATCCCTGATGAACATAGGCGTTTGCGTAGAATTCCGAATTCTACGCAAACGAAGTTGCGGATGGATGCTAGTAAGTCATAAGACGATACTGTTGAGTTATTTTCCATTCAGGGCCACCGCCCACCATCAGCTATTCTAAGACCATATAGTTTTAACAACCGGTGGAATGTGTACAAAGGCTATCACATCAAACTACTACAATCTGTCAAATTGCTTTAATAGATTTTCAACTTTACCGCTAACGTGTAAGGTTTAATATTAATTGGGAAAATTTGACAGTTTCGGGTCGCTTCACGTGCTTGGCTGTACATATCAGATGCGTGAAAATATCCTTTACACACACACCCCATGACCCCATGTCCTTTACACCTGCTTGGAAAGTACCTTGATACTTTATCAAATTTACGGTAGAAAGTACGTCATTGCATATCGAACAAATATGCGGGGAGAAAACGCATCTGAGCGGGAGAGAAAAGTGTATGAAAATCCATTTCTTACGTGGTTTTTCTTTTTTAATTTTGGGTAGGACTATGCGCCGGTAACCTAAATATCAAAAGCCAAAAAGTTTTTACAGTGAGTTTTTATCTCCAAGTTCGCAAAATGACACTGGCCACTAGCTGTGTGTTGGATGGTGTCGGGCTGGCAGTGCGACCCTGCGGCGGCAGGATAAACAATTTGAAAAAAGAACATGTGAAAATTGCAGACGCCATTGGCGCCATTTCCAATTTGTGTGTTGTTTGAGGATTCAGTTTTCGTAGAAAGTAAAATAAAGATTTCGTTTTTTATTTTCCTCGTAGGTGTAGTATAAAGCACTATGTATCACTCGAGAGAAAGTGCGATTCCCGATCTCGGGTGTTTTAAAGCCCTCGCCTGGGGCTCGGGCTTCAAACGACACCCTCGACGGTAATCGGTCTCTTTCTCCTCTCGGTGAACAATGTACTATTACTGCAAGCCAACCTGCTCTCAAAACCGCGAAGGAAAACATCGTAAGGAAATCGGTATGTCCTAGAACCAACAATTCGAAGACATGTGACATCTATAGGAGGCCTGTGTCCCATCTGTGGGGACATAATAGGCTGATTATGCTTTGCCTTTGCTGCGAGGCAACTTTCCAACTGCGACAAAGTCATCCACAACGATCGTGCAATTTCGAGACCCAAAATAACTTTCACTTTATAATAATCTTATGCGTTAATATACCAGTATCGCAGTTATTTAGGAAATTATTATCTAACCAACCGAAGTAAAAGAAAATAATATGTTCTGTGTTAAAGAATGGTAAACCGCGAACATCTGTTGACTTTACATCGTTTAAATACAATGTTGGTTAAGTAGATCTTAATTGTTCTCTGTGTATTAAAACTTTATTAGAGGAAATTATTTTGTACATTACAAGATAATGAGAGCCTCTCTTCTTTTCGTATCGATGGTACTCTTACTCGTTGTTTTGTTTTTTTTTTTTATAGTCTGTGCCCAGTAGGTGGCCACGTTGATTGCATCATCAGTGGCATTATTTAAGTCATCCAAGATGCAGATGAACGGGCAGTTAAGGCTTACTAGCAAGTGAGACATGCTCTGGAGAAATATGTGTGGAAGCCTCTCTAAAATTAATACATAACCCTTACAATTTTCTTTTTGACGTTTGATTATTCTATTCTATTTTTCTTTATGGCAATGGTGCCGATGTCGACAATTCTGCCAAAGTCAGATGTGATATGAGAAAACGTGTAGAGAAATTAAAAAAAAAAAAGAAAAAAATTAAGTTCAAATTATTGTTCGTTGAATTTAATGTGAGACTTGTTGACGAGTATTAGTAGGTACACTGAAACAAACGAATAAAATAATTGTTAATTATATTAATAAATATGTACATACACAATTGATCACATAAATATCTTCACAATTTGATGTCATTGACGCGGATAAAATACATCAAAGCCTCAAAGAGCTTTGGGGAAGAATGTGTTAGTAAGGAAGGGAAGTTAATTGGGACAGGGATCTTTAATTTAGGGAGTTGGCTATATAAGTCATGGGCTGGGTTATTATTGGAGCAGTTAAAAAAGATGTGCTCCAAAGTACCTTCATCCAACCCACATTCGCAGAGCGATGAGTCTCTGACCCGGATTTTGTGAAGGAATACCGGAGAACAACAATGGCCTATGCGGAGACGGGAAATAATAGAAATTACCTTCTTTGATGTTTTTTTATAGGGGTAAAACCAAGGCTTGGGTGTAACATTAGCCTGTATTGCGTGATAAAAAGCACCTTTCCGTTTGCTTGAGTTTTGCCACTGCACCTGCCATGAGGTTAGCAAGCTCTTTTTTGGAAGGCTCAGCAAATCGTAGCCCTGACATTGAAAGTGCTTAAGGTCAACGGCTTGGGACGTAACAGCATCCTTAGCAAGAGTATCCACATATTCGTTTCCTCTTATGCCAGAATGGCTTGGAATCCAAACCAACTGGACGGTTTTGTGATTCTTGGCACAAGAGAAAAGAGACTTTTTAATTTGTAGAAGGATTGGACTGTGCAATTTACTCTTGAAAGGGTTCTTGTCCAAAGCTTGCAAGCAACTAAGTGAGTCTGTAAAGATGACACCAAAATTTATGCTATGAGCTTCTATGAATAAGCATGCTTCTAATATCGCCACACACTCACCCGTAAACACTGATGATTGTTTAGGGCATTTGAATTTCAAAACGATTTTAGAGTTTTGGTAGTATACCGCCGCACCAGTGCAACTTGCATCTGATAATTTAGAGGCGTCCGTGAAAAATCTTTCGAAATTGTACCACCGCTCACCAACCGCCGCATTGAAAATAGAGTCCGCAGAAGGAGACTTTTTCGCTATGCCAATATTGTAAAAAATATCAGGTTTAAAGCATAAAATTTCATAATCAAAACTGTAAATAGGGAGTTTTGGAAACTGAATAATGGGGGAATCTAAATTTTGGTAATAACGGAAGGATTTTAAAAACAAAGGGAGTTCTTTATGGTTCCAATAGTTAGAACTTCGGCATGCAGCATCCAAGTCAGCCACTTTTTGGACAAGAGGATGGGAGGATTTGGTAATGGCTCTAGCCCAAAATCTCGATGCTAAATACTGCCTTCTCAAGGCCAACGGTGGTTCTGCGCACTCTACCTGCAACGCGTTAATTGGTGAGGACTTCATACAACCCGATATGATCCGTAGACACTTAGCCTGAATTCCGTCTAGCTTTGCCAAAGCACCTTTGTTGCAGGGAATTAAAAGGAAAGATCCGTAGTCCAGAACGCTCCGGATTAAGGCATTGTATACCAGTTTCATGCAGTAGGGATGTGCACCCCACCAGACACCAGCAAGCACTTTTAGAATGGGAATAGTTCTCTCGCATCTATTGACTAAGTAATTTAGATGATGTAAGCCACTCAATTTGGAATCTAAAAAAACGCCTAAAAATTTTACTTTTGATGAAACCGGTACACAATGCCCTTGTATGCCTACTGAAATTTGTGGTATCAGCCTCCTGCGAGAAAACACAACCACAGCACTTTTTGGGGCAGACAAACTCAGACCGTGAGAATTTAGCCATTGGTTTAGAGAGTCCAAGGATACGCAAAGAGAAGTTGCAGCGTCGCTAACAGAGTTATTGGTCACATATAATGCCAAGTCATCAGCATACTGAAGAATTTGACAGTCGTTATTGAGGCATGAACCGATGTCAGCTGTATATAAATTGTACAGTAGAGGACTAAGCACAGAACCTTGAGGTAGGCCCTTCCATGACATCCTGACGTCAAATTCTTCTCCTGGCACTCTCAAAACCAAAGTCCTAGACATGAGTAAACTACAGATGCATTGTACCATTCTGTCCGGTAAACTCAGCTGTTGCAATTTTTGCCTGAGAATGGGAAGAAGGACATTGTCATATGCAGAGGAAATGTCTAAAAAGGCTGCGACTACGGATTCATTTTTCGAAAACGATGAGCGTATATCTGAAACCAAAACCCCAACACTATCCATGGTACTGAGTCCCTTTCTAAAACCAAATTGAAACCTAGGAAGTAGGTCTCTGGATTCTACTATATATTCTAGTCGGTTCTTTATTAAATGTTCAAATATTTTAGCAAGGACTGATGACAAAGCGATTGGTCTGAAGTTGTTTGGGTCATCAGCGTGTTTGCCAGGTTTCAGAATGGGTATGATAATTTGAGTTTTCCACTGATCGGGGACCCAGCCAGTAGTGTAACAAAAATTTAGAATGTTTAAAAAAAAGTTTTTGGCTCTATGACCTGCGTGTGACATAAAGGAATAGACAATACCGTCTATACCGGGGGCAGAGTCATGAACATGTTTTAGAACCGAGTTAAGCTCCTGCATCGAAAATGGTGCATCTAAAGGATCCTCAGAAGAAATGAGAGCCGGTTGGTTATGTTCAGTTTCCGATGGAACATACGGAGGAGCCAGTTTATCAAAGAACTGCTCAGCAGTCTCTCGGGGGATGGGAGAAGAAATTGAAGGCGAACATCCAGATCTAAAACGGTTGATCTTCTTCCATACTACTGATAATGGAGTAGAGGGGGACAGAGACCCACAAAAGTCAGCCCAACCGGCGCGTTTCTTCCTTCGCAGCAATCTTTTAGATTTAGCAAGGGTCCTGTTGAACGAAATCAAGTTATCGCTAATCATCGCCTCATTGTACACCCTTTCAGCATCATCTCTTTCCCTTATGGCCGCTGTGCATTCCTGATCCCACCATGGAGGAGGAGGAATCTGCCCACGAGCTGAGTTTTTAATAGGAAAACATGAGTCTGCACTAGCGGTTATGGCCGAAATGAGGTTATTATAACAGTTTGACACATGAAAGGGACTAAGAAAATTAAAATCACAAGAAACTAAATTTGGAAGTGAATCAATTTTGTCCTCCAATAATGAGGAATACTTTGCCCAATCAGGATTAGATAAATTATACCTCAAGAGTGGAGGGCTTGATTTTTCTAAATAAGTTTTGTCTGCCAAAGATATTATAATTGGATAGTGGTCACTCCCATGTGACAAACTGGTACATTCCCAATGGCACGACGCTGCGATATCCAGTGTGCAAAATGTGAGGTCAACACAACTCTTATGCTGTCCAGGAAGAGTCCTACGAGTTGGGCAACCATTGTTTAAAATGCACAGGTTAAGGTCATCTAAGATTTCAACCAAACCTTCCCCAAAAGAGTCGCAGCGTTCAGACCCCCACCTAAAGTGATGGCAGTTGAAATCCCCCATAACAAGAATAGGGCCTTCTAAGTTTTCCAAGGTGCGCTTTAAGATTGGAAGGAAACTTTGGTGAGGGTGAGCAATATAGACAGATAAGAGGGTTATACCCTCCACCCTGCCAGCCACAATGCTAATATCATCGCCTATAGAAGGCAAAGATACAGCCACAAATGGAACACGATTGTTCATGCAGAGAGCCGACCCGCCATAGCCATCAGATCGGTCGCATCTGAGAATATTAAAGGAAGGTAAACGGAAACTAAGACTCGGAACTAGCCAAGTCTCAGCGAGGGAACAAGCTAAGGGTTTGTATTTGTTCAGAAGGAATGCGAGCTCGTGTTTCTTATGCCACACGCTCCTCACATTCCATTGAAGAAGTACGAACCGAGGCATTATTATGGGATAAAAGAGAGTTAATGAGTGAAGTGGCAACGTTGGACGGTAATTGAGTTTTATTGGATGAAGACATTAAAGTTAACAGGAGTTTACTAAGTAGTTCAATTATTGAAGACAAGTTTTCAGGTGATTCTACTGGTTGACTGTTGAGAGCACAGCCATTAGGCTGAGAAGATTGAGGAGTGCTAGTAAGCTGCTGATGAGCTGTTTTATCATAAGAGGGAGAAAGGGGAGCATGGGTCTTTGGCTTAAGAAACACAGTTTTGCGATGAGACTGAGACTGCGATTTAGCAATGTCTGCATAGCTACGAGTAGAGATGGGAACAGTTTTACTTGCCTCAGAATATGAAATCACTTTCTCAGCCATAATTGTTTTAATAGTTTTCTGCCTGCTGTACTCCGGACAGGCTCTGCTATTTGCAAAATGACTTCCAGAGCACAACACGCAGAATGCTTCGCTCTCAGCTATGCTGCAACCATCACCGGGGTGATCATTGCCACACTTGCTGCAGCGGGGTTTAGAACGACAAAGAGATTCTACATGACCAAATCGGCAGCACTTGCGGCATTGAATTGTGGGGTAGACATACTGTTCTACAGTAAGAGAAGTATAGAAACAGAAAATTCGTTTTGGTAAAACTTGGCCATCAAATGTGATGACGCAAGTTTCTGTGGGCCTGTATTCAGTTACACTATCTTTGATAACCTTCCTGTTTAATCGCCTTACTTTTATAATCGGACCGCAGCCTACTGGTACTTTTAAATATGTTAATACTTCCTCCTCTGAGAAGTCAGTAGGAATTCCACTTACAACACCCATACGGGTTATATTAAAGGAAGGAATAACAGCTTCATATAAATTCGAGCCTAAAACATTATTTGAGATGAAAGCGTTGGCATCCTGAGGGGATGTAAACTCCACTGATACGCGGTTTCTACCAACACGCTTGACTGCAACAATATTTGACAGCTTCTGGTTTGCCAAAAAGCGCCCAAATGTAACTGGGTGTAAAGTAGTTCCAGAATTCACATGAGTTTCCTGACGGGATACATGGACGATGAAAGGACCTTTGTCTGTTGCTGAGTACCTCACACGACCTACATGAATTCTCGGTTGTTTGGTAGGGCGGATGGATACATCCTCTTCATTACCGTGGCGTTTACGTGTGTTAGTCTGGGATGGGAGAATTTGGGACTCCAGGTTACAGACCACATCTGCAAACTGGCTTAATGGGTTGGGGATGGGACTTTGGTTAGATGAAGAAAAGCCGGATATGGGGGTAGTAGGGGTATCATCAGGAGGGTCTGGGGGTTTATTTTTATCCATATTCATATTGAATAGGGATAATCGTGATGGAAATTGTTAAGAAAAACAAACGCTAAACAAACCTGATAGCAGGAAACAACACGACAAAACACAGACAATCACAATAACAAGTCACAATAAACACAATAACACATTAAAAGGGGCAAAAAATCGAACACACGTGTTACCCAAAAGCACACTGTGGCGAGAATCGACGTTTGATTATTGTTCAAAGCAATCAATTTCATTGAACTGTCAAAATGACACCCGTAATGGTGTTCCCATTACGAATCTATCTATATATAGGTACTATTAAAGCTGAAGAGATTGTTAGTTTGTTTGTTTGAACGTGCTAATGTCTAAAACTTCCAGTGCGATTTGAAAAATTACTTTTGCATATGATAGCTCAGTTCTTGTGGAAGTCTATAGGCTGTTTGATGTCACGCTAGGACCCTTGGCAGCAGAGCAAAAACAAAAAAAAAAAACAAAAAAAAAACGAAGTAATAGCGCGGTCGAGCGATGCGACGCGATGGGGTAGGTCGGGAACAAGCACGCGGACGAAATCGTGTGCAGAAGCTAGTATGTTATATCTACCCACTTATGTTTATATTATTTTAATAAATCAACAATCTTATTTTAATATGAGCCATAAGTGGCAACTGTCATTGCTAACTGTTAAGAGTAAGGCCTGAAATGTTTACTACTCAATTGGTACGGCAGCGCCAATTCTTGATATACGAGTATAGCAAGACAAGTTTTCGCAGAAAGTTTAACTTTTACTCTAAAGTCTTCCCAGAACTCATAAGAAATACAGTTTTTGCAGTGAATCAAATCAATATTCAAGATAATGTCATCAATCTCCTTTGTTCCTTTGCCTCAGTCACCCTTTTCCAACACCTAAGGGGAATATGCCGTATATTCCCCTAGCTTGGTCTAACTGGTGCCCACACTCACTTATAAACTTGTTTTAACCACATGTTTGCACGCAAATCTGGCTTATTAGTCGATTCGCACGATTTTACTCGCCCGAAATGAGAGAATTGTCACTTTTAAATAATATTATTTTTCTATAGGCAACTCGCACGAAATAACTATCACATTGTGAATTGTATGCTATGAATTTAAGAAAAATGTACACGTTTTATAATATTTAACCCTTTATCGCTTCTGTGCACTAGTGACCTTTACCTATACTTTATCGCATAAAGTTCAAAATGTGATAATTCGTGCCAGTTGCCTATAAAGAAAAATATTATTTGAAAGTGGCGACTCGCCGGATTCTGGCGAATAAATTCGTGCGAATCGACTAATATGCCGCAAATCTGGATATTATGATGGAGATCTAGATTGGCATAGCCACTGCTGATATTTCCACGAATATTTGCTGTTACAAGGATCGGTATGTCACTGGTATCAGCACTTTCTGTGGTGTTCGTGCTGGAATTTGGTGGGGCTCTTACCTTTAAGGTTTCGTTGCAGTTTGGCCAAAAGGGGAATACGCTTGAATTTTTGAGTTGGTTTTGGGAGAAGACGCGCCCCACTCTCTTCCTAATCGTTAGTGGTTATGGCTAATTAAAATCCGCACGTGTTTTAGTTTTGACGATACTTACTAATTACCTACTAATAAGTAATTACTGTGTATCCACAAAACTAAAATACTAGCGGAATGTTGCACACTTAATTGTAAACATTAAAAAGAAGAATGGGGCACGTCTTCGTGGATGGCACTATGTGTAACTGTAACAATGGCTTTCAATTTGACAGTTCAACAACATTCATTGCCTTATTTACATCGTTGAACAGATACATTTTTCGAACATACGAAGCAATGGATTAGCAGTATCCTTCAAAATCATCCAGATTGTGTTAAGCAATTAGGGTACCGGTACGGTATACCAATTTCGGTACGGTTTTTTGAAGGATCCCGTTTAGTAGTGTAGGTACGTGTTTAAATATACAACTTGTAACGTTAAATGCGCAAAACCTCAGACACCCCAACAGATTTTTAATTCAATTGACTTATATCAGAGAAAAAATAAGTCATTAAAAAAACTGTAGGTAAAGGTTTTATGTGCTTTTTTAGTTTTACTGGCCATTCTGATCGTTTCTTGCGTCTGCGACGACGCTTTATCGAGGGAGGAGTCGTCACCAGGCCGCTGCGCCGCGCTGACATTGGCTTGCTTGACCTATTAATAAATAGACACGGCAACGTTTTTAACGAAGATTTTTTGAAAAATGTGACGTGTATTAAAAAGTGGTGCAACTAATTCTGCCCGTTATTCTGATCAAACTATTTTCAGGTTTTGCGCATTTAACGTTACACGTTGTATATTCACACAGGCACCCTGTTTTCCGGATACTGCAAACGGGATGCTTGTGTCAATATGTACCTATATTTAAACACGTACACCACTAAACGGGATCCTGCAAAAAACCGCACCTGAAAAAAACAGGATCTTGCCGTGGGAAAGAGCCCTTAGGAGTTCCAAGCAGGACTCAGTTTTCTGTTCGACTTCTTGCTAAATTACTTATATGTACGACGTGTTTCTTTCTTTCATTCACAAAATTCGTTAAGTGAAATTCTACCAAACCTTGAAAGTAACGTATTCTGCCAACTGATCCGACATTGATTACATACTGCGACAGCGACGTCGCAACAAGTTCCGACAATTTTACCCTTCGCTTACAAAACTGTATTTTTCATAGTCCTCGGACCAATACCATGGGAATAAGGAGCAAAATCGCGTGGGAGGTTAGTTCGTTGGTCGGTAAAGTTATTTTGTAGGGTACACTACCCCTCCCCAAGGGTCGGTCCCCGATGTCGCAGATGTTTAAGCGTTTACAAACACTTGTTACTTACAATACAACGTGCTCCAATACCCAACGTTCGTTGGTTGGTGCCAGTGATTTGGACAAACATTTGGGCAAAACTTGAAATTATTCCGAAAAGTTAATTTAATATAGTTTTTTAATGCGGTTAGTGTGTCTTTTCTGAGTGTAATTCGGCTCAAAAGACACCCTAATATAGAAACAATACTGACTTATCCTTATTCTTTCTCACAAGCGTACTTACGAGTTGGTCACAATTCTCACCAGATGACACTACCATAGAAATATTTCTGATGCATCTATCGCCAGAACTCCACAGGATACCATCATGCGCAACATGCATGCATTCCATTCCTAGAACAGCTCTAAAAAGCTACAAAAATATAATTCTCATTCATCCTCATTCAATTTTTTTTTTACCATCCTATAAAACAATAAACTGGATATGAAAAACGTGTGACTTCATAGAAATTGAGACTTCCAACGTCAAAAACGAGATGCAGTTATACAAGACGTATAACGCCATCTCTTTTTGGCACTGTCACAATGATGTCTGATATGGCCTTAGGACACTTCAGTAACATCAAATATGAAGTACTGAAAAAAAAACAAGGTTTATTGCTGACCATAATACATATTCGTAAAACCTTCTTTATTTGAGTTTTATCGATAGATATGAGAGGAGGATATCAGGTATTTATGAGCATCTTGAATGTGAGATGTGGCACACGCTTAGAGCATTTCGTAGACTTTTGAAATTACTCGTATACGCACTTCGACCTTTTTTGACATCAATTTGGACCAATCTTCTTTTTACCCGACTGCAAAATCTTTCGGAGTGTGATTGAAAGTATGTTACGCTATTACAACTATACAAGGATCATTTGGGACCTGAATTACCGTGTCGGGGAACGTTGTTGGTAATAATTTGTGAAATTGTATTGAAAAAACCAAGGTGGCGACGTTAGTTCCGCTTTTGGCCACGCGCTGAAACGTTCCTGTACAAACTATAAGGTGCTGGCTTCTTGTCGATTCTGTCAAATTCAGGATGTCTCAAACATCAGAAAGCCAATTCTAGTCATTTAAAACGTTCAAAATCTAGTCGCAGCCTCATCTTGGCGACAAACAAATGTCAAAATCTGGTCAAAAATGTATGGAAATTAGAGGTATTTTTTCTTTTTTAAACGTTGCCACACTAGGAATTTCTCCTGTATTGTGGGTGCGTTTACAAACATTTAAAGTCACATACACAAACAGCCAGACCCGGAATAACTACTTGTAGATTGTAGGTTTAACAAATTGAGACTGTGAACGTCCTTAAAATTACGAGAATAGCCCCCCTGACTCGAAACAACATCGAACACGTTTGGTCCAAGTACAGTCAGCAGCTAATTAATAATTATCTCTAAATATGATCAACTCATTCGACCTTGTCATTGCGACAGAACGTTGTAATTGGATGCATTATCAGCTTGTCAATTGACATACTTGTCGGTAATTTGAATAAGTACGCGATGTTAGTAGTAGCTAAGTAATAACAGCTGCACGGTTTGATCGATCAGGTTAAGCTACGCTTGCCGCGGTTGGTCTGTGGATCGGTGACCATCTTTACATACCTAGATGCGTGTCTCGGAAAGCACGTCAAGCTGTTGTCATTCGTGGTCGTCATCTTTGACAGCTGTTACGAGACGTCAGAAGCCCGAAAGTCTGACAACCAGTCTTATCAAAGGGTATCGTGTTACCCAGTAACTGAGTTGTGGAGGTCAGATAGGCAGTCGCTCTAGGTAAAATATTGGTTTTCAGCTTCATCCGCTTAGGCTGCAAGACAACCCCAAAAATAGTTGGGAAATGGCTAGACAGATGATGACGCGATATGAGTAGTGGTGAAATAGGCGGTGCAATGTTTATGAATGTACGTTACGGTCGGGCCTTCTTCCACCAGAGCAAAAAAATCCACCAATAGAATTGCTTCATTTTGGCTTTGAACCAATCCTATTGGTGGATTTTTTTCTCCGGTCTCCGCTCTGCCTCTTCGAATAGCGCAGATGGAAAACCATAAAACCGTATTGTGGTGGTGTGGATGGTCGTATTTTAAGGCTTAAATGCGAAGAGTTGTTAAATCACTCTATTATTATAAAGGCGAAAGTTTGTGAGTGTGTGTGTGTTTCCATGTTCGTTACTTCTTCACGCTCAAACGGCTGGACCAATTTTGATGAAATTTGGCACACAGATTGTTTAGAACCAGGATAAACACACAGAATACTTTATATCTGGATATTTCTACGGGATCGAGACTTATGCGGGTGAAACCGTGGGGCGCAGCTAGTATTAAATAATAGCTTCAGTCCGCGATTTCGTCTTATTTTCGTCTTTAAGGTAAAACTGGGTATAAATGGGTATTTACCCAAAGTCTGTGATTTTACCGGGTATATGCCCATCCCTAACCCCGTCACATCGCATCACCTGCCCGCGCTATTACTTCGTTTTCGCTTAGCGCTCTTTCTTTTTTTAGTTTTATTCGGCTCCTAAGGGCTATAGCGTGACGATAAATAGCCTATATGTATATAGCCTTCCTCAAGAAATGGGCTATCAAATGCAAAAATAACTGTTCAATTCCGAGTGGTAGTTCCGGAGGTTACCCCCTACATACAAACAAATAACTGTTCAATTCCGAGTGGTAGTTCCGGTGGTTACCCCCTATATACAAACAAATAACTGTTCAATTCCGAGTGGTAGTTCCGGAGGTTACCCCCTACATACAAACAAATAACTGTTTAATTCCGAGTGGTAGTTCCGGAGGTTATCTCCTACATACAAACAAATAACTGTTCAATTCCGAGTGGTAGTTCCGGAGGTTACCCCCTACATACAAACAAATAACTGTTCATTTCCGAGTGGTAGTTCCGGAGGTTACCCCCTACATACAAACAAATAACTGTTCAATTCCGAGTAGTAGTTCCTGAGGTTACCCCCTACATACAAACAAATAACTGTTCAATTCCGAGTGGTAGTTCCGGAGGTTACCCCCTACATACAAACAAATAACTGTTCAATTCCGAGTGGTAGTTCCAGAGGTTACCCCCTACATACAAACAAATAACTGTTCAATTCCGAGTGGTAGTTCCAGAGGTTACCCCCTACATACAAACAAATAAACACATTGTTTCTCTTTATAATATTAGTACCTACAGATTTCAGCAGCGTCTGAAAGGTCTGGCAGAGCATCACAACATTCACAAGTCACAACACAAACCACAAACTCAGCATTGTAGGTTATATCTGTAAAACAAAGACTTATTGGGGAAGGTCAGACAAATAAATAAATAGAACGTGATTTTGTTTGTTTACAAACTCAATAAATAAATGTTTTATAGTTTATTCTGGGTAAGTAGTAACAGTCGCACAGGTCGATCAATCAGGTTAAGCTACGCTTGTCGCGGTTAGTCCGCGAATGGGTGACCATCTTTACATACCAACTGCCGTGCCTCGGAAAGCACGTTAAGCCGTTGGTTCCGGCTGTCATTTGTGGATCTTTGACAGTCGTTACGGGTCGTCAGAAGCCCGGAAATCTGACAACCAATCTTAAACCTTTCGGCCCGAAAGAATAATATGTTTCTGAATAAATAAGTAATCCCGGGTTCCCGGGATTGTTTTTTTTTTTAAACTATTATAGCAAACTTAATGAAATATTAGCAGTGGTTATTTTAATTTAGTATATTTATTTTATTCAAAACAAATGGAATATCAATAAAAAATGACAGTGTGGTCAAGTAGTGGAAATTGATTTATTTATCCAAGAGATTAGTGATCGAATTGGCTCCACTGTACTATTTTACCCGGTCCGCGGTCGTACGAAACTTTACAGTTTGAATAGCGTATAATTTTTGTTATGTAAAACACTATCACAAAATCCCAAACTCGGCAAACGCATAGTTTTTGAGAAACAAAATATAGTATTTGAGAAAAACTATCATAAAGTTACAAAAAATTCAACCTTTTACCACAGGTAATGTACGAATTTCACTCCTAGGTCGTTTCGTTTTACGTTCAGACAAAGTGACAGCGTATTTTAATGTTTTTTTTACTCTAAATAACGTAATATGCAGGTAACATTTTTAGCAATCTCAGGAATTTCAAATGATTCAGGGATCCGGGATTCTGAAAGGCATGTCCGTATTATTCTTTCGTGGGAATAAAAGTGAAGTTTAAGTATATTAGCGGCCGATTATCCGATCACTGCTCATCACGCACCTACCTAGATGATATCACAATTATATTGGAACTCGTTTAATCAGTTAACCAAATACTACGATTAATTATCAACAAACAATACAGATATAAATAGATTATAAATAAATAATCAGTGACGTCAATTCGTAAATATTTTTTGCTGGGCTGAATTTTAAGTTGAATATCCTATAGTGCTATACTGTAAAAATCTCACCGTGACAACTCGAGTGAAGTGAGCTTAAAGTGAGCTGTCATTAGTGTCAATCCCTAGCATCAGATGGAATGACAGCTCACTTCACCTAACTTCTCACATTGAGATTCTAACAGAATCGACCGACCGTTATAAATTAAACAATGTATTTATAAAAATCGTGTTGTTTATAAAAAGAACTACGTTTATTTGGGACTCAATGTAGGTCGAGTGATGATCTGCGTAGGGTACTAACTGGCTGCTAGCAACTGGATGACAGTTGCCGAGGATCGAGTTAAATGGACACGTTAACTCTTTATTTTGACAATTCAATGACATTCATTGCGTGATTTACATTGTCCAGCAGGAGAATTTTCCAAACATATGCAGCAGTAGATTAGCAATTTCCTCCAATATCCGTCAAATAGTGATTGAAAGTGTGTTAGGCAATTGGAGTGCTGATTGCTTACTGCTGCTCCACGTACCTACCAAAAGAAATCGTTTCATTTTTGACAATTTAACCTAAAAAATACAACCTGCAGGGTAATTGCGTAACACACTATCAGTAGCAATGGGTTTCATTTTGACAGTTGAACAACATTCATGGCGTTATTTACGTTGTTGAGCAAATACATTTTTCGAACATATGGAGCAATAGATTAGCAATATGCTTCAAAATGATTCAAATTGATAGTAATAGTGTGTTACGCAATTAGGGTGCTGATTAGATTATGTATGTAAACAAATGACAGTAAAAATCAATAGAGCTCTGTGAATAGAATAATATTGGGATAATGTTTTTATTCGTGATGGCAACATTAATTAAAAATAGGATTGCCAGGTTTGTGACACACATACAAATTAATTTATGACGGTTTACTTGGATCTGTGCGTGAGATCTTGTGGCGGCCATGTTTAAATGTAAATGCCGTTTTAGTATAGCAGTCGTCATGCTCTTGATTTTAAAGGGTTATGCAGATATGATAGCACTTACTTCCTGATGAAAATGTAGATATAAATCTATAACGGTAGGTAGGCGACTGCTGCTTTTTTTATGACGTTGATTTTTTTAAAGCGTTAAAAATATCTGAGGGGCCATTCGCGTATTTTAAGAACGTTCGCATTCTAATCTCAGTTTCAATCTGTCAAAAATACGATCAATTTACATACATTTCTGACAAGTTTTTCACATTGATTGTCGTTGTCGCTGAGATGAGATTGCGACATTTGCGCTTTGAATTTGAACGTTTTTAAGTACGAGAATTGGCCTTCTGTACTTTTGATGTTGACTGTACAAGTGTAAAGTCAAGGAATGAAAATATTAACACATTAGGGTTAGCCTTTTCTGGCACCATGGCACATTAATATTTTTCCGTCTTAGTGTATTGCCAAGATTTTGAACGAACACTGACATTTCTTGAAAGCATGACATGCAGCACGTATGTCAACGTAACCTTGTGTAACGTGATTATGGCACGGCAAAGTAAGCGTTTTGTAATTATAAATAATAATATAAAATAAAAGTGTTTATTTTTCTTCCACAAATAACACTAAGTAATTAACTAAAACTTAAAAATGAAAAAAAAAATACGAATTATGACTTAGGACAATGTTCATTTGTGGGAGACTGGTGCCAAAACTAAGCCGTGACTTGTATTTCAGGACACCAGGGACGCCCCCCACAGTGACGAGCACAGTAATTTTTCTAAGAATTTTCTCTCCGTGTAGGTATCATGTATGAAATTTTATAGGTACTTACTTACTTTTTTATTATGATATTCCAAAGTCGTGTTCTCCAGCACTTTATTTAGCTATTTTATGTTGTATTTTCACGGAAGGAAAACCGACCGGATGGGTAAGCACGCCTACACATCAAGCTGTACATAACCAGTATTAGCGGACTTCTCATTTACGAAAACCTACTTATACAATGCGAGGTCAACACTGGAAATGTATCAGCTTGATGTGTAGACGTGTGTACCTACTCACCTAATTTAGGTATGTAATTACCTAAGCTAAATAGTACAAAAAGCGTAAAGATCACACCTTAAGCAATTTGTTTATTGTTGAGCCAAGAAAACTGACATAGACTTGCAACATACATTTAATTTAATTACTCAATAGTTAAAAATAACTCAACAACTATTTCCTCAGACCCTAATTACGCAAAGGACAAAGATTCCCAACATATTTGACGGTTAAGGTCACAAAAATGTAACATTGACTTGGTGGTTGACACGGCCGCGCGCACACAGACGCGACGTACACGAACACGCGCCCACACAGCGGCGCGCGTGACGAAACGACGTGACGTCACCCGCGGCACGCGAACACACCCACACTCGCGCGTGAAGCGGCGTGACGTGTCCACGCACATTATGAAACACGCTGCTGTACGGACGCACACTTACGTCGATGTAAACCAAGTGACGTAAAGACGTGACTCACACAGTCATGTCGGCGCACACTAGGCGCGCGCTTGTGATTAATGTAAACAAACCAGTCTCGTTCATAGCTCTTACTACGCACACATTGAAGCACCCTTACAAAAGTGGGCCATCTGGATACTATACTCTCTGTATATCTATACCTACCTATACGTAATACATATTTACTGATAAACAAACAGAAATAGAACGTTTAGAAGATTATTAAAATACCGTTCTATTTCTGCTTAATATTTGTGTAATATATTAATGAAATCGTTTGAATTCTATAATCATACTTTAGGATTGACAGTATCTTAGGTATCCTTTGTATTTTAACTGAATTCAAACAAGCATAATACCTTTTTAGAAAAGCCACAGCTTCCAATTTCCACAACAAAGAACAATAAAAACCAACGGAATACAGATAGCGTTATAAAAAATTAAAATAAAAATCACAATACAGTCGCGCACAAAAGTTATAACCGGCTGAATGTGAAACAAGTACAGTCGTAAATAAAAACGAATAGCGCGCGGGCCGACGCGTACTGTTATTACTCGAAAATTTATAGCATTTACCCAAAAATTACCAGTTCCAGCCACTTTATGACGCACTGAATTCCGGTAATAACCGTCCTTTTCTCTATAATATTCCAAGTTACTACGTATTTATTAACTAAAACATGGTTTTTTTTTTCTTAATACCGAACTTTTTACATCAGTTTTTTAAGCCATAATCATAATCCAAGATATAAAAATAACGAAACATTAAGATTTTTTGTTTTTTCCAACCTGTTTGTGGAGTCTTGAGATATAACTATAAACATGCCAAAATATGAAGTCGTTATGCCGAATATAAAATCGTGAAAGCCGGCGTTAGTTGTAATTCTACACCTAACAACTTTCTAAAACATCGGACATCCTCGAAGTGAGTAGAGAACATTAATAAATTCGTTAAAAATATGTGTTCACACTGCACTGTTTAGGGAAATGGTCAATAAAATTCGCATTCGAATGTGGAAACTGGAAACAATGTTTAATAATAATGCAGCTTGCTCTTCAAACAATATTCAAAGGTTTTCTCAAAATAATTTTAACCAGACTAAATAGTTTACAGCTATATTATTTAAACGCCATTAACCTTCATTGTGTATTTAAATTAACGTTACATGCACAATGATCATGATTCATGAATACCTAATAACATTGTAAATAATTATAATTTATTTAGATTAGGAGGTATAATTATGAGTTATGACTACCATTAAGTACATTAAATACATAAGTTCTAGTAAATGAAAGGATTAGACCTTAAAATAATTAGCTATTGTTTATGCAACAATTTATTATATTAACATAGTTGACATAATTATAAGAAAGAATTTCATACTAATATCTTTATTTGCATTCCATAAAGTTTAAAGGCGTTACAATGGAACAATTACGGACCCTGTAGGGCACAGCAAGAAACATAAAAGTAATTTATAAACAAAAATAAAAGTAGGAAACAAATTAACAAACAACATTTTTTTTTTATATTTTCATTTATTCTACTCTAAAACACACAAACACATACTACTAAATTCTAACAGTTATTCCTATTCAATCCAGTCGGCTTCAACCACACCGCACTACAAATTAATAACTGATTCCGTTTACTCGATGGTTCTGCGTAACACCTCCGTACTCGAGCGTACAGCTGTAATTTGACCTGGATAAATGTATCTAGGTCAATAGCGGGGTCAAGGCGTCCGCCATTGTTAGCTCGGCAAGCAGCTGTAATTGCACGTAATTGTGTTATTACCAGCCATGATGATCTGCTGATGATAACTGAATTTCAACCGCTCATCAAGCCTTCTTCATCAGATAGCCCACTAAATTCAACTTTTTTACGTATTTTTACAAGGTCATATAATCCCATATTCCCATTGGTTGATATTTCATGCAATAATCATTCAATATGATTATATGAACTTATAGGGTTGTATTGATGATTAGGAATAATTCTGTAAATATGTACAGACGCCAGCACATCAAGCTACCCGAAACTGTCAGATTTTCCCAATCAATTTTGAACCTTATGACTTAGCGATAAAGTAGAAAATCTATTAAAGAAATCTGACAGGTTGTAGTAGCTTGATGTGCTGGCGTCTGTACATACTTGTTACGCTCGCGAATCATAAAATCAATAGTAAAAAAATAAATAAATCAATCATCATTTTGTTCAACATACAACCTGCGGGGTAGTTGCGTAACACACTATCAGTAGCAATGGGTTTCATTTTGACATTTTAACAACATTAATTGCGTTATTTACGTTGTTGAGCACATACATTATTCAAACATATGAAGCAATGGATTCGATTGCCAGTAGGGATTGCAAAATCCGGATTTTTTTGAAATCCGGATTTCTGTATTCTCGTCCGATTAAAATCCGGATTATCCGGATTTTTCGAATTTTGAGTTTTTTTAGTTGATTTGATAAAACTGAAATAAAATAGCATAAATTATTTTAAATCTGCATTTATTCGCTCAATTCATAACACGACAGAGTAAAATCAACTAAAATAAACAATAAAACTTTGGGCAAGTCAGTTACAAATAAAAAATTATTACTCAAAAAATTATATTTCTATCTGATCAGTCAGTCATATCATAATAGTAATGCGTATTTTATTAACTTTCCTAAAAAAAATAAAGTTATGGGTGTGTCTTCTTGTCGAGCATTGGCGCTGACTCCTTCATTACACGAATGTTTCTTGTGTAAGTGGATGTGTAATGTTGACGTGCTTCCACTAATTTTAAAATGTTATGACTGTGTTTGCATTTTGCCTTTTGCCCATCCGTCGTTCTTAAAAAGTGATGCCATACATTGTTCTTGTCACTCGACTTTTTGATATAATCTATGAACTCCATTTTTCATCCGGTTGATCTTATAGAATAAAAATAAAAATTATAATTAAGTAATTGTTTTATTAATTAATGAAGTAATTGCAGTTAAATAGATATTATCTTAATAAACCGTTACTGTAGAATAAAACTCCATAAGCAGTTAAGACGAAAAAGTTATAGTATAGCAGGAGCAGGGGTCTTAATCAAATCATATACACCACTGTGTCTGTCACATCACTTGTAAATATAAACTTAAAGCCACCACATCACATCACACCACACAGGCTAAAACCATAAAAATAGTGGAAAACTGTAAGTACTTACTTGTTTGTGTAGCGCACGTTGCTTTGTATATTACATGCGCACACACAATAAACGACACACAATTCAAGACAACCACTTTCTATAAAAATTACTAGCCGACTGAGGCGACTGAGAGGCGCGTGGCGCAGGCGGGGGAATGCGCGTTTGCGTGGCGTTTATGGGCATGAACTGAATCAATCACGGATTTCGCGCCAAATTCGCGCAAACAATGCTACACCTAATCCTACCAATTCAAATATTGTTCGGATTTGCGCATTGAGGTAGGTAATATCGATCTACCGATTATTTACAATGAAAATTTGTCGATAAATACAAATATTATTCGTTAAAAACAGTATTTATTGAAATCCGAATAAAACGAATTTGAGTCTTAAAAACCGGATTTAAAAAAGTCAATGAAATCCGGATTTTTCAGTTATTTTCGAATTTCGAAGAATCCGGATTGCAATCTCTAATTGCCAGCTTGAGGAAAGTGTTAGTGTGGTTTTCCAGTAGGAATTTCTTAATAACAGGTCAGTTTGGATGATGGCAGTGTGGTACCCGTGGCTCGGAAAGCATGAAAAGCCGTTGGTCCTGCACCTGATCCGTCTCTGGTCGTGCCGGATTGCATGCCGTCCCATCGGACTATAAAGGCTCGCGCAGATTACAGCCGCAACTGGCCGCAGCGCAACGCATTTTCATACAAAAAAGTGCGATGCGGCCCGCCTGAGGTGTGCGATAGCTCATACAAAATGTATGAAACTGATTCAGGAGGATTTTTGTTATGCGTTGCGTTGCGACGCGGCCCGCCTTAATCTGCGCGAGCCTTATGAGTGAGGGAAGTGAGTGCACCAGTGTCTGCGCACACACTTGTGTACTATAATATCTCCCGCGCCGAAGGCTAGTCTCCGCTAAGATTGGCCGCCGTGGTCGAGGTACCTACGGCCTGGAGGACTATAATTATTATCATTTCCCACTTACATGTCTTCCATCAACAGTACCGGAATATTTATAAAATGAGTAATATTTATTTAATATTTATGTATGAGTAATATAATCTCTGAATACAGTTTGGATTCAGTCCTTAACAAAAACGAAGGCCCATTCCATACTAATTTCAACTTTTATAGCTCCACATAACCTCTATAGCTTAAAAATACATATAAAAACTGTAGGTGTGTATGTTATTTATATTCTAGCCAAAGGGCATATCAATAAACTTCATTATTTCTATGCTGATTCCGCTTTTTATGTCGATATTAATTCCATAGTATATAATACTCTATGCTACCCACGATTTTGGACATAGGAAAAGACTTCAATCTAAATAAATACTGTTACTGATAAATACTTTTTTTTATATCTTTTGTTAGGTTTTTAATAAAAATTATTCATTTCTGCCAACAAAAGCCTTCAATTTTGTACGACCGCGGCTTTTATAAGTCATTTTATACAACGTGTAACGTTAAATGCGTAAAACCTGAAAATAGTTTGATCAGAATAACGAGCAGAACTAATTGAACCACGTTTTAATATAGGCCACATTTTTTAAAAATCTTCATTAAAAACGTTGCCGTGTCTATTTATTAATAGGTCAAGCAAGCCAATGTCAGCGCGGCGCAGCGGCCCGGTGACGACTCCTCCCTCGATAAAGCGTCGCTCGTCGCAGACGCAAGAAACGATCAGAATGGCCAGTAAAACTAAAATAGCACATAAAACCTTTACAATTTTTTAAATGACTTATTTTCTCTGTGAAATAGGTCAATTGAATTAAAAATCAGTTGGGGTGTCTGAGGTTTTGCGCATTTAACGTTACACGTTGTATATACATATATTTTTTTTATTTTTTTATTTTGTATTTGTCTCTCCTTCCCTTTTCAATCCATCCAAAGGTTGTCTTTAAAAGATCGCACTTAGCGATAAGATCGCCCATTGTGTCACCCTTTGTAAAATATCTATATTTGAGGAGGTAACATGCAAACAGGCTTAAGTCACAATAATGTAAATTTTCAGAATACTGAAAAAATCTGTAGAGAAACAGAATCTCTACAGATTTTTTCAGTATTCTGAAAATTTACATTATTGTGACTTAAGCTTGTTTGCATGTTACCTCCTCATTTATGTCTGTAATTTATATGGTGTACATAAAAAAGAGTATTCTATTCTATTCTTTATTATTAACTATTAACCAATTACGGTACTGCTTGTAGGAAGTACCCTTGTAAAGGGGGGTACTATACAACATAAAGTACGATATCTTTACTAAAACATACTAATAATAAATCTGAAAAGTATGTTTGTCTGTTTGCTTGTTTGCACGCGCTCAAAATCTCGTTGCATTTGATTGTTGAATTCTTGAGGAAGGTTATTTAACAACACGCTACGACCCTTAGAAGCCGAGAAAAAAGAAAACGATGTAATAGCACAGGCGCGCGATACGATACGACGCGAGGGTGTTTTATTTACGACTTCTACGCGAACTAAGTCGCGGGCGAAAGCAAGTGAAATATAAGTAAAGTTGTATGACTAGAAGGTAGGTAGCCGCAGGGCCATTCAACAAGTAACAACACGCCAGTTGGTCTGGTTTCTGCTGAGGCCAACAGGGCTCTATTGATTTCCTGATCAGAATTGAGATGTATTATCGAGGAAACTTACATCTATACACCGTAAGGGCTATTCTTGCTTGCAGCGCTCGGCCGCTATAGTAACGCTTGGTAACAGATGTGGTAATCGTATGCACGGGATTTTGTTTTCAAATTGGGCTAAGTTTCCTCGATTGTACCTATGCAGCTTTGTTCTAAAGTAACGGTAAACATGAGTTTAGGTTTGCTGATATACTGATATAGCATACAAATCTAAGTTTAATTCGCATTCCGGGTGCACTGGCCAGCGTTTTTAACCGACTTCAAAAAAGGAGGACGTCCTCAATTCGGATGCTTATATATATATATATTTTTTTTTGTATGTTCAGGCATAACTCTGTCATATATAGACGGATTTGCAAAATTCTTTTTTTAATGGATAAGGTATGTCTTAGGGGTGGTCTCATTTAGATTTGATTAACTTTGCTTAGGCAGTTTTTAGTTAGCTTCAATAATACGAATGTTTTCCACTTAGTTCATATTGATGATGCTTTAATAACTTCCTGTCATTGATATTTACATAGCAAATAGTGTTAAATGAATTTGTATGAGGTAAAAATGTTCACCTAAAAAGTGAAAAATAAAAACTTTTTTACAAAAAAAAAAAACAACTGACTTCCATAAAAAAAAACTACAAAGAGAAAAATAACTTTAATTTCGGAAGTCGATGTCGTTGGTTCCGCATTTTCGTTTTTTGACACCGATTTCTGAAATTAAAGTTATTTTTCTTATGTTTAGAATAGATTTTTTTTATATTAAAAAAAAAATGATCCCTAACCGTTTTATCTGGGACTGTACTTGAGTTACTTGACAAAGTTGTCACAAAATACATAAACTACGTAATTTTTCCACAGTGAATTGGTACAGACGCCAGCACCTCAAGCTACCCGAAACTGTCAGATTTTCCCAATCAACTTTGAACCTTATGCTTTAGCACTAAAGTTGAAAATCTATTAAAGAAACCTGACAGATTGTAGTAGCTTGATGTGCTGGCGTCTGTACATATTTTTGTAACCTTTATTCTGATTGCTTGCATAAATTAGTCTATAATGTTCCCACTGCTGGGACACAGGCCTCCTCTCGGTGAGAGGGAGTGGGCCACATAATCCATCATGCGGCCCAGTGCGGGTTGTCTTCAAATTTTTTTGTTCTAGGACATACCGGTTTCCTCACGATGTTTTCCTTCACAGTTTTGAGAGCAGTGGTGATGAAGTAATTTACACAAAGTAAAGCGCCGGTCTGGGTTCGAACCTACGACCTACAACTCGTAAGTTGTAGTCATTACTACTGGGCCACCACTGGCCTGCTTCTGATTGCTTGCCAATTCCAAACTTCTAGTTCCATTACATTGCGAAGCAAGGGATCCTCCTCGAACGTGACTGTACGCGTGTCCCTCGCATCAACACCGAGCCACCGACCACGTACGAATTTCAATATAATTTGCAAATACCCTCATAAGTTGAGATTCTTCCATGGCTAAAAACGTTTGTATTTTTATTTTTAGTTTTTTTCTATACGCATTTAGAATCGACAGTGGTTTTGTCGTATTTACAACTTTATCTTTTTTGACGAGCCTAAGAAAAAGAAAGAGAGGGAGCCTAAAAGTGCTAACGATGTTTTTTTATTTCGGCTTGTTTATATTATTTGTCAATCACACCTGCATCATAAAAAAGTACGTTGTCCGTTATATTTATTGTTAAGAAGATTGACACAATTTATTGCTAAACACTCAGTTTCCTTGACTGTACCTGAGTACAACAGTCACATAATTTTGAGACCGACTGTACACAAACCAAAGATAAAATTGTGGTGGTTTGTGGTGGTATTAAACGTTAATATCGTTCAGTTTAGAGCCTATATGTACCCTACCTAGTAATTAAATAAAGCATAAATCGATACCAAAATATGTGGTGGGTAAGTCGTAACTCAGGTCTTGTCAGTAATAATCCTGAATGATGCAATGTGACGCGATGTAAAGCGATAAATTACCTCGCAATAAAACCGCCCTGCACACGCAGCTGTGCTAACATTTTTTTCAAGTTTTTCGTCCAACAAAAACCTTACTTTTTCTATAAAGACTCCTATCTTCAACCTTAAAAATGTGAAGCTACCGAAAAACAGCCAAAACTCAACCGTAGTGCGTCGAAATAATTTTGTGGTTTCACTATTGTTCGTCGCTCAATCGCTTTCAAATAGTTTTTTTTTTTTTCTTGAACAACGAAACCGCCATTTTGCTTCGATCGATTTCGCATTGATCCGTTGCGTTGCGATTTACCGCACCGAATACTTGGGTAATTGATTGTGTTAAAAAAATACTCGATTCGTTCCCGATGCTGATAATCAATAATTGGCTTGGTACGTTCTACGTCTACGCAAACCAGTCGTTTTCTATTACAATTTATAGATATAAATAAATTGACTCTAAATTAGTGTTGTGTTCGCATTGGACATGCGTATTGTTGCGATATTTGGCATAAAAACTTAAAAACCAGTCGAATGAGATATTTAGATTTTTAAAAGTGAATTGGAATTACTTCACTGGTTGGTGTTGTAACACTTGTAACAGAATTTATTGACAAACTAGCAGCGCCCCGCGGTTTCACCCGCATAAGTGTCGATCCCGTGGGAATATTGCGATAAAAAGTATCCTATGTGTTATTCTGATGTATAAGCTTCATTACTGTAAAGTTTCATTAAAGTCCGCTCAGTAGTTTTTGCGTGAAAGAGTAACAAACATACATCCATCATCACAAACTTTCGCATTTATAATATTAAATAGGAATAGTAAATATTAGTAAATTAGTATTAGTAGGAAGTAGAATATAAAAATATTAGAAGGATTAGTACAAGCATTGTGTGTGGTGAACGGAAAGTAGGCTAGGGTGTGCGAGGAAAATAAAATATTTATTAAGTACACTAAGTATAATTATTTAGTAAATATTTCAATACATAATGTAAATTAAAAACAAAAGAAAACTGGAGCCTAATATTTGAAACGGTGAAGGAAAACATCGAGACGAAACCGGCATGTTCTAGAACCAATAAACTCTAAGACGTAATTATGACATCCACCAATCCACGCTGGGCCCGCGTGGAGGATTATGGCCCACTCTCTCTCACATGGAGGAGGCCCGTGTCCCAGTAGTGGGATCATTGTAGGCTGATTATGCTAAGTCTAATATTAGGATATCATTATACAACGTGTAACGTTAAATGCGCAAAACCTGAAAACATTTTGATCAGAATAACGAGCAGAATTAATTGAACCACTTTTTAATATAGGTCACATTTTTCAAAAAATCTTCATTAGAAACGTTGCCGTGTCTATTTATTATTAGGTCAAACAACCCAATGTCAGGGCGGCGCAGCGGCCCGGTGACGACTCCTCCCTCGATAAAGCGTCGTCGCAGACGCAAGAAACGATCAGAATGGCCAGTAAAACTAAAACAGCACATAGCCTTTTCAATTTTTTTAATGACTTGTTTTCTCGGTTTTGCGCATTTAATATTACACGTTGTATACAACGTGTAACGTTAAATGCGCAAAACCTCAGACACCCCAACTGATTTTCAATTCAATTGACCTATTTCAGAGAGAAAATAAGTCATTAAAAAAATTGTAAAGGTTTTATGTGCTGTTTTAGTTTTGCTGGCCATTCTGATCGTTTCTTGCGTCTGCGACGACGCTTTAAGTACCGAGGGAGGAGTCGTCACCGGGCCGCTGTGCCGCGCTAACATTGGCTTGCTTGACCTATTAATAAATAGACACGGCAACGTTTTTAATGAACATTTTATGAAAAATGTGACCTATATTAAAAAGGAATATTATTTTCCAGGCGACTAACAACTTAAAAGGGCGACTATCTATTTGCTACTAAAAATAATGACATGGCGACTAATATTAACAGTGGGATAACAAACTGTATTATAGGCAACTATAGGCATCTCTGAAGACTCATTCCCAGAAAAACACAAGATTGAACTTGAGAACTTAGGATGCAAGAGCGAGCGAAGCGAGCTCGTGACTTGGGGCACCCCGACACGGACAGGTTAGGTTCGAAGGGGATGACGGGGGCTCAAGTGAGCGAGCGGAGCGAGCGAACGAGCCCCCGTCATCCGCTTCGTGTTAGGTTCCTTTAAACCCTGCAGACAGAAATAGGGGCCCCGCGAAGCGGGGCTCCGTCGACTACGCCTTATTATTATTAAAGATAATAATTAGTGTACTTGATATACAACCTCGTTGTTTAATTTAAGAATGCCCATTTTCTACTTTTCATCCGCCGTCAGTAGCTGCCAACCTACTATTTTTGCTACCCAAATTCAGATTAATCTGTCGCCGCGTTAAATACATGCCTATTAAAAAGTGGTTCAATTAATTCTGCTCGTTATTCTGATTAAACTACATATTTTCAGGTTTTGCGCATTTAACGTTACACGTTGTATACATTTTTTTTTTTTTAATCTTTGGAATAAATATTTCATCTGTTTCATCACTCCAACAGAAATAGCACACATTTTAGTAAAAAAAAAACGGTTTAATATTGCGTTCAAAAACGAAAATCCCAAGAGAGAAAAAAAGTTGCATAAAGCAAAGGAGTTCGAATTTCAAAGCCTGACGAATCGTAATCGATTTGCTTTAGAACTCGATGCTGTGATTACTCGACTCGAACAATTTCGTACCGAATCTATTCACTCCAATAACTAGGGTGCCACTATATTGTGATCGAATGCACTTGAATTCGAAGTCTTTCTTCCGTGTTCGTGAGAACTCTAAATTAGTTTGGAAATCAGAGTATTATTATATAATTTGTTCGTCAAGCTATTTAAAATATCGTGTATAGTGTAGCTCACGCTTTTTTGAGTAATTGAACCGGACGTGGCACCAGAAACTGGCTTCAAATTCGCGCACAGTGGTGGTCGGGCGTTCGATCCTAGGTAGACGCTTTAGTTTGTGTAAATGATTTCATCACCACTGCTCTCAAAACGGTGACGAAAAACATCGTGAGGACACCGGCATTTCCTAGAACCAAAAATTCCAAAAATTCGAAGACATGTGACATCTACCAACCCGCACTGAGCCCGCGTGGCCCTCTCTAAGAGGAGAGTCCTGTTTCCCAGAAGTGGGAATATTATAGGCTGATTATGCACAATTCGCAAATTAAACTGCAAAGCTCAGTTTATGTTTTAATTTGACATGAAATCTGCTTTTGGATTCAATATTGACAGTACACTGTCATTTTGCCTTTGAAACGTCATAGCGACATTCGCAAGAGTTTCATTTGCTACCCATAACATCATTTAATTGGGTCACCACCAAATTAAGTGCCTCGTTTATCGTATAGAGGTTTATTCAAAAATACCCACAGGATATGAACACTCACATTCGTTACGTTCAAATTTGACAGGAAAACCGTTAAAGTATTAATGGCAGTCAGTTATTTTGTAAACTGTTGCGGCTCTAATGGGCTATTTACAAAATATTAAACAGTTTTAGAGTCGTTAAAGTTGATGCAAATATACTTTCTAACATGTTTTCCATACTGAAGTCGAAGGAACTTGCTGTATGGTTTATTTTTGGAACAAGTATCGCTGTTCTATCAAAGTTAATCTTGCTATAAAGATCTTTCCTTTTGCTTTCGTGCTAAATTGACATTGGATGAAGCATTGTGTCGGACGATTTCTCCACGCAAGTTTTTGCTCAACGTAGGTCTGAGTAGGTAGCACTTTTGTCAAGAAGTGGTCGTTGATCATCACTACCATCTCCCACAATATGTATCAGTCTAACCAAGGGGGTATCGTGTTATCCAGTAACTGGGTTGTGGAGGTCAGATAGGCAGTTGCTCCATGTAAAATACTGTTATTCAGCTGCATCCGCTTAAAGTGGAAGCCGACCCCAAGATAGAGAAAAGGCTAGGATCAATCTATGATTGATAACAAAATATGTCCTAGAATGAGCAGCTTCATATTTGAAATGGTCTCGCGAATCTGTAGTTGAATAGCCCAGCTGAACGTTGTTGAGTTCGTCACCCATTTTCCATTTACTGAGCATTCTATTCTGTTGTTTGCAGGTTTCCATTTGAGTGGCGTGGTGCGCGCGCCTGCCGCGGTGCCGCCATGCTCGGATCCGGAACGGCTATACAGGGTCACCGTCTCGTTTGACAGGTAAGCACCATATTGTTTAATGTATACTGCACAAGGATCTTTTGGCACTCGGTTGACTTTGACAGGGGGCGCTGTTGGTAAACATTTGTGCAATTGTTTTGTAAAATGTATTGAAAAAAAGCAAGATAGCGTTAGTTCCAATTTTGGCCACGCGATACTTATTTAACTATAAATTTATAAATAAAGATAAATTTATGAAAGAGAGACTCGATGGATATTAGAGTAAAGACTAAAGAGTCGAGGAGGTCACAAGCAACCTATCTTCAGAAATGAAGGTTCAAACAGATTAAGACGAATCCATCACGGAAATATCGCGCTAATACCAGCTCAGCAAATGTTTGTCGCGAATTCGTATTTTAAACCTTGAGGTAATGACAGAGAAGCTTATGAAACAAAGACCACAGTCTTCAAAAATCAATCATAGTTCACGCAAGCGAAATAAATAGTTCCTTCAATCATAACCTTACAAGAAAACAAAGAAGTTTTAATAGAAAGGGTCACAAAGGCCCTATTATTGTTGGTTCTATAAGGGCACTTTTTACCCGAAGGCCGATGTACCCGCATAATGCCTATTGTGTAGAAAACTTTGTCACTTCCAATAATGGTGATTGTCGTTTACTTTACGACAGTATTCTGTGGAGCTAAGTTGTGAGACTTTTGGAAATATGTCATGGATAAATAAACTCTTATGAGTTCTGAGGTTAGGAAAGATTAGGATCGTTATTCTGAGTAACGTTGAGTATTTTAGATAGCTAGCTTGTGACCCCTCGTCGGCTAGCGTTCCACTAAATTCAGTCAGCTAGTCATTTTCGGGACAACAAAGACCTCGGCTACAATAAGGTGAAAATTCCTGCGTATTCAAAAGACGCACTTCTAAACGAACGCGTCGCGCGATTACTCTATCGACGCGATATTTTAGTATGAATTATGACTTACACGCACGTAAACGCGACTTGATTGACAGCGCGAGTGTCATCTATATATCTTCTTTATTCATAATAAAGCTGCAGAGATGGTTTGTTTGAAAAGGAGCCGTCTTATTTCATAAAATATTTTTGGATTGGATAGCCTGATTCTTGAGGGAGGTTATAGACTATTTACGAGTAACATCACATTACGACTCTTAGGACAATCACACACTACAACGCGCCACACGACACGGGAAACGGAGCCCAATTCCCGTACGGGGCGCGTTACCTGCACCCCGTCACGTGGCGCGTTATCTGCACCCCGTCGTGTGGCGTGTTATCTCCAGCCTGTCGCGTGGCGCATTATCTGCACCCCGTCGCGTGGCGCGTTGCCTGCACCCCGTCGCGTGGCGCGTTGCCTGCACCCCGTCGCGTGGCGCGTTGTCTGCACCCCGTCGCGTGGCGCGTTATCTGCACCCCGTCGCGTGGCGCGTTATCTGCACCCCGTCGCGTAGCGCGTTGAAATGTGTGATCCGCCTTAGGCGCTGAGCAAAAAGAAAAAACTGAAAACGCTAAGCGAGAGCACGGGCGGGCGATGGGATGTGACGCGGTGGGTCGGGGGGGCGAAATTTCACGTGGACGAAGTGGTCAGCTGGAGCTGGTATCCGTATAAAAGAGCGCGATTATCGCGTATTCGCGCGACAACCGCATACTCGCGCGACGATTGCAAACTCGCGCGACGATTGCATACTCACGCGACGATTGCAAACTCGCGCGACTATCGCTTTTACTTAGGACGCGGCCAGAGTCTCAATATTGCTAATTCCATCTTCCCCATAGATGCAAGATTACCGGAGTGACGTGCAGCTGCGAAGCCCGCGACATCTTCTGGTGCCAGCACGTCGTGGCGCTGGCGTTGTACCGCATCAGGAACGCAGACTCCGTCAGGCTGAGGGTGCCTATCTCAGGTGAGACTTCAGGCCTTTATCATAACTTCGAACACCTCTGTCTGTCATCTCTGCTTGTCAGTAATAACACTTGTAATAAAACCGCCCTTCATCAGCAGTCCACTGCTGGACATAGGCCTCTCCTATTGCACGCCATTCAACTCAGTTTTCGGCAACTCTCATCCAGCTGCTACCAGCCATCCTGCGAAGATCATTGCTCCTCCCAGCCTGAGAGCGTCCTACCTTACGTTTGCAGATTCGCGGTCTTCACTCAAGAACACGTCTATCCCAAGCGGTCATCATCGGTTCTACAGCGCCCTTACTACTAAGAAAAAAAGCCAAAATGAATACAAATAGGTTTCTGAACACCTGATCAAGTTTATTGGTCAAAAGAATTTTGATGCGGCGTGATCATTGGGCATAAATAATAACAACCTAAATAATGTATGAGGTTGCGTACATATAAGTAGACTGCATACACCTTCGGAAGCTGTTAATGTCTGGTTTTCCTGTCATACGAGTAGGTATATGAAGCGATGACTGATTAGCAAATTTTATTTTATTTTACCATTTATGTACACACATACAACGTGTAACGTTAAATGCGCAAAACCTGAAAATAGTTTGATCAGAATAACGAGCAGAATTAATTGAACCACTTTTTAATATAGGTCACATTTTTCAAAAAATCCTCATTAAAAACTTTGCCGTGTCTATTTATTAATAGGTCAAGCAAGCCAATATCAGCGCGGCGCAGCGGCCCGGTGACGACTCCTCCTTCGGTAAAGCGTCGTCGCAGACGTAAGAAACGATCAAAATGGCCAGTAAAACTAAAACAGCACATAAAACCTTTATAATTTTTTTTATGACTTATTTTCTCTCTGAAATAGGTCAATTGAATTAAAAATCAGTTGGGGTGTGTGAGGTTTTGCGCATTTAACGTTACACGTTGTATACTAATAATAAAGCTGAAATGTTAGTTAAAGCTTTGTGTTTGTTTGTTTGAACGCGCTAATCTCTGGAACCTACCAGTCGGATTTGAAAAAATATTTGAATTTTATAGCACAATTCTTGAGGAAGGCTATAAGGCTATTTAACATCACGATAGGACCCGGTTAGGAGCCGGTCAAAAGGACAAAAAAAAACACAAAGTCAGACAGAACGCTGAGTGAAAACGAAGTAATACAGGCCTGTTGGTCTAGTGGTCAGTGGCCCTGACTGCTATGCGCAAGGTCGTGGGTTCGATTCCCACCTAGGACAAATGTTTGTGTGATGAGCACGATCATTTGTTCTTTGTCTGGGTGTAATTTATGTGTAATATGTATTGTCTAGTACTCATAGCACAAGCTCTGCTTAGTTTGGGACTAGATGGCGCTGTGTGAAAGTTGTGGAATATTATTATTATTAATAGCGCAGGCAGGTGATACGATGCAACGGGTTGATTTGGGGGACAAGAAATTTCATGCGGAAGTAGTCGCTAGCAGAAGCTGGTTAATATACATAAAGGTATTTAAATCGCTAATCAGTTATCACTTTAAATCAGACAGGAGGGTCAGGCATTTCTCAGCTTCCGAAGGTCCATTTAAAGCTTCTTAAAAAATCGACACTAAAGCTAAGTTCAAGAAGTAAAATCACTAAATTCTCTTTCAGAAACCCTTCTGCAGATGGACAGACAACAGCTTCAGAAGTTCGTGCAGTACTTAATAGCGGAACATCACACAGAGGTGCTTCCGACGGCGCAGAAATTGGCTGACGAGGTCCTGCAGGCCAGGTCGGCTATCAACAGGATCTGCGGAGCGCCTGACCCCACGGCTGGGCCTCCGCCTGATGCACACCATGCCTGGCACTTGGATGAGCAGCAGGTTCGTAAGAAGAATAGTTTATAATACTCTCTAATAAAGACTCGTACAGACATGCGCGACGCGACGGCGCGACGTGATTCTGCGATATATGTCCGTAGAAAAATTTCTATGGAAACGCGCGCGACAATTCACACAGGGGCGACCTGTCGCGCTGCATGTTGCGGCGCGACTCCAGTAGGAACATTTTGTATGGCGACGCGGTGATATCGCGGCGATATTTGCGCAGCGCCCGCGACGCCATACAAAATGTTCCTTTTGTATGGCGACGCGGCGATATCGCGGTAGCGGCCGCGATTCGCGTCGCTCTATTGTGAAAGGTGTTGCGGCGCGATAATATCGCAGAATCGCCCCGCGCCACGTCGCGCGACAAGTCGCGCCAGTCTGTACGAGCCTTAATTCCGCAGGGTAATTGCGTAACACACAAGCAATACGAACGGCTTTCATTTTGCCATTTCAACAACATTCATTGCGTTATTTACGTTGCTGAGCAGACAAATTTTTCGAAGCAATGAAAGAAAATAAAAAAAATACGATTTTTACTACAAAACATACTATATATCTTTGTGATTTCATTATATCTCGTGTGCAGTTCCTGTAGCTCAAACATCATTAAGGGTTTTACTTTCAAATTCTAATTGTTTCGTTGTGTTGGTTTCAGGTCTGCGAACAAGTGCGAGCGTACTTATTACAGGGGACATATTACAATGCGAATAAACAACTTAACTCATTATTTTCTAAGGTAAGCTAGAGTTGCCTACTGACTTTACTCACATGAAACGGCTACACTAGGCTAGTCTAGACTTTGCAAATTCTCTAAGTTGGGAAATGGGAGAGACTTATCAGGAACCAGATTAAAACTAAGTCCCGCATTACTGAACCTCACTCAAGACTCAAACTGCACACCTAAAACTGCAAACCTAAAACAGCCGGTCGATTCTGTAAAAATCTCACCATGAAATCATAAGTGAAGTGAGCAGTGTCAATAGTGTTAATTCATTTCCCGCTCACTTCACCTAAGTTCTCACGGTGAGATTTTTACAGAATAGCACTGCTGGACTTTAAAGTTAAAGTAGTTTTAAGTACTTAATGCGTGAGTTTTGGGTGTGGTTCTATAATTCGGGACCATCTGTGTTAAAAGAACAGTTGCATTATGAAACAGTCTATTCCAAATAATAATTAATGTCGATTTTCTATAAATGTAACTGACTTTGTCTACATCCAACTGAACTTAGTTTTCAAAGACCATCATCTGCCTTAGTTTTCCCAACTATGTTGGGGTCGGCTTCCAGTCTAACTTGATGCAGCTGAGTACCAGTATTTTACATGGAACGACTGGCTATCTGACCTCCACAATCCAGTAACTGGCTTATACTATACTCCTTGGTAAGATTGGTTGTCAGACTTTTGGGCTTCTGACGACCCGTAACGACTATCGACGAGTGACAGCCGCGACTTAACGTGCTTTCCGAGGCACGGAGGGGTCTTGGTATGTGAACCAATCGCGGTAAGCGTAATGTAACCTGATTGATCGACCCGTACGGCTGTTATTACGTAGCCTCAAGCCCCCTCCAGAGATCAGTTAACTCCCAAAAGGTTTTACCAATACGTAGAGCGTTAAATTTTTACTGTACTCGTTCTATCTTCTAGGTAAGAGAAATGCTCCGAGCCCAAGACTCCAACGGTCCACGGATGCTAATGCTGATGACAGAACAGTTCCTATCAGACCCTCGGCTCCTGCTGTGGAGGAACCAAAACACCCCCATGACAGAGAAGTGCAGGCAGTTGTGGGAACAGCTAGGGGCGCTGTGGGTCAGCATAGTTCTGGACCCAGGCAGTAATAAGCACCATAGGATACAATGGAGGCATCTGTTGGAGAAATGGTCTGCTGTTGAAGTATGTCCTACTGAAGATCCGGATTATCGGTCTTTTCCTTTGGTATGTATAATTTTATAATTATATAAAAACTAAAGAAAATTTGTTTATTCAGCACAAACAACACGCACATTACATAAAATGTACAAAGTAGCCAAAAGCCTCGTACTCCAGCAATAAAAGGTTGACAATGTTGTCCATTTTTTTTTGTAATATCTATCTGTCTGTTCTTTGATTTAAATATACCAGTCTATGATTATAGGTACTTGAATACAGAATCTTATTCATTGCTACTTACTCAACTATGTACTTTAACGTAAAGCAGTCTACGTTGATTTTTGAGTGACCCTGTTCATTCACTAAAAACGGCCGAGCTAATTTTTTTAGCAACAGAATTTGAAATTTCTTTTGGTATGGCCTTAAGTTTGAATTTTCTTTGATCATTACAGCAGCTTTGCAGAATTAATATTATTATGTAATATCGTCATCCTTGTCCCACAGTACGCGAGAGAAAGGGAAAGAAACGAGAGGGATCGAGACAGAGACCACAGAGACAGGGACAGAGAGAGGCACCGCGACCGGGAGGAGAGGGACAGAGAGAGACTGCGGGAAAGAGAGGAGAGAGACAGGTGAGATTTTACATGCAGTCAAGTCTTTTACATCTTCGTCTGTTTTCAAATTATTTCTTTTATCAAGTCAGGGCACCTTCCTCCCATGGGGGCAGGCAGAAACTACAGAACGCCACCTGATACGATCCTTACATAGTCCTTTTGCCTCGTTTACGTACAGACGCCAGCACATCAAGCTACTAAAATCTGTCAGATTTCTTTAATAGATTTTCAACTTTATCGCAAACGCATAAGGTTCAAAGTTGATTAGGAAAATCTTACAGTTTTGGGTAGCTTGATATGCTGGCGTCTGTACATACATCTGGTTTTTTTATTATTTGCTATTAAACCACGATATCACTAGAGATTTGGCAACTGATCTGATTGTGAGATTTAAGAAGACTCAGAATGCTACAGTTAATACTGCATGATTTTTTTTTCCAGGGTGTTCTAACCATGAATATGAACAACTTTCACTATGGGACCAACTCCATTGTGTCACCCTTTGTAAAATTTCTATATTTATGTCGGTAATGTATATAGTGTACATAATAAAGGGTATTCTATTCTATTTTATTCTGAGATCACGAAAAAAAATCAGCTGTTTCATACATTTTGGTAAAGTAGGAATTGAACTTTTGTAATAAACAGCTGATATTTTTTTCGTGATTTCAGACTTGGTCCTATAGTGAAAGTTGTTCATATTCATGGGTAGAACACCCTGCAAAAATTTAGAGACTAAAAAATCATCCAGTATACCTAACCTTAAATCTATTTACGAATATAAACGAACGTTTTATCGCGGGTAAGTTTTACTAATAAATTTATTCTTTATATTTCGCAGAGAAAGACATAGAGAAAGACAGAGAAGAGAAATGCATTCCCATTCCGAGAGTTCCGACGAAGAATCTAGGCCTAATAAGTAAGTAGCTTAGATTCTTTTATCCAAAAACTTCTTACAAGAGTAGGTTTCGACGTACAATATCCATCTCTGTCTGTATATCTTAAGATAGACAGAGATAGACATATGTATGTCAATACACTCATTTTCAAAACACACACGCTGTTACTTTTGTAAGCCTATGGTCTCTAAAGGCTCCCGGAGACAGGCGCGATGCGACACCGTGGCACGGCTTTAGTAGAACAATTTCTGTGCAAACTTCTGTGTGCTTTAAGGATATTTTTCTCGAAGTTTCTTTACATTAGTACTGATGCAATTTTTATTTGCAGTTATGAACGTGAATACAGGAGAGCAAGCAAGAGACTAAGACTTAGCAACCAAAGATCCGCACCGCAACTGACGCCACGGACTGTTTTTCATAAGTAAGTCTATCTGAGGGGCAATTCTCGCAATTTTAAGAACATTTTCATTCTGATCTCAGTCTCAATGTGTCAAAAATACTTATGATTTCCTTACAGTTTTGACAAGTTTTTGGCATTGCCTTGATAATTATCCAACGTTCTGATTCTGAATATTGAAGTTTAATCTTTGTATCATGGATTTTCAAATTTTTTATGCATGACATTGAGTGTTTTGTTCCAAAACTTATTCTTCTCATTTGTCCAGGGCGCTAGACGCGGTAGACATATCCTGGGAGAACGAGCACCTGAAGAACATCCTGGGCAGTGACGAGTACTCCGACCCAGACAAGCCGGAGAAACCCGGCAGTTCCACCACTACTACCCTCCTACCTTACCCCAAGTTCAATGAAGATGGACAGCCGCTGTGGCATGGTGAGTCAGAGCATAATGCACAGATCAGCTGGTTTAGAGATGGTCTTTCACCAATAACAGCACGTAAATTGATAGTTGCAAGATTATTTGCCAAAATTAAAAACCTTTTATAGGCAGCAGTATTCGTGACTGATTTTGCGCGCGTAGTATGACCACAACCGCTTTACGAAGAACAGACATCTATTTTTGTACTAAGTGACATTTGTCCATTTTTGCCCTCCTCGCATTAGAAATCTTTCTACAATCTTTAATTTTGTCTTTGTAGTGTGTAAGACTTATGTATGTGTACCTAAACCTATATAAACCATTGTACACTAGTATTAGGGCAGTATTAAACACGATTCCTAATGGACACCTTGTTTTTACTCATCTCCCTGGACTCACAGCCTTACATGGTGCCCTGCCATCCGAGACGGGTTGCCGAGTTCGGTCGCGTGGACATTGATTGATCGAGTGTTTATTAAATCATCATCCTTCGCCGTTTAAATTAAATATATAAAAAAAAAATGTGCCGATCGAACATAGAAAAGGAGGACGTTTTATAGCGCAAAGTGCATCAGGTGGCTAAAACTCAGCTTCTATGCAGGAGTATCACTTATGAAACATAAGCATAGTGATGTTCATTATTTGTACTTTGCTCGGTATCGTCGGACTTTATGCGGTGCCTTTCGTTTCTTCGGTGAGCCTGAATCATTAATTTGGTCTAGTTCTAACGGCATCCTAAGACATGTTGATGGATAAGTTCGACGCACCTTGGCTGTCGCACGCTGTGGAAATGCTGGTCAGAAGACCCTACCACACCTAACCTGGCAATATTCTTTTAGTTTTTTTTTTTATTATTATTATTTCTGCGTTTTCTGTACTTACTATAGTTTTTAAGAACAATGTTACTATCAATTGGACCTAGTTGACATAAATAAACAAATATTTAATTTTGTTTAACTCAGCTGAAGGTATTCAAACTTTTTCAGTCTATCCATATTTATATCCCTTTTTTTTCTCGGGCTGGAAAATCCTCATGGATGTCCGCCGCCCTGGGGCGGACGGCGGGGTCTGTCAGACTCTTACTGACTAACAACCACCCCGGTGTTCCCTCTCTCCCTACGCCGGGGGTCGCGGGAACGAACGATACTTCCGCAACCCCCGGCTGATCCATATTTATCCCCTACATCAACATTCCGTCAGAATGACCTAACATCGTTTTTTTTTTTCTTTGCAGAGCACTTGCCAGTAGTGGGGGCTCGTATCGAGGCCCTGAGAGCGCACGGCCGCGCGCCTGCAGCCCTCAGGCTCGCCGTCAGTGCCGCCCGGGCCATGAGGCATCGACAGGTACGTGCAAAGACTATTATAATATTCTCTATGGTAACGTGGGAACCTTGGTTCATTGGCAGTGACAGTGGTACTGCTGTTCCGGCTTTTTAGTAGGTAGTAGCAGGGCTCGGAAACCGGTTGAAATTCTTAACCGGTTACGGTCATTGACCCCAAACCGAAATCGATTTAGGTTAAGGTTTGCACTTTACCGGTTTTTACCGGTTTTTGCGGGAAACCGGTTTTTCATGAATTTTGGTTTTGAAAGTGAAAATTAACCGGTTAAACACCCCCGCCCCCTAACTAAGCAAGTCGCAACATGAATCTACCCGCACCATTTAAGTTCTCCGGTTGTATTTGACGTCCTCAGATCAAACATTTTTTTTCCTAATGTTTTCTGGGGTACTAAATGTACTAATGTCACTATAACTTGTTGGAAGTGTTAAAAAAGTAGACGAAAAATATTTACGACTTACGGAATTAACCGGTTAATTTGGGTGTCAAAACCGTTTGTGCTTATGTAACCGGTAACCTTTGTCATTTGGGTTACATATGAACAGTTCACTTGTTTAACCGGTTAATGATGGAACGATATATTTACCGGTATTTCATCGAAATTAACCGCTCTTTTTAAACCGGTTCAGAGCCCTGGGTAGTAGGTATTATCTAGGGGCCCGTGGCTAAATAATAACAGCCGCACAGGTCGATCGATCAGGTTAAGCTACGCTTGCCGCGGTTGGCCTGTGGATGGGTGAACATCTTTACTTACCGGACCCCTCCGTGCCTCCAAAAGCACGTTAAGCCGTTGGTCCCGGCTGTCATTCGTGGATCTTTGACAGTCGTTACGGGTAGTCGGAAGCCCGAAAGTCTGACAGCCAGTCTTACCAAGGGGTATCGTATTACCCAGTAACTCGGTTGTGGAGGTCAGATAGGCAGTCGCTCCATGTAAAATACTGGTATTCTACTGCATCCGGTTAGACTGGAAGCTGACCCCAACATAGTTGGGACAAGGCTCTGCAGATGATGAAGTATTATCTATATATAAGAGAGAGCAGTGGTGGCCCTCTTGTAACTGTCGTGACTTACTGTCCGCGCGCGAGCTCCGAGGAATGATAAGGAATGTTGACGTAATGAGCTAGAGTTGTGATTTAGTCGATATTGCACTGTCGATACTAATACATCTTGAGCCTCCGCGCCAGTGTACTTCATGAAATCATTTTATGAGGGTATTATGTACTTGAAATAAAAAAATAATGATGAAAATAAACTCTCCTCACGCACTTCAATAATAAATGAGTCGACAACATTCTCCATTAAGCCATCCCTTTGACAGTAATGTTCCTCTAATGCTAAAACATGTTTATCATATCCACACCAATCTTCTTTTGTGACATGCGTGATAGCGTTTTCGGTGATCTCCTTCAGTCTCGTCAGAGAAAAATCTGAAGTAATGTTGTGTTCCCTCACGAGCCTTTTAACTTTTGCCCATGCGAGCTCTATTGGGTTCAAGTCGCACATATAAGGCGGTAATCGCATTGCATCGTGACACAAAACAACATAATTATAAGTGTAGTACTATTTATAGTAGAAAATAACACTACCTACTATCGCAAAATTAAAAATGACTCGATAAGCGTGTTCTCGCATCAAGGTCGACACTAGTACTGGGAGAGTGCGGGGGATGGAGCGACGGTCGGGCGCGGCGCACACCCGCCCGCTTCCTCAGACACCGATTCCTCGGAGCTCGCGCGCGGACTGTACGTGGGTTCGAATGCAGACAGGCGTTTTACTTTGTGTAAATTATTTCATCACCACTGCTCTCAAAACGGCGAAGGAAAACATCGTGAGGAAATCGGCATGTTCTAGAACCAAAAGTTCGAAGACATGTTTCATCTATCAACCCGCACTGGGTCCGCGTGGTGTATTACATTCCACAACCTCTTGAAGCGAGGAGGCCTGTGTCCCAGCAGTGGGAGCAGACCCCAGGCTGCAGCGGATTGTGTAATGAGCGCTAACAGTCCTTTCACACTTAAATTACTTCGGATTTTGAATCGCTATCCAATCAACAGTGATCTCTATTGTGTTTGTGATAAGGTTGCTACTGATAAGTTTGTCAAAATTACAATAAGGCTTCTTTTGGTTTGTTGCTGTTAAGGTGCTCCCTCACCAAGAGCATTCGCCTGCAATGTAACATTTCAAATTCGATTTTGAGCATTACATTACAATACTACCTCCCTGACTGACGAGCATTCGCGTGTAATGTAACATTAAAGATTGCGGGGCGGGTAGCGCTCCGCGGCCCGCCGGACAACTTACAATTGGAGCGCATTGATGTTAAAAGTTGTATCAAGGTGTAGAAGCCTCACGTCGCCGTAAGTGCGTGGGGGAATCCAAATAACAAGGCACTGATTTCTCGAATAAAACTTATTATGTTTTATTTGCACAATTGCTACAATTCGGCACAAGTAGGTCACGAAACAACAGAAGGAGAAAGAGTCAGGAATTAACACGGAAGTAAATTAAAGTTATAGCGTGAGAGGTGGAATGACATTCGCGTCGCGTCGGAGATGTGGCTCGACTAGCGAGCGGCCGGGGGCGAAGCCCGCGCGCAGCTTGGGCGCCCGTCCGTTCCACTTGACATTCCTGCGCCTGCGGCGATAAGGAATCGGTCGCCGTGTGGCGCGCTAGCTAGATCGCTAATAGTGAATTGTAAACTATGTCTGTTTGTTTGTTGAGATTATTAGAATACATTATAAATGCTTGCTGCTGCGACATGACACTACGATATAAGAACTTATAACTAAACACGTACATACATGATCCAAATTAAATATAAATTTAAGAGATGTGTGAAATCCGCTACACAAGGTATTACACATTGTATCATTACAAGGTGCGCTCTGTAATGCTTGATTTTCCTCCCTCAACTGATGTAATGCTCGACTCTGTAACGTTACATTACACGCGAATGCTCCCGGTGAGGGAGCGCCTTTAGATTAGAGGTTAAATAACTGTGAGAAGACTGTAGCTTTATTGTAATGTTTTTTCTCTCTGTACAGGAGGTATCCCAGCAGCGCTGGCAGTCGGCAGGCGGCGGCGAGGCGTCGTCGTCGTCGGCGTCGTGCGCCAGCGCGGACGCGTGCGCCGGCGCGTGCGGCGAGCGGCGCCAAGCTGTCGCAAGTGTGCGCGCACATGGACACCGGCTCCTGCCTCACCAGCGCCGCCACCTGCGCCCTGTCGCACTCGCAGCGGTGTATCGGGAGAGGTGAGGCTTTATGCTCTGAAAGTGATTTCTAAATAATAACATATCGACATTGCGCCCTTATACCCCGGGTAGGCAGAGGTATAAAATATAAGGACGAAAACAAACTAAATATTAGACTAGTCCCTTAGTCTAATATTTCGCAAGTGCTTAAAGCAGCGCACCACTCCTTTTCACGTGCAACTAGAACACACTTTTTAACCCCCGTATAAAGAGGGGTTTTCTATTATAAGTTTGACGGCTCCGTCGTTCGGTGTATCAGTCAGTTTCATCGTAGCTCCCAAACGGGTAGACCGATTTCAATGCAGTTTTTTTTCTCCCTGCAGACAGCAGATGTTGGACGGGTTGGACGTTGGAAGCCATTTGGTGCGTGTATGAGTGTCTGGCGGACGCCTGCTTAGCGCCCGACGACCAACGGCGTCTCCTAGATTACACACCGCGTACCTAGACGAGGAGCCCAACACAGGACTGCCACCTAGGTAAGCTATTATAGCGGTGGAGATTTTGAAGGAACTCCTAATACTTCTTCTAGGTAGTTACTGACCCCGGTCACATAATATGACTCTTCGAATTTTAGAAAGAGACACAATTAAAACTCAAAGTATTTATTTAAATTAAACATTTACTTTTGAACTGTAAAATAGTCGGGCAGTTAGTCAAAAAGTTGAAGCCTATTCAAAACATAGATATCTATGGAAAAAAACGGCCAAGAAACTCCAAGGACACTCTTTTAAAATTACACAATCCTGGGTACATTATTATAGTTGCTTCAATATGTATGAATACTGCTGAAGGCTGGTTTCCGCTGAGATTGGTCGCCATGTTCGAAATTCGGTCTGGAGGACTTGATATTTATTTTCTGTCGTCACGCAAGAAATTCCGATCCAGGGCCGTTTCAGTAGTCTGTCGATTGTTTTTTTTTACCGGTTTACATACTTGCATACTGCATAAACTCAATCAAGCCTTCTTTCCGTGGGGGTAGGTAGAAACTATAGATCGCCACCTGCCGCCAAAATGTGTCCAAAACACGTGACAGAGTTTTGTAAAAAATTTGTAACAATTTTTATGATTTAAAAGAGTGTCCGAGGAGTTTCTTGTCCGTTCTTCTCCACAGGTACCTACTACGCTTTGGAATGGGCAACTAGCTTCATCTTTCTGACTGACCGACCCCTTGACAATTCAAAGTGCCTGTAATTGGTTTATTTGAAATAAATGCTTTGAGTTTGAGTTTGAGTTTGTAAATTACCGAAAGCAGGGTCCAGCTAGTTTGTAAAATGTCCTAATTTAATTTCATCACAGGTACCAACATGTCCCCGTGGCGGGTAGCAAAAACCCTGAGGAGACGTACCTAGCGCTGGCGCTGGAGGCAGCTCTATTAGGCCTGGGTGTGCAACGCATGCTACCATGGGGCTGTATGCGCAGGAGCGGCATTGCAAGCAGGTCAGTTCATCTTTTTAGTTTAAATAAAAAAATAAATAAAAAATGTTCTAGTTGAGGGGCTCGTAGGTATAAACCAGTGATCGGGTTAGGTACTTAGGTAGTGCACTTTTAGGATCAAAAACTTCAAACCATGTCGTTAGTATGGATAAGTCAGCGGAAATCCCGAGATATTGTCATTAAAAAAAAAACATTTTTTCTTAATGTATATTATAAATAAAGTGTTTTTACAAGCTTTTATTTATTAGTTTGTCTTGTAAAGAAAAGATTCTTCATTTATTTTCGTTGCTTATATATATAGTACATATTATGTATCTATTATGTGTGAATACATAATTATTATTTGCACCAACGACACCCTCATATGATGTTCATAGTAGGGGAGCCCAGGAAGGGATTTTTGAAGTGACTCGAGCGTGTCAGAATATTATATAGGGAGAATCCTTGCATCCTTTAAAGTACCCTCTACCAAGTATGAACCCTCCATATGGTGGGGTGTGTTGAGGGGAACCCGTCTGATTTGTAAAAAAAAATCGATCCATAGAAAAACTCGAGCGCGTCAGATTAAGAGAAAGTTGATTAATTACATTGAGAAGATTGTATATCTCAATAATCTTACAATTTGAGCGTGACATTAAGAAACAAGCGAGTCTCGAAGTTGTAAAAAAAAAACGTCACCTTGAAATACTCGAGCGCGTTTCAATTTTTTTTTATTTTGAAGGAAACAATATTAGAATTACAAAGAACTAATAATCTGACAGTTTTCATGGGGCGATGTTAGTAGAATCGTGGAGCAAAGGTGAAGCGTACAGCGGCTGAGAGCTGTGTATTCACATTGACATTGATGAATTTTATATAAACAATGACATGGATATTTATTTTGTAAAGTATCTTATTTTTATTATTATTACTGTGAGTGTGAAGACTATGTGGGTCATTTCTTTTTTTCGGTTTTCCTCTTAGTTAGTTTTTAATCATGATCTGGCAGTTTGAGTCATTTATGCGGCCTACCCAAATGTCCTTTCATTGGCATTGTTCGTCGAATCGTAAGGCTCCTCAAGTTCTGAGTTGAGCTGCACGATTTTTGACAAATGCGTGCACTGACTGGACAGGTCCGCTCATCTGTGTGGTTCGTTACTCAAAAGACCATTTCAGACACCAATCTACATGGTCTTCACATTATCTGACCAAGATTATGTCTGGACTTTAAAAGAGACTGTGACCTCTGAGTTTGTTTCGGCCTTTCTTCTCAGAGTAGTCAGATAGGAAACGCCGACCTCATCTAGTAAAAAAATATGATTGACATGTAAAAGTGTTTGTACAAACCTACTTACAGAAAATAAATCATTTATCATTTATTCCCCACTCCGCGTCTCACTTTCTTTCTCGCTCTTTCTCTATCTCTCACTCTCTCGCTCCGTCCCTAAACTAACTAATGATCTATATTTAATTTTATATTAATAAATTAACCAATTTATGTACGTAAATGCGGATATATTATTTCTAAATTTCCTTCGAAATGGTCAGACTAGCGATATCCTCCATATAATTGTCAGATTATTATTCAGGAGGACTATGACATCAACTTGACCCTCCTGCATAAAAATCTGACGCGCTGGAGTATCTCAAGATCACCTTTTTTTTTACATATACAAAAATATATTATGAGTTTGTGTCATGTCCAAATCGTCAGATATTTTAATAGGACACTTTTTAAGCTTTAGTTGACTTACACTTTGAATGTCTGACACGCTCGAATAACTTTTTTTTTTTTTTTTTTTTCAACCGCTCGTTACGGCCAGCCCCCTTGAATTAATCGTCAGATTAATATCTAATAGTTACCAGAAATATAATGCGCGTACATACTGTAAATGACTGACGCGCTCGAGTTTTTCTAAGAATCGATTTTTTTTTTTACTAATCAGACGGGTTCCCTCAACACACCCCACCATATGGAGGGTTCATACTTGGT